>JAEOAD010001748.1:4340000-4912500 GCA_036365145.1 Orientallactaga sibirica | reverse complement strand
AAAGACGTGCAGCTCGGGGTGGGTGGGAGGGAGTGGCTTCTGTCAGTGGGGGGGGGGACAAGTTCAAGACTCTTACATAGATAGAATCTTGAGAATTCCCAACTCGGAAGGTAGAGGTATATTTATTTAGTTTTCTTCTTCTGACATTCTTCGTGGTGTCCTATCACTTCCTGTCTGAAAGTAAGATACTTTATGATGTTAAACTCTTGCTCAGTGGATACTTGCCCTAGAAAATAAGTCCTCTCCATCAGAATGTGCTATAAGCACTTCTATTTTAGTGCTATTAGCATGATAGAATAAAGCCCCAAGGAAGCCAAAAGTTGTACATTTCTGTTGGCAGTGGATTGCCATTCCAAATAAATCCTTAAGCAGCAAACAAGGAGTACCCTAAAGATATGTGAACAAATTACACCGATTTAAGTGGCAGGGCTCTTCTACAAACAAGACAAAGTGGTCGGGCAACTTTCTCCTCTGAAAATGTTACTGGAAACTCATGAAATGCTTTAAGCAGTCTAGATGTTTTCAATGGGCTCTGTTCTACTGGTTCATGAATGCTCTCCTCCCCCCCCCAAAGATAATGCAACTACTTGAGTTTTTTTTTTTTTTCTTCTTTTTCCTATTCAGGATTAAAAATGTGATAAATCAGGTTTTTTGCTCTGAATAACAATGGCTTGATTTAGATTCCCTAGTAAATCTATTCAAAAGTGAAACAAAGACCATCTTTGGAGGATACCTTACACTTCACCTGGACCAGGCACCATAAGGGCATTTCAGATAAAAATCTTGTTAGGAACTCAACAAGAAATAGAGGATTTTTCTCTTTTCCCTGGTTCAGGCTTTATTTAAACTCTTTGTTCAAAAAAAATGAACAGAGCAATAGTCGGATTCTAATTTACAGATATAGCTTAGACGCATCTAATATTAAATTAGATCACACAAGAAAACCATTTACACATAAAAGTTAAAACCAATATTTAAACTTTTAAAACTTTATATTACATAAAGCCAAAATGAAACTAAATACAGGTTAGCCAACTTCATCCACAAACATTAGTCAAAATATATACATTTAAAAATAAACAAAAAAGCGATAATTGAGGAAGGGTTTTTTTTTTCTAAAATATGTTTTATCGTAATTTGCAAATGAATTGCAGGCGATCTAGAAAATAAACTAATCCAGTAGGGAATTCCAAAACACTCTGAAACGTTCAAATTGGGAGAGAAACGCTGAAAATGAAAGGCATCTGTCAAAACATGTTTGCGTCTCCCCCCAAGTTTTGCTAAGTAATAAATATATAATTACTACTCAGACAAAAACGTCTGATTTAATCTCAGATAAAATCGCGATCCTGAAGTAGTTCCGCAATTTTAAAAAAAAGTTAACTTTAACCTTTGCGCGCCATGTTTTTGAGTCTAAAACTGACTCAAATTTAGGGCAACGAAAATAACACATTTTCCAAGACTCGATGTTTTCGCTGACATCTACACATTTACAATCTGAAGGTGACCTCAGCCGCGAGGGGTGCTCAGCAAGAGTGCCAGACCCTCTTGCCGTAAACTGTGTCACGGACCCAAGACTCGGGGAGACTTCCAGAAGATCCACCCCCTCCCCCCCGCCACGGGGAGAAAATTGCTACTGAGAATCTCCATCTCGTGTATTTTCTTTGTATTTCTTGCTCTTGGGGAGGGGTGGAAAGAAAACGAAATTAAATGGAAAGCGGCCCCCGCTCTGATTTGCATACGGCGTGATAAAAGAAACAGCGATCATCTCACACACAAAAGGCCAGACTGGAGCCTCTCACTGGTCAAGAAAGCGTCGGGTCTGAGAGCTCTCTGTGTCAGGCAACAGCGATCTGCAGAGTGGAAACACCACCAGCCGGGAGCAAGCTACTCCTCGGAGCCGTGTCCCCCGCTCAGAGACACTCATGACACAGGCAAGGTCACCAACTTTTCCCCTGGGCCCCTGCTCTTTCTGCCCTGACGTTTGAACAGAATGCATGCAGCACAGACTCGGGCCAGAGAAGGGGGCGTGCGAACGAGGACCACAGGTAAAATGCGAAACAAAAGCAAAATGCATCCAAGAAAACCGGAAAAATAAAAAACCAAAGTGTTCTCTCCAGACCCCCCCCCAAAAAAAATACCAAAAAAAAAGTGACTCCACCTCCGTTTTCTCAAAACGCAACAGGTTCCGAAGTGCAAAGCAAACACTAAATCGCTGGCGCATCCACCGCCCTCGTCCAAGTTTGGCTGCAGAAGCTCGGGGTGGGGGTGGGAGGAAGGAGGCTGTGAATGCCCACGCGTGCCCCTCGAGCCCTTGGCATCTCCACCTGGGGCCTGGCATCTATATACATTTATGTACATCCGACCCGGGCGCCACCTTCCACCCCCCACTACCACCACCACCCAGGGGCTGGAGGGAGGACTGGTCCCTTCTATACATACATATGTACACGCGTGCCCACGGGCCCCGCGTGGGTACTTGTGTGTGTGTTTGGGGGTGGGGGGGTGTCATAGCGCAGCGGCGTAGGCCGCTGGGTAGGGGTCTAGCTGCGGCTTGCCCATGCCCGGCAGCAGGATGTAGGCAAGCGGAGGTTGCAAGCCCGGGCTGGGCCAAGCGCTGCAGTTGCACGGGATCATGTAACCCGGGTTGCCCGGGCTGGGGTGCGAGTGCGTGTGCCCCCCGGCGGCCGCTGCTGCTGCTGCAGCCGCCGCCGCCGCTGCTCCGTGGAAAGCCCCGGCGGCCGCTCCAGCGCCGGGGTAACCGAGAGACGACGCGTAAGGCAGGCCGGACGCCGCCGCCGACGACGAGGACGACGACGAGATCTCTGCCATCTTGGAGCCCAGGTCCAGCAGCGAGTACGGGCTGCCCGCGGCGGCGGCGGCGGCGGCGGCAGCGGCGGCGGCCGACTGCGGGAAGAAGACGCGCGCGGCGGCAGCGGCGGCGGCGGCGGCCGCTTTCTCCGGGTTGGCGAGCAGGGACTCCGGCACCAGGCCGCCTCCGCCCGCCCCGGCTGCAGCCGCCGCTGCGGCCGCCGCCGCCGCCGCCGCGTGCTGCAAGCCGGCTCCGGCTTTGAGCGCCGGATGCTCGGCGTCGGTCACGCCGCCCAGACCGTAGGGGACCGGGAAGGCGAACTTGTCTTTCTTGAGCAACGTCTTGGGTTTGCGCCTCGGCCGGTACTTGTAGTCCGGATGCTCTTTCATGTGCATGGCGCGCAGGCGTTTCGCCTCGTCGATGAAGGGCCGCTTCTCCGACTCGGTGAGCAGTTTCCACTCGGCGCCCAGGCGCTTGCTGATCTCCGAGTTGTGCATCTTGGGGTTCTCCTGGGCCATCTTGCGCCGCTGAGCCCGTGACCACACCATGAAAGCGTTCATGGGTCGCTTGACGTGGTCCACAGGTTTGGACATACTCTCACCGGGTCGGGGCTGTAGCCCGCCGCCCGGGCTTTCGCCCTCCGACCGGAGGAAATCAATGGTGAACGCACTCGGGGTACCGATCCCGTGCAGATCGGGAACGTCCAGGCGTCGCTCCCCCCGCGCGCGCGAGCGCGGGGACAGGGGACTCGTGGACCAGCCCAGGGCCGCGCTGCCGCTGCACCCCCCTGGATGGCTACCTGGGCTGCTTCTGTGCGGGTCCAGTGCCCCTGGGGGGGCGGGGTGGAAATCCTCTCCGGGACTCTGGAACTTTCTCGGCTGGACTCCCCACGCACCACCGCCCCCCCCACCAAACTCTGAGGTGGCAAGTTTGCAACTCGCGTTCTTTCTTTCGGGTACCGTTGGCAAGCGAACTCCCCTCGGGTAGCGGGTGCCTGGGCCGAGATGTCCCCCTCTTCTAGATCTTCAATCCCTTAAATGCAAAACAGCCTCCAATGTTGCCGTGGCGGACGAGTTGCCGAGTTGAGCCGAGGAGCCGGCCGCCGCGTGCTGCCAAGTGCCAAAGGGGGCTCTCGGCGGCTGGAGTGTTTGGGTTCTCCTGGGTGACTTTTCTCATTTGACAGAAGCAGATGGGAGTGGGGGAGGGGTGGCCCCAGAGGAAGAAGAGGAGGAGGGGGGTGGAGGAGGGTCCGGGCGCGCCACGGGAACGCAGAGCGCGGCGATGGATAGAGGTACAAATGCAACAGCAGTAACAGCAGCTAGTCCTCTGGATTGGGATCTGGGCGCACGGATGGCACAATCGCCTCCCCCACAATCGTCTGGGTTTGGGAGAGGGGGGATTGTCCACGACAGCACCTGCCTCTGGAGTCTTCCTTTCCAGCCTCCGCGCAAGAAAAAAACAAAAACAAAAAAGTGAGGAAGGTGCTGGATGAGTCTCCGGGCCTCAGTGGAGACTCGGCCGGTTCTCCGAGTCACTGTGGCGGCAAGTCCCCGGAGCCATGCCCGGCTCCACTGGCTCGGAGCCCTTGCAGGCGCGCCCGCTGCAGACTTGGGCTCCCGGGCAGTCCCGGGCGAGGAGGGCGGTGCGGAGTGGAGGCCGGGCCCCCCTCCCGGCGTGTCCCCTCCTGGTTCCAGTCGCAGTCGCCGCCCGGCACTTTGCAAACTTAACTTCTCGCAAGTTTCCCGGCTCAGCCGCGCCCCTCTTGGCGGCGAGCGCCCGCGTGTGCTCCGTGCCCGGGAACCCCTCAGTCCCGGGGTCCTCTGGTCACCGCGGGATGGATGGGCGCCCCGGGGGCCCAGATGCTGGAGGAAGACGTTAAGGAAAACGTGCCAATCACCTCAGTTTCCCGGGTCGCTCGGCCTTTTCTTCCCCCGCAGGGCAGCAGTGTAGAGAATCCCTTTCCAGGCCCAGACCGCCGCTCCGCTGGCGACTGGAGTCTTCGGCACCTCTCAGGTGAGTGTCGCTACCTGGGTGTGTGTGTGTGTGTGTGTGTGTGCGCGCGCGCCCTGGAGCCAGAGCTGGGTTTGCACGTCCAGCCGGGACCCAGTGTGTGTATATCTCCCGGCATGCAGAGGAGGAGGAGCTCGGGACTCCAAGAGGGAGGAGGGATCAGCGGAGCCTCCTCCTGCTCCCCCCTCCCGCCCTCTGGATTCTCCCCCACCGCACACACCCTCCACGCCCTCCGCCCCCTCCCAGTCCTCCGCCTCCCACTCCTTCTCACTCCCGGAGCAGGTTTGGGCGAGCGGAGAGTCCGCGGCGCGCCGCCGAGTCTGCGCACTGTTTGGCATTTGGCAACCCCGGGTGTCACCCGGCCGCTGCCCGGGGTGTTCCCTCCCTCTTTCCTTCCCTCCCTCCCTCCCTTGCTGCTGCTGCTGCTGCTGCTGCGGCTCCGGTTGCGGCGGCGCCCGGAACCTCTACCCGGTGGGTGAAGGATGTGTCCAGGAGCACCAGAGCTTCGCGATCTACGGAGGAACAGGGTTAAGCCTGGGGAAGGGGAGGGAGGACTCACTTTTGAAAAAAAAAAAAAAGTTTGAGACTTTCTAACCCCAAGAAAGCACTCATTTTCTTTGTAGGTCCAGATTGCCACGTGACAGATACTTCTCGATTATTATGATGATTATTTAATTATTTATTATTATTGTTGTTTCTGCCTGGACAGCTTCGAATGGAAAGGGCGTCCTTTTGGGAAGCCTTGGGGGTGGGGGGATGAAGGCGCGAAGGGGTAAACCAAGACAGAGATTATGCACCCTGGACTGACTAGTCAGCTTTTTAATGATTCTGTTTTATTTTAATCCTGGTCGGCAGAGCCATCTCCATGCCAGTCTCTTTAACGTACAGTTACCTTGACAATATCTCACTTATCTGCATGGATAGGGTGAAGGTGCGCATATCAGGAAGAAGTAAAAATCATTTCTCTGAGCAAAGTAAAACGTGTTCTATGCTGGAGTATTTTTAATGCTACAGACCACAATTTTCTTGCTTAGAAGTTAAGCGTGTTTTTTTCTTATTAATTGACGCTGCAAAAAATTAAACAGCATAGTTTTATTTGCTTATTTCTTCACTTATTGGTCTGCAGCACATCCGAGAACTTGCTTGCTGCCTCCTTCCTCCTCTTCTCTTCCTTTTCCTCCTCCTCTTCCCCCTTCTCCTCTCTCTCTCTCTTTTTTTTAGCAGTTTGAATTTTACCTGGCCATGTGGTATGAGCAAGTAGGGACTTCTGTAAACGGTAAACTTTCCACGTCTGCTTGCACTTTATGTTCCATTTGCGCCCACACAGGAACACAGAACCGTGGTTGTAATCGCGAACCTAACGAAAATTGCGTTAGGCCACCCTGTTCATGTTAAAGTTAGTCTTGTGCATTTACTCAATTTCATTAAAGAATTGTGATGGCTTTGTAAAACACTTTCTGTGATGACAGAATGTGATCCAACAATAGCCTGTATGTCCCTGTGTTGTTGAAACAATTGAATGGATTTGTCTAGAACCACATTCCTTTCACAGGCTCTGTAAAGACACTTTGTCACTCACAGATTCTCGGTGGTGAAATGTGAAGACATCGGCAGGTGTAATTACATAGACTGGGGTATTAAATATACTGTTTCATGATGATAAACTACAAAATTATCATCTCGGAGCTTTTAACCTACTGACTTGTATGGTAGGTTTGAGACAAAAATATTACACACTGCACACAAAGAACACACACACATATATATATACACACACACATACAATATATGAAAACAGTTATTCATTAACCTTTGTGAATAAAGTTGAGTCTAATCATGGAAATTATCTTGGCATAAAAAGGACAAAGATAGAAGACATTAATTTTTATATTGGTATTTTAAATAGTTTTATGTTCTTTAAGTTTATCTTAAAATCTGCTCTAAATTATTACATTGAAATCTTTGTGTATATGATGAAAATATATGCATATATGTGCTATTATCTTATAAAATCAAGTGTGTGATGTTCCTTGGATAGTTCTCTTAATGTGAACTGTGCAGTATTGCTTGTTTAGAAAATGAGCCAATCTGAAAGTTTTGAAGTCCAAGAATGTTGAACTGTGGACAACAAAGTTGTCATTAAAAAAAAAAAAGGAAGTGTCAATGGGGGTGTGCGTCCAACCATTCACCACATAAAATTTCACACATTTCAAATCTGGAAGGATTTAATTTTCAATTTTGAATTTTAGAGGCTCCAAGTTCCTGGAGCCCTTCAGATCTGAAGAAAGAGCCCACAGCAAGCCATGAGTCAAGGAAGGCAGTGTGGCATCTTGGTTGTCACCCAGACTTGCACATCTCTTGTCTGAACCTGGTCAAGCTTTTTCACAAAATAAACTTTCAAGCCATTTTTGTTCATATGTGCCAAGATGTAAATTCACTTTTAAGTCTCCTGTTACTTTCATATTTAGTAGTCATATTCTTAAGCAGTTCTGGTGCAGTCTTGTCTGAATGATGAAACACACTAGGCTATAAGAAATAGAATGGTCTGTGTGAGGGAGTGGTGTACAGGAATAAATTTAAGAGATTTGTGAGTGTGGTAGGTGCTGTCAACTCCTGATCATGAGCCTCTTGAGGAGAAGCAACTCTGGCCAGTGGGATCCGGGTGGGTCTGTGTGGTTCTTGGGGACATAGTAAGACTTGGGATCACAGACCTGTGGCATCAGGAACAGAGACACTCGCAGGAAAAGTTGGTAGGTTTGTGCAAATTCCATTTCCAGAAATTCTCCCTTTCCCTCTAAGATCATCTTCAGTGGAATGGTCTCCTTTTCTATTCTAAAACGATCACTAGGAGGCAGCAATGAGGTACTTGGGGGAGTAGGAAAATTTCCTGCTGACACCAGACAGACTAGCTCCTTCTCTCTTCTACCTCCCTAAAAGAGGGGAGGATGCTCGGGTCCCAAATTGAACTGAGACATTTTCCTCCCTCTTTTCACTCCCCCTCTCTGTCACTGGTGGGTCACTGTTACTTTTTTTTTTTCTTAGAGTCATGGAGGTGTAGACCACAACACCAATGGTATAGGAGAAGTGACCGGGTAGTACAGATGGGGTCTCCCACATGCACAACCAAACGTCCTTAACCTGGAACGCTGAGAGCCTGCAACTTCGGTGCAGGGACACTGCGGCTCTGTTGTGAGGCAAGTGCAGCGAAGGAACCCACAGATTTCACACCTGCACTCAGAGATAGTAAATGAATAAACGATGACAATAGTGACCTCATTTAGGCTCTTTTCTTGTCACAGCTCTCCTGTCCTACCCCTGTTAGCTCCACAAAGAGTGACCTGCCAATACAAGGTCCAAGTGAATCCCAGCAGACAACAAGAGCTGATTGGATTCAATAGTCATGGCAGGAGCCAATAGCTGCAAAAGTGGCCTTTTACCAATCAAGCCAAAGTTTCATCTTCTTGAGATTTTAATTTCTTCATTTTCATTGGTCCTGTTGCACTTGGACACCAGGATTCTTTTTTTTTAATTTTTGCTGTTTATTTTTTATTTATTTAATTGAGAGCGACAGACAGACAAAGAGGCAGAGAGAGAGAGAGACACAGAGAGAGACAGAGAGAGAGACAGAGAGAATGGGCGCTCCTGGCCTCCAGCCACTCCAAACGAACTCTAGATGCATGTGCCACCTTGTGCATCTGGCTCACATGGGTCCTGAGGAATCGAGCCTTAGGCCTCCCAGGCAAGTGCTTAACCGCTAAGCCATCTCTCCAGCCCCGGACACCAGTATTCCACAGATCAATTTTTGGAGACAATTTTCTCTCTTCATTTCTCCTTGACTGTGCCCAAGCAGGCCAGCATTGTGTGTGTGTGTGTGTGAGAGAGAGAGAGAGAGAGAGATGAAGAAAAAGAAAGAAAAGAAAAAAAAGAGCAAGGCTTTAGTTAGCTGACAAAGCAAGAAAAACAAACACAGTCTTCTCTTGTTCCCCTCCCCCTCCCCCAGGCTTCCACCAAAAGAAGAAACAAGTAACACAAGACAAACAATTGCACAACATCCTGATTTCAGATGTCAAGAACCCTGTAAAAGCAAGAAAAGCTTTCATGCTCTTTAGATAAGTGCTTTTAAAAAGGAGGGAGCTAGTCTTGAACAAAACCAGAAATGACAAGGTGGGTTGGACAGGTAACCAGTCCTGTTATGTGGCCTGCATGAGGAAGAAGAAAGAAAGAAAAAAACCTCCTAACCTTTATTCATTCATTCATTTATTTATTTTATTAAAGATTTTATTTATTTATTAGAGAGAAAGAATGGGTGAGCCAGGGCCTGTAGGCACTGCAACAAACTCCAAACGATCTGGCTTACGTGGGACCTGGAGAATCAAATGGGGGTCCTTAGGCTTCGCAGGCATGCAACTTAACCGCTAAGCCATCTCTCCAGCTCTTACTTATTTTTTATTTCTCAAACAAGGAGACTGGCTTCTGACAGGGAAGAGTCACTGGTACATTTTGTCACCATCATGTTCTGTATATTTAAAGAAAGAACAGACCCGAGCAAGCTCTCCTTTAATGTCCAATCCAGTGGTAGATAGGCCTTGCTCTAGCTTGGCAGAAATCCTGCTATCTGATTGTCCTCACACCCAGCTTCCTGGTGGCTGAGTCCTGTGTGGCCCGCTTACTTAGATTCAGGACCTGTGTCTGGAAGGTCTGTTGTGGAGCTAGCTCATTTGCTGAACTGTTTTCTCTATAGCTACAGCTACGATGTATTGCGTAAGATTATGCACCACCTGACTGAACTTTTAGGAAAGCCCTATAAAGTAAGTTACACCTTCAATTTACAGATTGGAAAAATGAAGCTTTAGAGAGTGTGAATCAGTAATTCACCCAAAGTCACCCCATGGCAAATGGCAGAATTGGGATTCCCACCATGTGGATAAGCTTAATCTCGACCCCTCTGAGTTCCGGTAGGAGGCTCAGCCTCTTTCTGCCTCAGACCCTCATGTCTAGCTACTTGCTAGAGTTTTCTGTGACTCCCACAGGGCTGGCAGTGGGGAGGGGAGGGAGCAGTACTCAATGGCAGTCTCTCCAGTAAAGTATTCCAGAGACACACCAACAGCCACTCTGCGGGGTGGGCAGCCAAGTCCAGGCTGCCTGCTCTTCTGCCAGGACACCTTGGTTCCTGGGGCAGCAGAGACCTGGTGTCAGCTGCAGTCCACTCCCCACTCTCCCTGGACCTCCCAAAGCAAACACACAGCCTTTGCCAGTCCTCAGTCAGCCGGGCTTTCTGCCCTTCCTCTGATAGCAAAGGTTGTGAGAAGGGCTGCAGGACAATGATATCTAATCTTAGCCTTTATTTCCCCCAATCCAGGTGTTACCTTCCCTTTTACCTTCCCTTCACTCTCCCAACCTTTCTTTTGTGAAACAAATTTGGCGTAATCACAGTTCCTGATTCAGTTTTCTGATTTCAGCTCGTGGGCAACCTGCTTTTATTTAGTTAGTTCTACTTAATGATTTTTTTTTTTTTTTTGGTTTTTTGAGGTAGGGTCTTACTCTATCTAGCTCAGGCTGACCTGGAATTCACTCTGTAGTCTCAGGCGATCCTCCTACCTCTGCCTCCCAAGTGCTGGGATTAAAGGCTTGCGCCACCACGCCCAGCTACTTAATGGTTTTTACAAGCATTTATGAATCTACCACTCAAAGCAAAATGTGTCCATGAACTCATACCTACCTAAGTGGCCTGCCCAGTTGACTTTCCACTACCCCCCCAAACCAATGGAACCGCCTAAGTTATTTTGAGTTCTCTAGTTTTTAAAATTCCAGTCGTATTTTTTTTTACAAATTTATTTTTATTTGTTTATTAGAGACAGAGGGAGGAGGGGCGAGAGAGAGAGATGCAGAGACAGAGATACAGATAGTATGGGTGTACCGGGGCCTCCAGTCACTGCAAACAAACTTCAGAAGCATGTGCCACCATGTGCATCTGGCTAATGTGGACCTGGAGAATGGAACCTGGGTCCTTAGGCTTCACAGGCAAGTGCCTTAACCACTAAGCCATCTCTCCAGCCCTCTAGTTGTATCTTTTAAAAGCATTTTTGTTTTAATTTTCTTTTAACTTATAAAAGTTTCTCAAGAAGACTTTTGTGTCCAATCTTTATTGACGTCTTTCATTTAATCATACTGTTTGGACACACCAGCCTTGCTGCAGGTCCCCATAGTTCCTTCTCCTTAGCTACTTTCTAATGGTCGATGTATGTTTGTCACACTTTTTTGCTTACTTCCTGTTCATGAGCATGTGTAGGCATTCTCACTCATGTCTCTTGCTGGCTAGTTATAGAGTCAGAAAGCTGGAGAAATGGGAAACTCGCTTTATGATTTTATGTTCTTTTCCAAGTGGGCCCTTTTGTGTTTGTGATTCTGTTCATATGTGAACATATATGCATACATGTGAATATTGTTCCAAGCTCATTATCTATGGGATGTTCAGTGTACATACATAATATATATATATATATATATATATATATATATATATATATGTAATTATGTATATACATAATACATAATTATATATATACACACACACCAATTTGAGGATGATTTCTTTCCAGATGGAGCCCCAGTTTTTAGAAGCATTAATTGAAAAGACTGCCTCTTTATACTATGCACTACTGCTCCTTGACCCAAGTAAAAAGGATGTGAAAAAAAATGATGTGAATTGATTTCTGAGCTGTTTTACTTGATATTTTCAGGGTTTTTGTTGTTGTTGTTGTTGTTTTGAGCCAATATTTTATTAACATAGTTCTGGTAGAGCGAAACCTCTCATTGTTATCCAAAAGTATCTTGCCTAGTCCCAGCCTTTCCATTTGTATATAAATTTTAGACCAGATTGTCTAGTTACAAAAAGTCTTTAAACCATAACTTTTTAAAAACGCCTTTCAAATTAAGATTTTGTAAATCTCTACATCACCTGGAGAGAACTGACATCTTTATAAAACTGATGATCATTTTCATCCACAAGCTGAATATCCCCAATAGCTTTTTTGGTCTTGCATTTCTTGTCCATGTGTGGTTTTTGTTAAAAGTCTTATGCCCCTCTGTTACTCCTAGTTTCATTTTCTCTCATCCTTGCTTATGTTTTTAAGTTAGCATGCAGAGTGATGAGTTCCATATATGTGTGTGTGTGTGTGTGTGTGTGTGTGTGTGAATTGATTTCTGAGCTGTTTTACTTGATATTTTCAGGGTTTTTTTGTTGTTGTTGTTTTGAGCCAATATTTTATTAACATAGTTCTAGTAGAGCGAAACCTCTCATTGTTATCCAAGAGTACACACACATTATTCCTAGGTTTTTAAAACATATTTGAGGGGCTGGGGGGATGGCTTAGCAGCTAAGGCACTTGCATGCAAGGCTAAAGGACCCAGGTTCGACTCTCCAGGACCTACATAAGCCAGATGCGCAAGGTGGCGCATGCATCTGGAGTTCATTTGCAGCAGCTGGAGGCCCTGATGCACCCATTCTCTCTTTTTGTACCTGCCTATTTTCTGACTCTCTTTCTCTCTCAAATAAATAAATCAAAATAAAATATTAAAAAGAAACATAGGGCTGGAGAGATGGCTTAGTGGTTAAGGTGCCTGCCGGCTAAGCCTAAGAAAGTCAGTTCCAATCTCCAGGTCCCATGTTTAGCCAGATGCAAAGTGATGCAAGGGTGTAATGCCGCACTTGCCCACAAGGGGGCTCACACATCTGGATTTCGTTCGCAGTGCTTGAGAGGCTGCTGGCGTGCCCATTCTCTATATGTCTTCCTCTCCCTCTCTCTCTGTCTCTCTCTGCAAAAAAAAAAAAAAAGAAAGAAAGAAAGAAAGAAAGAAAGAAAGAAAGAAAGAAAGAAAGAAAGAAAGAAAGATATTTGATTGCTAGGATAAAAATTTTAAGAATTGAATTTTATATTTATTGTGGGATGTAGAAACTCAATTGACATTTGTGGATAGATTTTGTAAAAATAAACCTAGTACCACCATTTAAAAAATTGTGTGTGTGTGTGTGTGTGTGTGTGTGTGTGTGTGTGTGTGTATTTTCTTTGAGACAGGGCCTTGTTGTCTAGCTCAGGCTAGCCTCTAACTTGTAACCTTTCTGCCTCAGCTTCCCAAGAGCTGGAATTACAACCATGTACCAGCACATCCAGTTTGAAGCCATGGTTACTTCACATATGTATTAGAAATTTCTGTTAGTTTTCCTACATAGAAAACCTGACTTGTCACCTTTGTAACTTGGATGCATTTTCTTTCTTTTTCGTGCCTGTAGTAGATACCTCCACAATGCTGGGATGAACATCCAAACCAGGCACAGATTAGGGGAGGAAGGGATTTATTTCAAGCTTATAGATGCAGGGCAAGTTCCATCAATGGTAGAAGAAGCAGGTTCCTTTTCATAGATCCAAGCAGAGAGAGAAACCACGGCCAGCCAGCAAACACCAAGAAGCATCAGGCAGGACCCCCAGCTCAAAACTCTCTGCACACTTTTGGGCTGGAATTCAGATCTGACCCCAAACACACCTTTGGACTGGACCCCAGGATCCACCACCAGTGACACCTCCCAGCCACGTTCACAGAGACCCAAGTTACACGCTTTAATAAACACCTGAGTCTATGGGCACACACATTCAGACCACCACATTGCCTTAGTGCATGTCAAAGTCTTCAGTATTGAACAGAATCGGTGATTGCAGGTTTCCTCCTTCTTCTTCTCCTTCTCCTCCTCCTTCTTCTTATTTTTCCTGATGCACGAGTGGCTTCCAAAAGGGGGCAATGTGCTCTTTGCAGAGCTTGGAACTTTGAACAGTCTAGTTCAGTCCTGGCCCTATGCTACCTGATCACATATCTGTCCACGTTTTCCTATGGTCCTTCTGGGTTCATCTCATCTCAGTTTGACAGTTGGCCAACCAAGTCATTCAGTCACTGAGCTCTGGTCACTAGAGGAATAACCCTCTTCCTTCATTCCTTCCTCTCCCTGACATAGGTTTTTTGCCAAATACAGCTGCTCACCTCTTGCCTCAGCTTGCTCTTCTGTCATCGTGCTATTGACTATATCTCCTAGGGGAAATTGTAACCACTGTGTCTGCATTAGCAGGCAAAAATCTGCCGGGCTTGGGAGATAGTTGTGCCTAGCTTCTCACACCACCCCTGGAAGAGTAACTGGATTTGCCTCAGTGTCTTGCATGGTGTGGACAGTTCAGAGCCCTCAATCACTCCATGTGATCCACACCTAACTAAGAACATGGGCTTTACCCAAACCGCATTTGTTTCTTTTCTCCACAGTCAGAGCAAACTCACCCGCAAGAAAGCGAAGGCATTATTCCCTCTACTTTTTGTGATTTGAACAGAATGAGAGGCCCTAAGGCGGGAACCCTGAAGTATTAAAAATTAGTGCCCGGTTTGATAACAATCTGTGCCTAATCAGTCGAGCTGCCTGAAAAGTTGACTTATGACCTCCGTGGACTTATCACCCCCTCGGTATTTGTAGAGCTACATTGTGTTTTAGCGCTTTGTTTGTGCACTAAAGTGTTTCTATACACTAACTTCCTAGTTGACGTGTCCTTTTGTTCATTATCAGCCTCCAATTTCACATTCCAGTCAGTTGTCAGGAGTGGCTAGACTCTGCCACCATGGGCATGCCTACAGCGCAGCTTTCAATGTGCTTTTGAAACCAGTATTTGACGTTTATGCATGTACATTGTCTACCAGCAAGTACATCTATTGCTGTCAGACAAAGCCCTGTTTGTGATAAAATTGATCTTTGTTTATTCACTTAAGACAGAAGGGGGTTTTCATTGTATCCCAGAGCTTGCTTTTAAAATAAAATTCTGCTTTTACTACAAGGACACATGGGAATGAGTGACAAGGCGAGAGTAACTGGACAAGAAAATACTATCTGGTATATTCAGGAACAATAGTTGGAAGTTGCTTTTTCTAGAAACTTTTTTTCTGACACAATTCGGGCAAGCTCAGTTAATGACTCCCTGATTTATGCTGCTTCATGTCCCAGGTCAGATATGAGTCTTGTGCCAGTTGCCCTTGGTTACAACTATTAACCCTTATGTGTTTCCTCACTTAGCTTTAAACAGCCCCAAGGCCAAGGACTGGATCTTTTTGATCTTTTTACTTCAGCGTCTAGCAAGGCTCTGGCATCAAATAGGTGCTCGACAAATGGCTGACAAACGAATGAATCAGCCACATGCTCTAAGCCCAAGGGTGCAGGGGCAAGGAGAAGCAGCAGGTTGAGGACTTAACCCCATAGTTCCCAACAGGATTATCAAGCTAACCTTAATTAACCAATCTTGATGAAGTCTACAAGAGGGCTGGAAATGAGATGTCCTAAGTGAGGTTCAGTAATGTACCCCAGGTAAAATCCTAGATTCTCACCTTCAGTTCTCCAGTTCCCATGTAATGCCAGATGCACAAAGGGGCACATGGGTCTGGAGTTTGTTTGCAGTGAGTAGCATGAAGCCGCCCTGGACCACCCATACTCTTCCTCTCTCTCTCTGTCTGCCCCTTTCTCTCTCAAATAAGTTAAAAACATTTTTAAAAAAACTTTAAAAAGTTTCTTGATTCTCTCGTGCTCTTCCTCTTTCTCTGTTAATAGATAAATAAAAGTTAAAAAAATTTTAAATTCTCTCTCCCTCTTTCTCTGTCAAATAAATAAATAAATAAATAAATAATATTTTAAAAGTTTCTTGAGGGCTGGAGAAATGGCTTAGCAGTTAAGGCATTTGCCTGTGAAGCCTAAGGACCATGGTTCAGTTCCCCAGGACCCACATAAGCCAGATGCACAAGGGGATGCATGCGTCTGGAGTTCGTTTGCAGTGGCTAGAGGCCCTGGCATGCCCATTCTCTCTCTATATATATCTGCTTCTCTCTCTCTCTCTCTCAAATAAATAAATAATAAACAAAAGTTTCTTGACTATAAAATGAACATTTATAATGGAATAATTTATGTTTTTGTATTTCTATAAAATGAATGTAATACCTAATAGGTGATTTCACTGTCAGTAAACATGTTAGTGTGTGTGTGTGTGTGTGTGTTCTTTCAATGATTTACATAACCATGAATGATGTAGCTTCTTATTTAAGAATTCTGAACCTGGGGTAGCTATCCATCTATAAGCCCAGAAGAGAACTCTCACCAGATGCTAAGTCATGCTCACACTTTGACCTTGGAAATTTGAGCCTCCTGAATTCTAAGAAGAAATGTTATTGTTTAAGAACTACAGTCTCTGGTATTTTATTTTATCAGTCCAAGTTGATTAATACCATTTTCTACAGTGTTTGACATTTTACATCAAAATTTCTTTTTTAACAAAAGATTTATTTTTATTTACCTATTTATTAGAGAAAGAGAGAGAGAGAAAAGAAAGAATGGGCACACCAGGGCCTCTAGCCACTCCAAATGAACTCCAGATGCGTGCATCACCTTGTGCACCTGGCTCACGTAGGATCTGGAGAATTGAACCTGGATCCTTATGCTTCTCAGGCAAGCACCTTAACCACTAAGCAATCTCTCCAACCCCCAAATTTCTTTTTGTTATATATTTTTTTGGTCACAAAACTCCAAATAAATGTGACTTCCACCCACAGAAAACTTCACTCATCCTTACTTTCAAGGTCACCATTTTCTGGGCTAGGGAGATGGCTCAGCAGTTAAGAGGGCTTGCTGCCTAAACATGAGGACTTCTTGAGTTAGAGACAACCATGTCTGATGCCCCAGAATCCACATAACAAGTTAGCACCATGCATATCACCAAACTGTGGGGAGGCAGAGATCCTCCAGAGAAACATTGGACAGCATCTCTGGAAAAATACATGGATAAGAGAAGGACACCTGCTGTTTTCCTCTGTCCTCTACATTCAGACACGTGGAGTATACTCATCCTCACGCACAGGTGCATATACCACACCTTACACACACCTCACACATACTCCACAGACATGCACATCAAGCATGTGAAAAATATAGTGGTCTTAATTTTGAAGGTGATGTCTTTTCATCTCTTTTTTTTTAAAAAAAATAAGGAACTTTATTTTTTGAGAGAGAGATAGAGGCAGACAGAGGGAGAGAGAATGGGTGTGCCAGGACCTTCAGCCGCTGAAAATGACACATGCGCCACCTCATGTATCTGGCTTACATGGATACTGGGGAATTGAACCTGGATCCTTTGGCTTTGCAGGCAAATGCCTTAACAGCTAAGCCATCTTTTCAGCCCCCCTTCATCTGTTTAAATGATACTGATTTCTTTCTTTAAGTTCAAGAGAGTTGAGTGACACAGGCTGTGAAAACTGATACTTATTTTTTTCTTTTGGGACAAAGTCTCATACAACCCAGGCTGGTACGTAACTGGTTATATAGATGAGAATGTCTTTGAGCTTCAGATACTCCTGTCTACATCTCCTGGGTGATGAGATTATAGGCATATACCACCACACCCAGGTTATTCAGTGGTGGGGATCAAACCAAAGGCTTTATGCATGCTAGGCAAACACTCTACCAACTGAGCTACATCTCCAGTCCTTTTGTAAAACACATTTTTCCTAGTTGAGCAGACATTTGGGATGTTGTGCTGAGAGGCTGGGCAGAACTCTGCTTGGGTGATGATCAGAAAGACAAAAGTTATGTGAGGGAAGGGGAATGAAGAAAGCTACTAGGAGCATTCACATTATGCTACATATAGTGAATTATGTGTTAAGTCTACATGCTTAGCCAAGTGCATCATTAATCTTATGTCAACACAGAAATGTAATTTGATGCTTCCAGACACCTGTGCTCAATGGCTGTAGACTTTGTGGAAAATGGAAATGTCACCCCTTCATTGAGAACTGATGTCTAGCAGCAATCCCTCTAAATCTGATTTGCTTGACCAATGTGAAACAGCTGAAGTTTCACTCTGGGATCTTTGATGTTAGGTCATAAGAAGCTTTGCAGCTTCCACCTTGGGTTCTTGGTCTCTGGGAGACCTGCCCAGTTGAGATGTGTGCTGATATGTAAGACTTTCCAGTTCAAACCTTTCAACCATCCCAGCTGGTGTGCTATACACAGGAGCAATGCTATTTCAGATCCTCCAAAACAATTCACACCAAATGTCCTTCATTGGGCTGGTGAGACAGAATAAACACCCTGCTGAGCCCTGCCCAAATACCTGACCTATAAAATCATGACATATATGAAATTGCTTGTTGTTCTGATTCATTATGTTTTTGGGACAGTTTGTGAGGAAACCAAAGGCCAGTATCTTGATCAGCTAGACAAGCTAATGAGCTAGTTTATAACTGGATTCTGTTAAGTCTCCTTAGTTCCTTTTAACCCCAGAGAGCCAGATTTCTTATAAAAAGACCATTATTATACTATTAATATAACACACATAGTTTTTAAAGTCAGAGGAGGAGACTTTCAGTACAAAGAAATCACTTATTAGCTGCACAAATTCTACACCCCACCCTCCAGCCCCCACTGATAGGCAGTTTTCAGGGAACACAGGCAAGTTATCCAAGAACCCCAATTGATGGCTGGTAACACTATAGTAATATTTTCTGCATCACATTAATGACCTTTTCTTTGCAACCCCCCCCCCAAACAAGTATAGCCCATACTTAGTCACTGCCTAGGTATAAGCTCTTTTCAAGAATTTTTTTTGGGGGGGTGAATGGTAAGTGAGGCCCAGACTTGCTTTTCCCTGGAGAGAGATGAATTTCCTATGATCAGGTAAATTGCTTTTCACCTAGGTGAATACAGCTTAAAGAAACTTAAAAAAAAAAAAAACCACTAAATAGCTCTAAATCTAAAGTATTAGACTATCCCAATTAAAAAGATGAATAGAAGCCGGGCGTGGTGGCGCACGCCTTTAATCCCAGCACTCGGGAGGCAGAGGTAGGAGGATCGCTGAGAGTTCGAGGCCACCCTGAGATTACATAGTGAATTCCAGGTTAGCCTGAGCTAGAGTGAGACCCTACCTCCAAAAACCAAAAAAAAAAAAAAAAAAAAAAAAATGAATGAATAGGGCTGGAGAGATGGCCTAGTGTGAGGGCATGATACTGTCCTGAGTTTGAATCTCCAGATGCCAAATAAACAGCAGGGTGTGGCCATGTGTGCCTTTGAACCCAGTCCCACTGGAAAGCCAAGACCCTAGAATCATCAGAGTCCAGCAAGCTCCGGAATCAGTAAAGAGACTCCAGCACAAAACAAATAATGAGAGGAAGAATGAAGGAGTGAGACACTGGACATTTTGCTCTGGTCACAGTGAGTAAAGACCCTCTCCACAAAAAGTGACACACCATACACACACCGCATGATACACACACACACACTCACAAAAGCAAGCAAACAAACAAAAAAGATGAAGATGAAGACACAGAAATCTTCATTCCTTGGTAATATTTACCTATTGTCAGGAGGGTTCTGGAGTAATGCAACATAGTCCTAATCACAGCAGTTAAGCTCAGGGTTACGTTTTTCCTTTTTAATCTCCTAATTTCTAATTTTTAAATATCTGTGAATATATTACCATCATGGGAAAATAATCCATTGCTTACACAAGGCCAAATTATGCATCCAACAATGATAATGTTAAAAAAAAGTAGTAGAAACAGACATCGCTAGAGGATACAAAGCTTCACCAAAAAATTAACATATAACAATACATTTGGATGACGTCTGTTTGGTAGGATTCCATGCCCTCACTTTAGCCACGGGCTTTTTGCTTTCATCTCTTTTGGGGCATATATTGCTTAAGGAAAATATTAGTAACGTCTGCCGAGATGGATTAATAAATTCCATTGCTGACTGGACTCCTACTCAATCTAATGAATCAGTAGTTTTGTGGTTTCTGAAGTCAGCAGGGCCCATCATTTAAAATACATACTGCAAGTAATGTTTTTAATTGTAAACACTGACTTGGATGCTGCCTTAGAGAATAAGCAATTTGTGTTAAAAAGGCAGGTTGGAGCAGCATAATACAAGGAACACCATCACCAGAGCCCAGCTCACAGTGTTTAGTTGCATATTTGCTGCATATGTGTTGCCAGCTTAGCTCTGGAAGCACCAGCCCCTTCATGGTAAGATAATAATAACAAGACATCTCTTAGCTGATGTGCGAGGTTGTAAATATTAATGAGACAATTCACAAGTAGATGGTGAAAGTTTAAGTTGCAGATAAAACATCTATGAACTGACCACACTGTGAATGGAGACAGGTGTATCTGACTTACATGGAACAAAGTGAAAGGATTAAAAAAAATTTTTTTTCTTTTGGGCCGGAGAGATGACTTAGTGGTTAAGCGCTTGCCTGTGAAGTCTAACAACCCTGACTGGAGACTTGATTCCCCAGGACCCACGTAAGCCAGATGCACAAGGTGGCACATGCATCTGGAGTTCGTTTGCAGTGGCTGGGGCCCTGGTGTGCCCATTCTCTCTCTCTCTCTCTTTCTCTGTTGCTCTCAAATAAATAGACAAAAATTTTTTAAAAGTATCATTTTTTCCTTTTTATTTATTTATTAGAAAGAGAGAGGAGGAGGAGGGAGAGAAAGAAAGAATGAATGGGCACTCCAGGGCTTCTAGCCACCACAAATGAACTCCAGACCCATGTGCCATTGTTGGGCATTGGTAAAAATGGGCTGGGACTATGAGAAGGCCAGCCTGAACTGTTGGATATGGCTGGGGATCTTGGGCTGTGGGAGTTTCAGCTGGCTTTATCGTTGGGAACCCATCCTGGCGACAGTGACTGGCCTTCCCTACCCTCAGGCAAGGTTGTAGTGTGCCCTGTCATTGACCAGAGTGGGCAGAACTGGCGAAGCCCTCCCCAATTCTTGATCCCAAAAGCTCTGACTATTCCATAGTCAGGTTTTGCCCTTCCCCCACTGTTCCTGACCTTGTGGCTAGCTGCCCAAGAGACCCTGATGTGGCTGAAGTCACTTAGCTTTTCTGCCATTCCTGTTATCTCGCTCACAGCTCCTCCCTCACAGCTCTGAAGTCACTATCTCCCTTACACTTCTTCCTTTCAACCAATTAGATAGCAACCCATAAACTATTTACCCAAATCGCCATATAGTCTGTATGTGCCTTCTCAATCTTTCTCAAGTGTTTATAAACTTACTCCCCTGTTGAATAAGCAAGTGCTGTCTATCAGACGGTCTCCTGGGTGTTCATTGCCTGTCATCTCACCCACCCGCTGCTCCAGGATGGGCCCTGCTCCCCCCCAACTCCTCCTGTGTCCTGGACGTAGGTCCAACAGCCCCCGGGACAGTGAAGACCCACATGCCACCATGTACATCTGGCTTACGTGGATTCTGAGGAATTGAACCTGGGTCCTTAGGCATCATAGGCAAGTGCCTTAACCACTAAGCAATCTCTCCACCCCAAAAGGACTTTTTTTTTCATAGAAACCTGCAAATCCATGATTATTTTAATACTATTCACAGTACCTAACACATGGATGGAGTCAGCCTAGGTGGCCAACAGCAGATGAATAATTAAAAGTTCTCTCTTCTTCCTCTTGTCCTTTTTGTTTTTAATTGTTTTAATTGACAACTTCTATACTTACAGACAATAAACCATGATATTTCCCTCCCCTCCTCCACTTTCCCCTTCACAACTCTGCTCTCCATCATATCCCCTCACTCTCTCCATTAGTCTCTCTTTTATTGTGATGTCATTGTCTCAAAGGACTTTTTGAGTAGGAAGGAGAAATTTCTTTCTATCTAAATGGACAGAATTGTGACTTTTGACTTAAAGGCACATTCTGATATATATATATATATATATATATATATGCTTTTTGAGGTAGGGTTTCACTCTGGCCCAAGCTGACCTAGAATTCACTGTGTAGTCTCAGGATGGCCTTGAACTCACGGTGATTCTCCCACCTCTGCCTCCTGAGTGCTGGCATTAAAGGTGTGCTCCACCACACCCAGCTCTGATATATATTTTATCTCCTCCACATTCACTTGGATTCTCAGTTTCCATCTCTTGACTTGTTCCAGAGCTCAGCTACCTAGCGAGTCAACTATCATTTTATATGAGGAGTATTAATCTTTACAGCTCCCTCATCAAGATATAATTTATATACTATAAAGTTCACCCATGGAGGGTTATAATTCAATGTATTTGGTTCATTCATAGAATTGTGTAACCATCACCACAAGCAATTTTAGAATATTTTCACCATTGCCAAAAGAAACCCCTTTCCTACTAGCAGTTACTTTCCATTTTCCCCCCAAATGTCTCCCCTCATCTAGACTGAGGCAAGCACTAATTTCCTTTCTGTCTCTACAGATTTGCGTGTGCTCGATATGTCATGCATGAGTGTGTGATGTGTAGTGTGTGAAGATAGAAGCTTCTTTCATGTAGCACATTGTTTTCGACGTTCATACAAGTTGCAGCATGCATCAGTGGGTTATTCAGTTTTGTTGGTAATATTCCATTATAGAGACACCATCACAGTGCATTTATCCATTCAAGAGTTGATGGATATGTGAGTTCCTTCCACAGTTTGGCTCGGATGAATAAAGTTACTAGAAACGCTTAGGTACATGTTTTGGTGAGGAGGTATATTTGCATTTTTGTGGCTATGTGCCTAGGACTGGAATTGTCAGGCTATATCTTACTTCTGTCTTTAGCCATTAATGAATGGTTCATCTAGAAAATGCTAACAGTAAAACCTGTCTGAGATAAACTGATGCGCTATCTTCCAAAATGACCTTGTAAGGATGGAGAGATGGCCCCACAGTTAGGGGTGCTTGTATGCAAAGCCTGCTGCCAAAGTTTGATTGCCCAATACCCATGTGAAGCCAGATATACAAAGTGACACATGCATCTGGAGTTCATTTACAGTGACAAGAGCATCTGGGATGGCCAATCTCTCTCTCTGTCTCTGCTCAAAAACAAACAAACAAAATGAATGACCCTCTCGGGTAAATGCCTACCGTCAGTGTATGAAGGTTTCTGTTTTTCCACATCCTCGCTGTATTAGGGTTCTTCTTGACAGAAACAGACCAAAGGGAAATTGGCTTATGTGATGATAGAGCTGGGAAGTCCCAAGATCTCTTGGTTGTGAGTTCGAGGTCCAGGGAAGCCAGTGAAATAGTTCTGTCTGAGTCTGGAGGCTTAAGGAGGGTGGTAACTGAAAGCCCAAACGTGAAGAGCTGAGAACCGGGAGCTCCAAGGTATGAAGGTAGGAGAATATGAACTTAGCAGATCAAACAGAAAAAGCAAATCCATGGGCCATGTTGTTTCATTTGCAGTCAACAAATTAGGTGAAACATGGTCATCTTGGTGAGAACACTCTTCTTGACTCAAACGCTAATCTCCTCGAGAAAGATGGCTACAGACACTTGGAAATAATGTTTTCCAGAAATCTGGTCATCTTTACTTGTAAAATTACTACTATTATGCAATTTTTTTCAAGATAGGGTCTCACTCTAGCTCAGGCTGACCTGGAACTCACTATGTAGTCTCAGGCTGGCCTCAAACTCACAGCAAGCCTTCCACCTCTGCCTCTCAAGTGCTTTGACTAAAGGCGTGCACCACCACGCCCAGCTCTATTATGCATTTTTTAAAAATTATGTGTGTGTATGTGTGTGTCTATTTGTGTGTGTTTGGGTGCTTGGGCACGTGCATGTGGAGGCCAGAAAACAACCTCAGATATCCTTAGAAATACTATTCATCTTATTTAAGACAGGTTCTCTCCTTGTCTGTTGTTCACCAATTAGTCTAAACTATATAGCCAGCCTGCCCTGATCTCTCTCTCTCCACCTTCCTAGTGCTAGAATTAAAGAAGAGTGCCATCATACCCAGCATTTATTTGGTTAATGGAGGTTGAACTCATGTCCCCATTCTTGAGAGGCAAGCAGGTACTGATCGTCAAAGGTTTGGTAGAAGTCATCAGTGAAGCCTTCTTGGCCTGGACTTCTTTTTAAAAAATATTTTATTTATTTACTTATTTGAGAGAGAGAGAGAGAGAGAGAGGGAAGAGAAAGAGGCAGATACAGAGAAAGAGAGAATAGGCACGCCAGGGCCTCCAGCCATTGCAAACGAACTCCAGACACATGTTCCACCTTATGCATCTGGCTTTACGAGGATACTGGGGAATTGAACCTGGGCCCTTTGGCTTTGCAGGTAAGCACCTTAACTGCTAAGCCACCTGTCCAGCCCCTGGGCTTTTCTTTGTAGGAAGTTTTTAGATGATTATTCCTGTGGTGGATATTTTCAGGTGAGAATGACATTTAAATTATTAAACTTGGAGCAAAGCAGATTGCCCTCTCTATTGTGTGTGGGTCTGTCTCAATTAGGTAAAAACCTGCAGAGAACAAAATGATTGACATCCCTGATGAGGGAATTTCTCCCTCTGACTGCCTTCAGCCTTCACCTGCTCCATGGACTGTCCTGGGTCTGTAACATACTAGAGTCTTCTGCCAATGGGAGCTTGCTATCTTCCCTAAGCATGTGAACCAGTTTCTTAAATCTCCTTTTCTATTTGTGGTAGTCTAATGGTGATAGTTTGAATGTGACAGTTTAAATGTATGGTCCCATAGACTCAGGTGTTTTATTAAAATTGAGCTTGTAGCTTTAGCTCCTAGAAGGCAGATCCCCACTAGAGGGCTGTGAGTCACTGGGGGCAGATCTTGAAGCCCAGCCCTAAGGTGTGTTTGGAGTCAGATCTGAGTCCAGCCCAAAGGTGTGTGTGGAACACAGTTTGGGTTCTGGCTCTTGGTCCTTACTTGCTGCAAGTTGTTTCTGCTTGGATCTATTGAAAGGGAGCCAGCTTTGTCTGCCATTGATGGTGTTCCTCTGGATTTCATTAACCTGAAATAAACCCCTTCCTCCCATAAGCTGTGTCTGGTTGGATGCTTGTCCTGGCAATGTGTAGCTGACTCCAACACTGTCCATAAACATCTCATTAATTCTGTTTCACAAAAGACTCCTAGTGAATCCACTAATTCACTCTATTTGTTATGGACTTTCTCGGTTTTTCTATTTCCTCTTACGTTGGCGTTGGTAGTTCAGTCTTTATAGGATTTTCCATTCAGCTAAATTATCTAATTTCTTCACATGTAATGGTAAATATATCTTTGTAATCATTTGAGTTTTTATAATCTTATTATTAGGTTGGCAGTGATGTCCCTGTTTCATTCTTGGCTTTAGAAATTTTAGATTTTTAAAAAAATCTCATTTTCTTTTTCTTTTATTTATTTAAGAGAGAGAGAGAGAGAGAGAGAGAGAGAGAGAGAGAGAATGGGTGCACCATGGCCTCTTCAGCTGCTGCAACTAGACTCAGAAACATGGGCCATCTTGTGCATCTGGCTTATGTGGGTCCTGGGGAATCAAACATAGGTTCTTTGGCTTTGCAGGCAAGTGCCTTAGCTACTAAGAAATCCCTCCAGCCCTAGTCTTTTCTTTTGTTCCTTTGTTCAGTTCAGATAAAGGCTTTATTGTTTTGTTGATCTCCTTAAAGAATCAACTTTTGGGCTGGAGATATGGCTTAGTGGCTGAGATGCTTGCCTGTGAAGCTGAAAGACCCATCTTCAATCTCTCTCCCAATCCCACATAAGCCAGACACACAAGGTGATGCATGTGCAAGGTCGCACATGCACACAGGTGATGCGAACATCTGGGGTTCGTTTGCAGTGGCTGAGACCCTGGCATGCCACCTCTCTCTCTCTCTCTCTCAAACAAAAAGAATAAACTTTTGGATTGGTTGATATTCTCCATTGTTTCCTCTTTTAATATTTTTTTATTTTTAAAATAATAAAAGCTGTTATTTATGTGTGTGTATAAATCTATGTATGTATGGGCATACATGTGTGCAGGTCAGAGGAGTTGACTGTGTGCCACCATCTTTGATAGTCTCTTGCCACTACAAACAAGTTGAGCCTGAAAGTGGCACTTTACATGGGTGCTTGGTGGCAGGGGTGAGGGATGGCAGTAAGCTTTGCAAGCAAGTGTCTTTAACCACTGAGCCATCTCCTCAGCCCTTTATTGTTTTCTCATCTCTGTTTCACTAATGAGTTTGCCTTTGTCAGCTTGTGTTTTTCCCTCACAGTCATTTATTTATTTATTTATTTGAGAGCAACAGACAGACAGAAAGGGGAAGAGAGAGAGAGAGAGAGAGAGAGATGGGTGCACCAGGGACTCCAGCCACTGCAAATGAACTCCAGATGCATGTGCCACCTTGTGTATCTGGCTTGCGTGGGTCCTGGGGACTCGAGCCTTGAACTGGGGTCCTTAGGCTTCACAAGCAAGCCCTTAATCCCTAAACTATCTCTCCACCCCCACTCAGAGTTTTTAATCTTGTTTCTTTGTTCTCTAGTCTTGGCATTTGAACTATAATGTGTTGTGTCCATTTGGATTCTAAGTGCGTCTTGGACTGTCCACTTCTTTTTCTAGATTAAGGAGCTGTTCTGATATACTTTCATTGAAGAGGTTTTATGTGTTTTTATTTAATATCTAAGTTCTTTCTACATCATTTACTTTTTAGTTTGGTCTCTTTTTTAAGTTATCATTTTTAAAATTTATTTATTTTTAAAGATTTTATTTTATTTCAATTTTTTGCTATTTTTAAAATTTATTTATTTGAGAGCAACAGAAAGACAGAGAAAGAAGCAGATAGGTAGAGAGAGAATGGGCTCGCCAGGGCCTCCAGCCACTGCAAACGAATTCCAAATGTATGCGCCACCTTGTACATCTGACTTATGTGGGTCCTGGGGAATCGAGCCTCAAATAGGGGTCCTTAAGCTTCAAAGGCAAGAGCTTAACTGCTAAGCCATCTCTCCAGGCCTTAAAGATTATTTATTTATTTATTTATTTATTTATTTATTTATTTATTTGAGACAGAGAGAGGGAAAGAGAGAGGGAGAGTGAGAATGGGTGTGCCAGGGCCTCTAGCCCCTGCAAATGAACTCCAGACATGTGTGCCCCCTTGTGCATCTGGCTTACATGGGACCTGTAGAATCGAACTGGGGTCCTTAGGCTTCACAGGCAAATGTCTTAACCACTAAGCCATCTCTCCAGCCCCTAAATTCATTATTATTATTTTTTTTTAGCAGATTTTACTCTTGTATGCCATTTCCCCTGTTCCTGTTTCCCTGGGGCCCTCCTCTGAGGGGTTCTGGGATTTACTGTAGAGTCTTGAAGGCCTCAGTCAGACAGTCAGGGTGGAGGGATCGTGCCTTAGGGTATTCCTACTCACTCCAAGGCTCTTATAATCTTTCTGTTCTCTCTTCTGCAGTGTTCCCTGAGCCATGGTAGGCCTGTTGGTAGTCTGATCTAGTGTTGAGTTTTCTTTAACCTCTGGATTTCTGCTTTGATTGTGCATGATCACCAGGTCTGCCCACCATCACTCTGGAGCTGGTTGTCAGGTTAGCGGTAAGAGCAGCGTTCCTGGTGCAGCTTCCACTGCAAGTGCTCCTGGGACCTGGCAGATGGGGAAGAGGTGGCAAGTCTCCTGGTGAGCAATTGGTTATCTTCTTGTCTTATCAATGGATCTCAACTCTCCTCCATTTTCTCTGCCATCTGTCAAATCAAGCAGGTTCTCCAACCAAGAGTGGGAGCAGCTTGGGTTAAAGGGTGTGTGCAAAGTTATTTGAAAGATCTTTGTTGTACATGCCCAGACTTCAGAGAGAAGCCCCACTGCTCTCTAGTCTCTCTCTCTCTCTCTGTTTCTTTTTCTCGGTTTTTCAAGGTAGGGTCTCGCTCTAGCTCAGGCTGACCTGGAATTCACCACATAGTTTCAGGGTGGCCTTGAACTCATGGTGATTCTCCTACCTCAGCCTTTTGAGTGCTGGGACTAAAGGCATGCACCACCACACCCAGCCCTAGTCTGGTCTCTTGATGCTGTCCAAAGTGTTTGAAATTTGTGATCATGCTTTGTTTATTTATTTATTCATTTATTCATTTATTCATTTATTTATTTAAGACAGAGAAAGGGATAGAGAGAGAGAGAGAGAGAGAGAGAGTGAAAATGGGTGCACTAGGGCTTCTAGCCATGGCAAACAAACTCCAGACACATGTGCCACCATACGCATCTGGCTTATGTGGGACCTGGAGAATTGAACCAGGGTCCTTAGGCTTTGCAGGCATGCACCTTAACCACTAAGCCATCTCTCCAGCCCCTTGTTTATTTATTTAAACTTTTTTTATAATTAATTAATTAATTAATTAATTTGAGAGCGACAGACACAGAGAGAAAGAGGCAGATAGATAGAGAATGGATGAGCCATGGCCTCCACCCATTGCAAATGAACTCCAAATGCATGCGTCCCTTTGTGTATCTGGCTTACATGGATCTTGGGGAATCAAGCCTTGAACTGGGGTCCTTGGGCTTCACAGGCAAGCGCTTAACCACTAAGCCGTCTCTCCGGGCCTTTTAAAACTCTTTTATTGACAAGTTCCATAACTGTAGACAGTAAACCATGATAATTCCCTCCCCTCCCCCACTTTGCCCTTCATAAATCCACTCTCCATCATATCCGCTCCTCCTCTCAATTAGGCTGTTTTATTTTGATGTCATCGTCTTTCCCTCCTATTATGACGGTCTTGTGAAGGTAGCGCTAGGCACTGCGAGAAGATTTGTGGTCATGCTCATTTATTTCTTTCCTTATTGATGTTTGAATATATCTTGTCTTTCACTCCTGATACTCTCTTGCTTGATCCAGTTTACTGGTTATGCTTTTCTACTGTGGTTTTTTTAATTTGATTTATTTATTTTTTCTTTTTCCCCCCCAAATCTCAATTTCCTTGCTGAATTTTTCATGCATGCTCCTGCTTTTCATATGTGGGTACTGAATTGACATTCTTACTTGATCTGTATGCTTGTTTGTACCCTATGTGACATTACTGATCATTTTTACAGTCATTTGTACCGGGCTTTATGTGGGTTTGGAGACCTGAACTCTGGCTGTCAAGCTTGTACTTTTAACCACTGAGCCATTTCCTCAGCCCTCTGTTCATTTTTCATCATTCTCTTCCCCTCTTCTTCATATTATTTGAGCTACATCATCATTCTATGTTAAATTTCTGATTTATTCCTTCAGCTCAAATCTGTGTAAACCTCTTGAGAATTATTTTCTTTCTTCTTTACTTCCTCCTTTCTCTTTCCTTCTCTTCCTCCTTCCCTCTTTCTCTTTTCTTTCTTTCTTTCTCTCTTTCTTTTCTTTTCTTTTTTTTTTTTTTGAGGTAGTTGTCTCATCCTGGCAAAGGCTGACCTGGAATTCACGATGTAGTCTCAGGGTGGCCTCGAACTCTTGGCAATCCTCCTACCTCTGCCTCTGGAGTGCTGGGATTAAAGGCATGAGCCACCATGCCCAGCTCTTTCTCTCTTTATTTATCTCTTTTTCTTTCTCTCTCTTCCTTCCTTCGTTTGTTTCTTCCTTCCTTCATTTCTTCCTTCCTTCCTTCCTTTCTTTCATCCAACTGAAAATTAAATCCAGGGCCTTGTGCATGCTAAGCAAGTGTATACTCATGAGCTGTATCCCTACTTCTTAGAATATTTCTTTGGGTTATTGTAGTTTTAACCTCCAGAACTTTCGTTTGTCAAAACAATCTGTTTATTCATTCATTTTCATTCACCATTGAGCAATTATCACCATATCTTGATTAAGTTCAACTATATCTTTATAATAGTATGTTTTTCCTGTATAGCATCCCTTTTATTTGTAAAACTAATGTCAAAATTCATAACAATGATTGTAACACAGTTCATCAGAAATACATCTACCTCATGATTTATTATACAAATGAATGTAAGTTTTCATAAAACTTCCAAGAAAGCAGTTTAAGATTAAAAACAGATTTATGAGCAATAATAGACACACCAACCTATAAACTAAGAAAAATCTAAAACATAAACAAATCCAACAGCATGTTTTCAAACCATTCTGCACAAAAATATCAAAAATGAGGTGACAGAAAGCAAACATTCTAGATAAAGGTCACACATTTGACTATTTTTCTGCATTATTATTAAAATTAAGGTACCTTTCATATTTGAGACATTATTGAAATATTTTTAACCTCATTGATGAAATATCTGAAAATTTAAAGAGAGAGAGAAAACACAGAATATCCTGATTTGTAACCAGCTTCTTCAGCAATGTTTTATTTCTTTTTAACAAACTCTCTCCTTTCAACTGTACTGACGAAGGAGTCTTGTTAAACAGTGTTCTGAAGTCCTTGTGCGCTAGGCCTGACATCTGTGTCCTTTCAGTTTCTGATGACTACATTGTTCCCCTGTGAAGCTTTACTGTTTCTTTGCATGTTTCATAATTTTATTTTGAAGATTAAAAGTTTTAGATAAGCTGTGACTCTGATCCATCTTCCCTTCTCTGGGGGTTGCTTGCTTCTTCAGGTGCTCAGGGACTTTGGTACATCATGTGAGCAAAGCTGGTTTTCATTGTGGTACTAAATCTTTTGGCGTCACTCCTCTTGGTGTTCAACCTGACACACGCTAGGATAGCACTAGTTTGGGTAGCGCTCTCTGACTGCCTCTCCCTCACGTGTCTGTTAGCTGTCTGCATCACAGGTCAGATTCTAGGCTCTGCTGTTTGCAGACTGATAGCTCAACTGTTTATGACAGTGCCCTTGGGTATAAATTGCTCTATAGTATGATCCAAATAAATTTTGGATTTTCTGCAGAGAGAGTCTTTGATATCAATCTTTGAGATTTGTTTCAACAGGGCTCTTAGCTGTCTTTTTCTCTGGTTATCTTTAGTCTATTTTTGGCTGGTCTCCAACCTAGACTTTTGCTTTTCTGGGACTTCCTTATTCTTTCTAATTGCCAGCCTTGGAAAAATCTCCATTGTTTTTTTTTTGAGACACCCTTAGGCTTGGACTTTCTCAAGCTTTATTCAAAATAAAATCAAGTCACGAGTGGTGGCACTTAGGAGGCACTTGGAGGCAGAGGTAGGAGGATCACCATGAGTTCGAGGCCACCCTGAGACCACCTAGTAAATTGCAGGTCAATCTGGGCTAGAGAAAGATACTACCTCAAAATCAAACAAACAAACAAACAAAAAAAAAAAAAAAAAAAGCCGGACATGGTGCACAACTTTAATCCCAGCACTCAGGAGGCAGAGGTAGGAGGATCGCCATGAGTTTGAGGCTACCCTAAGACTACCTAGTAAATTGCCCGTCAACCTGGGCTAGAGAAAGATACTGCCTCAAAAAATAAAAAAGAAAGAAAGAAAGAAAGAAAGAAAGAAAGAAAGAAAGAAAGAAAGAAAGAAAGCAAGCAAGCAAGCCAGCCAGCCGGACATGGTGCCAACTTTAATCCCAGCACTCGGGAGGCAGAGGTAGGAGGATCGCCATGAGTTCGAGGCCACCCTAAGACTACCTAGTAAATTGCCCATCAACCTGGGCTAGAGAAAGATACTACCTCAAAAAAAAAAAAAGAAAGCCGGACATGGTGCACATCTTTAATCCCAGCACTCAGGAGGCAGAGGTAGGAGGATCGCCATGAGTTCGAGGCCACCCTGAGACTACATAGTAAATTCCAGGTCATCCTGGGCTAGCGTGAGACCCTACCACAAAAAAAGAAAACAAACAAACAAACAAACAAAAAAATCAATTCCACTGGTAAAAGCTTCAGAGATTTCTCTTGTAACTGTTGTAATGACCTGCTTCTGCCCTTGGGGTAAAACTCTGTTGCTACTGCTCAGAAGTGGCAGGCGAGGACATTGCCCACTTCTCAGCGATTCCCCTCCTCAGGGCTCAGGGCACCACATGGGTGTGGGAGCTTCTGGAGTTGTCATTGGTGTTTCTCAGTGCTGAATCTGGAGCTGGGCCACTGGTGGTCATGACCTTGGCCTTCTCAGCCTGCTGGGCCTGAATGGCATCTCCATTCTGTGTGCGGTGGCTGGTGGGGGAACACTGTAACCGGTATGTTTTCTGCATTCACTCAGGGCTTAGTCTCTGCCCCATGGAGCTGGGCTAGGAGGTTATATGGGTAACAGGTCCTCATGGAGAGTCACTGGAGCCCTTGACTGGGGGTTGAGATAGAATCATTCAGTCGTCCCCATATCCACAGGTAACATAGCTATATCTAATAATATTGTTCAACTTTTGCTGTTCTTAGTAAATTTTGCAGAGTAAATGCTTCTTCATTTGCTAGATGCCCTTATGAATTTAAATTATTATTATTATTAAAACATTTAAAAATACTTATTTATATATTTATTTGAGAGAGAGAGAGAGAGATATACAGAAATAGGCAGGTAGAGAGAGAGACAATGGGCATGCCAGGGCCTCCAGCCATTGCAAACGAACTCCAGATGAGTGTGCCCCCTTGTGCATCTGGCTTATATGGGTGGGTCCTGGAGAATCGAGCCTTGAACCAGGGTCCTTAGGCTTCACAGGCAAGTGTTTAACCGCTAAGCCATCTCTCCAACCCTAAACTATTATTTTGCTCTTCCTACCTTTGACTAGTTATGGATGTCTCACTGGGAAAAGGCTCTGAGTAGCCAGCCCCTCATGCTGCCTTCCCACAGTGGTCTTGTCAGTTTTGTTGATCCAAATTAATGCAAATAAAACTCAGACACCGTGTTTGACCTACCCGAGGAGTACACAGTGGTTGCAGCTGTTGTTCAGCTATCCTGAGGTGGCTGAGAAAGTTGCAAATCTTCACCATCACAGGAAATGATTCAGACATTTTCTGCCAATGAGGAGGAAGGTTAGATAAATAATTAATAAAATCAAAGAAAACTCCCGTGGCATGGAAGAATGCAGAGAGGAAAATACAGGCTTTATTATATGAGAGAAGGAATTCTGCTTAAAGATTAAAAATAATGTGATCACGTATCCCAAGAATTAACTTAAGAAGGAATATTTGCCTGAAAAAGTTGACATATAATTTATAAATTCTATCATGACTCAAATTAGTAGTTGATGCAATTATTTTCTTGGAGCTCCTGTAATTTATCAGTGCCCGTGTAATTATGTGGAATCTGCGAGGTTAATATTTCAGAACTACAGCTAGATTTTGGATCTACCTCTGCTATCATTTCTGCACTTGTTCGTTTATCATTGTGTTTAAAACATATTGTTGCTGCAAGGAGGTATGAGACCATTTATTGACAAATTAACTTATTTATCAGTAAAATAGAAAGATTGAATTTGGTAATCTCTAAGGGCTTTTGCATGGGGGTGGGAGGGGGTGGAGAGGGTACACATACTGCCTGAGGACAGTCTTGGGACCTTTGTCCTCTTCATCTTTCTTTGAGATAGGGTCTCTCATTGTTTTTGTGCTACTGCATGTGCCAGGATAGCCCATGAGCTCCTGGAGTCTCTGCTCCCCATTGCTGTTGGTGGGCTGGGATTACAGGTCCATGTGCCACTTTGTGTCTTACTTTATGTGGGTACAGTGGACTAGAACTCTGGCTGGCAGGCTTGTAAGCAAGTGCCTTTAACCACTGAGAAATCTTCCCAGCCCTAAGGATATTTTCTTCAGCTCTAATTTTTTTCCCACTTCTAAATGGCCTAATTGAAGAAATCATTAGCTCATTAACTCGACACATATTTATTGATTACTAGGTGTCAAGTGCTGTGTTAAGAACAGTAAATATCCTGGGCCCACCTCTGCTTTCATGAAAGCAACACACATTCAAACAAATACTGACTAGAGTCCTGTCAGAAGAGAAGCACCGAATGATATATGGGTATAATTCATGATTTCCCCAGCAGTTCTGATAGAGGAGCAAGTGTTTCACTGAAGATTCATCTGAAGAACTAAAGATAATGCTTAATGTTAGTTTGTCCCTGCATCTGTGACAAAACACAAAAGGTTGTGTTACTGTATGTAGCAGACAGCTTCAGGTTCGCTGAGATGAACTTCCAGACCAGGCCCAATTATGGAGGAAAGGATATTTATTGGAGTTTACAGATCCAAGGAAAGTGCTCTAATGACAGAAGAAGCTGGCCTGCTTTCACAGGACCAAACACAGAGAGCAAAGCCACAAGCCAAAAGCCCCACAGCACAGCACACCTCAGGAACTCCAGCTAGGCACACTTTGTATATCTTTAGATTGAAATCTCAAACCCATCACCACACCTTAAGATCCACCCAGTGACACTGCCTTTAGCCAGGTGGCTGTAGATACAAACTATAAACTAATAAAACACTGAATATATTGGGGGATGTCTATTCAAACTACCACACTGTATAAATAAGAGAAACTCATTTTTCCTAGTTCTGGAGGCTGGCAAGGAATGACTCTGCTCCCACAATGGTGTCTCATTGCTATCTCCTTGGCAGAGAGGACATGCCTCAGATGGGAGAAGTCTTCCAGGAAAACAGGGTGAACTTGTATTGAGTGAAACTTTAACCCTGGGGAGACATGAACACGTGTCTATTCACCCCAGATGGGCATGAACAACGGGCTGAAGCATGGTTGTATCTGGTCTTGGTGAACCACTGAGCTTATTGGGGTTACTTACAAGAGGATGGAGGATTCAAAGGCAGATGCATCACGGGAAAGCCCACCGCAGCACAGGAGACCAGTGAAGGAAGCTGTGTCCTTGGAACTCACTGCTGGGCTGCTCAGCAAGACTTTACCACACTCCTGCCCCAGTGGTTATTTACTGCTTCGATAACCTTGGGAAGGGATCTTATGACCTTGCAGGTTTCAGTTATGTTTTATGTCACTTTCTCACTGTAGCACTGTTTACAACGGCTTCATCCCAAAGGTCTCACCTCTTTTTGTGGTCACTTAGGGCTTAAGTTCCGGTGGTTGAATTTCAGAGGCACCCACACATTCAAACCATAGCAACGTTGCAACTTGAACCATGACGAATGAGCCCCGAATAGGAGCTAGTGTGAGTAGAAATGGTGTTTAGCTGGGCGTAGTGGGGCATACCTTTAACGACAGCCCTTGGAAGGCAGAGGTAGGAGGATCACTGTGAGTTCAAGACCAGTCTGAGACTACAGAGTGAGTTATAGGTCAGCCGAGACTAGGTAATGAGACCCTACCTCAAAAAAAAAAAGAAATAAAAAGTGTTCAAAGTCCTTGAGGCAAGAGGCAGCCTGAGGGACCTCACACAAGTCTAGTATGGCCATAATTCAGGACAGAAAAAGGGCTAGAAATGAGGTTAGAATGGGAAGAAAAATCACAGAAATCCACATGGCTGCCAGTGCATTAATTCTTTTTCTCATTGCTGTGGTAAAACACCTGACAAGAAGACACTTAAGAGAAGAGAGGATTTTATTTTGGCTCATGGTTTGAGGGGTACAGTCTATCATGGTGGGGAAAAGCTTTGCAGCAGGACAGCATCTTGACTGTGGTGGCAGGCACACGAGGATGCTTACTCTACATCTGGGTAGATGGGGAGGCAGACACAGAACAGGAAACAGGAAACAGGTCCAGGCTATATCTCTTGAGGCACATCACTAGCAACCCACTTCCTCCAGCTACACCACATCTCCTTAAGGTTCTAAGCCTCCCAAAGAAGTACTGAGGACCAAGCATGAGCCTGTGGGGAGCATTTTGCATCCAAATCATGGCAGCCACTTAAAGGGGTTGGTCCTTCTTAAAGTTATCCATGCTTGATTGGATTTGTCATTAAAAAGATCCTTCTGGCTGTGAAGTAGAAGGAGGGACGGGAGATCCATGAAGCATCTGGATGGTCTGCACTCTGATGTGTGTAGGGATGGCATGGAGTGGATGCTTGAAAGATTTATAGAAAATTAAGTAAAAAAATATTCGCTAATAGATTGGATGAGAGAAACTAATTATAGAGTGAATTAATTAAAACTTTGTCTTGTGCTTAAGATGATTTAATACAACTCATAAGTGTGCTTACGATTTAGTTGGGTAAAATGTATTTACATACTTTCTAAAATGATGACAAGACCAAATAATAAAAACCCACTTGCGCGAGGAATAGGATTAGTTCTTGAATGAATTGCTAAATTCCTATTCATTTGGAAGTAGATTTTTAAAAATTGGGAATTTGAGCATATACAAGGTTATCTCAAGAACTAAGAAGCAAGGAAGTTTTTTTTTTTTTTGTATAGGTGGTTTTTCATAATAGTATAGTTGGCTTTAATGAAAAATATTACATCCTGAAGCATGTAGGAACTATTGCTTCTTATCATTTTGTAAGAATGAGCTTGGTATACTTTTTTATTATTTGAAAAAAAAATTTTTTTGATCTACATTTTGAGGACAGAAGGGCTTGTAACACATTTACCATTGTCGTTCTGGGATCTCTTTAAGTTCCTGGGTTTCATGCAGCACCATTCTGACCTTTAAATCTAGGAGTCCCTTGTGACTTTCATGCTTGTCTAAGACTAGGGGGTCTGAGAGGGAGGATCACTGTGAGTTCGAGGCCAGCCTGAGATTACATACTGAATTCCAGGTCAGCCTGGGCTACAGTGAGACCCTACCTCAAAAAAAACAGAAATAAAAAAACAATAGAATGAGCATGCCAGGGCCTCATGTGCCTGGAAAAGAAAGCCAGGTGCATGTGCCAATTTGTGTATCTGGATTTATGTGGGTCCTGGGGAATTGAACCTGGAACCCAAGAGGATGGCACCTTACTTGGCCAAAGAAACTTTGCAAATGTGATGAGGTTAAGGATGTTAAGAATGAGGCAGTTGCTCTGGATGGCAACTGGGTGGGACCAATGTCATCTCAAAGCTCCATGTGAAAGAGAAGCAGGAGAGAAGGAGTGAGAGAAGATGGGTACATGGAAGCAGGAGTCGGGGGTCATGCAGAGCCAAGAGTCAGGGGATGGTGGGGGGCTTGTAGAAGCCAGAAGAGGCCACAGAACACACTGTCCACAAGAGCTTCCCCCAGAAAGACAGTCCTGTCAGCTCCTTCATGCTAGAAGCCCTGTCTCGTTTTGGACTTATGATCTCCAGAATGGTAAAATGATAAGTTGTTTTCTTTGCATGTGGATGTAATGTGCATGTACGTGTTGAGGCATGGTTGCATATGTGAGAGTGTTCAGATGTGCATGTACATGTATGCACATGCGTACGGAGCCCAGAGGTTGATGTTGTGTACTTTCCTCAATCATTCTCTGCCACATTTTAAAATAATTTATTTTTATTTATAGTATTCTAATTTTACATTCATATTGGTGACTCCATTATCCTCCTCCCTGTCCTCCCCCTTCCAAAGGGACCCTCATCAATGGGGAATGTGGGTCATGCATTGTGGGGGTAGTCAAGAGTTATGGAGGGTAGGCCAAGTCTGTATGCATAATGCTCCAACTTGTGGCTCTAACACTGTTTCCACCCCCTCTTCCGCAAATTTCCCTGAGCCACATTGGGATCATTTTAGTTCTGCTTCAGTGATGAGGTTTTGGGAGCCTCTGTGTCTCTGGATATCTGGCTTAGTAGATGTTGGATGTTCTCTGTGTTTATCTCTTTCAGCCTTTTTCTGGTGTCATGATCACCAAGAACGCTGCACTCTTGCCATTCCCCCGCATTACTTTATGGTTTCAGCTGGGGCCCTGGTGAGGTGTGATAGGCTGATCCTCCCTTCAGGTTCGTCATCCATCTGACAAATATAAACAAATTCTCCAACGGAGAGAGAAGCTAGTACTAGATAGATGGGATGGCCATAGATATTTTGGAGGGAATTTTATATGCATAGGCTCTCTTCTAGCCCACATTTGGTGGTATCTTGATTGGAGACTGGGCTCATTTTTTGTACATGGTTTTGTCTTATTTCCCAGTTCCAGCAATGAGTTCCATTCCACCAAGTGGATCTATTAGTCAAATCAAGAGCAGTTGGTTACCAACCATGGCTGTGTGCCACTACTGCACTTGTTTGAGCATTGCGTCAGGTTGTCACACTTTTTTGAAGCAGGGTCTCTCACTGAACCTAGAGCTCACTGATTCAGCCAGCCAGTGAGCACAAGGGGTCTTCCATGTCGGCCTCCTTGGTTCTAGGACTATAGGTGCAAGTCACCACATGTGGCTTTTATTTGGGTGCCAGGGACCCAAACTCATACTTACACAGCAAGAAGCCATCTCTCCAGCCCATAATTTTGTTCTCTTTTTTCTTTTTTTAAAAGTCATCGTTTGTGGTCATACTATGTTACAGCAGCAGTAGGAAACATATACTGACCATTTACTTTGTGGTGGCAACTGAGCTTCGGTACTAGGCTGCTGTTGTGCAAGCTCTATGGTTTTTTTTTAAAAAAAAATTTTAAATATTATTTTTTTATTTTTATTTGAGACAGAAAAGAGAAAGAGAGAGAGAGAGGGCAAGCCAGGGCCTCTAGCCACTGCAAATGAACTCCAGATGCATGTGCCACCTGGGACCTGGAGAATCAAACTTGGGTCCTTAGGCTTCACAGGCAAGTGCCTTAACCACTAAGCCATCTCTCTGGCCCTAAACATTTTTTACTGACAACTTCCATAATTATAGACAATAAACTGTGATAATTCCCTCCCCGACCTACTTTTCCCTTCACATTAGTCTCTCTTTTATTTTGATGTCATCATTTTTTCTTCTTATTAGGAGGGTCTTGTGAAGGTGGTGCAGGCATTGTGTGGTCACGGATATCGAGGCCAATTTGTGCCTGAATGATTGCATCGTAAGAAGTCCTACCCTTCCTTTGGCTCTTACATTCTTTCTGCCACCTCTTCTGCAATGGACCCTGAGCCTTGGACAGTGTGATAGAGATGTCTCACTGCTGAACACTCTTGCGTCACTTCTTCTTAGCACTCTGGTGCCTTTTGGGTAGTGTCAGCGGTCACCACCATCAGAAAAGAGAAGCTTCTCTACCCAAAAGTGAGTGTAGCATTAATATATGCATGTGAATGTTAAAAGTGCTTACAGGGTAATTTGTTGAGCATAATATGTGCATTTAGCCAGACAGGAGCAGGCATTATACTCCTAGTGTTCATGACCTCTCCTGTCATAGGCTTTTGATTAGGTTCTGTGTGGTCATTCTGTATCCTGCTACATTGCTGAAAGTGTTCATCAGCTCTAACAGTTTGCTGGTAGAGTCTTTGGGGTCCTTTATGTATAGAATCATATCATCTGCAAATAATGATAACTTGATCTCTTCCTTTCCAATTTGTATACCTTTTATGCGTGTCTCTTGCCTTACTGCTATAGCTAAGACTGCCAGTACTATATTAAATGAAAGTGGGGACAGTGGACACCCTTGTCTTATTCCTGATTTTAGTGGAAAAGCTTCAAAAATTTCCCCATTTAGTATTATGATGGCTGTAGGTTTGTCATAAATAGCATTTATTATGTTGAGGTATGTTCCTTATATTCCCAGTTTCTTTAGGATTTTTACCATGAAGGGATGTTGGATTTTGTCAAATGCCTTTTCTGAATCTATTGAGGTGATCATGTGATTTTTGTCCTTAATTCCATTTATGTAGTGTATTACATTTATCAATTTACATATGTTGAACCATCCCTGCATCTCTGTGATAAAGCCTACTTGATTGAGGTGAATGATTTTTTAATATACTCTTATATTCTGCTTGACAATATTTTGTTGAGAATTTTTGTATCCATGTTCATGAGGGAGATTGGTCTGTAATTTTTTCTTTTTTTTTTTTTGGTTCTGTCTTTGTATGGTTTTGGTATTAGTGTGATGCTGGCTTTGTAGAAGGAGTTTGGTAGTATTCCTTCCTTTTCTCTTTTATGGAAAATTTTGAGAAGTATTGGTGTTAGTTCTGCTGTGAAGGTCTGGTAAAATTTACCAGTGAATCCATCTGGGTGTGGACTATTTTTAATTGGGAGGTGTTTTTTTTTATAACTGTTCTGATTTCCATACTTTTATAGGTATATTCAAATAGTTTATCTCATCTTGATTTAATTTTTGTAGGTCATATAAATCTAGGAAATCATCTGTTTCTTTCAGATTTTTAAACTTAGTGGAGTATTTTCTTAAACTATGTCCTTATGATTTTCTGAATTTCTTTGGTATCTGTTGTGATGGTGCCTTTTTCATCTCTAATTTTATTACTTTGTGTCTCTTCTCTCTTTTGGTCAGATTTGCTAAGGGTTTATCAATCTTGTTTATCCTTTCAAAGAACCAACTCTTTGTTTTATTGATTCTTTGTATTATTTCTTTGGTTTCTATTTCATCAATTTATGTCCAATCTTTATTATTTCTTCCCATTTTTTAAACTCATTTTCAGTTTGCCTTGTTCTTCTTATTCTAAGACCTTAAGGTAAAGCATTAAGTTGTTTACTTTTGACCTTTCTAATTTCTTAATATAGGCACTTAAAGCTCTAAATTTCCCTCTTAGGACTGCCTTCATTGTGTTCCAAAGGTTTTGGCATGCTGTGTTCTCATTACCATTTGACTCCATGAATTTTTTATTTTCTTTTTGATTTCTTTAGTGACCCTTTCATATTTCAGTAGTGTACTTTTTAGTTTGCATGATTTTGTGTATGCTTTATCATTTTTCTTTTTATTGATTTGTAGTTTAATCCCATTGTGATTAGGTAGAGTATAAGGAATTATTTCTGTCTTCCCATTTTGTTTAGATTTGCTTCGTGTCCTAACATATGGTCTATTTTAGAGAATGTTCCATGTGCTGCTGAAAAGAATGTGTATTCTGCAGCATTTGCCTGGAATGCTCTGTAGATACCTCTTAGGTCCATTTGTTTTATGACATCATTTAATCCAGATACCTCTCCACTTATTTTTATTTTCCTGGGATTTCCTGTTAATTGCTGAGAGTTGGGTAATGAAGTCATCAGTTACAATTGTGTTTGGTGTTGTCTGTGACTTTAAGTCTAATAGTGTTTGGTGAAATTGGGAGCCCCTTTAGTAGGTGCATATCAGTTTAGAATTGTAATGCTCTCCTGTTGAATTGTTCCTTCAGTCAGTATAAAGTGACCTTCTTCATCTTTCCTAAGTAATGTTGGTTTGAAGTCTGCCCTGTCAGATATTAGGATAGCAACACCTGCTTGTTTTCTAGACTCATTTTCTTGAAATACCATTGTACATCCTCTCACCCTAAGTGTCCATCTTTTATGGAGATATGAGTTTCTTGGAGGCAACAACAGAAGGCTTCTGCTTTTTAATCCAGTCTGCAAGCCTGTGTCTTTTGGTTGGGGCACTGAGGCCAGTGATATTAAGAGCTATTATTGAGAAGTATATATTTATTTTTGCCATTGTTCTTATTCTGAAGTGCTTCCTCTTTTCCTTTTATTCTCTTGTGTTAACTATTATTTGAGTATGGCTCATTTTTTCCTGTTTCCTCATGTGTGTGCTTTTCTTTCTCTTCAGTGTGAAGCATCCCTTCATGTATTATATACAGAGCTGGCTTTGTGGTCATAAATTCCTTTAGCCTGTTTTTGTTGTGGTATACCCCTATTTCTCCTTCAAGCTGGATGGACAGCTTTACTGGATAAAGTAATCTTGGTTGACAGCTGTTAGCTTTCAGAACTTGGAATATATCATTCCAAGTCCTTCTGGCATTTGAAGTTTGGTTGCTAATCTGCTCTTATCCTGATGACTTGATGTTTCTCTCTAACTGCTTTCACTATATTTTCTTTGGTTTGTTTGTTTAGTAGTTTATAATATTGCAGTGAGAGGTTCTTTCCTGATTTTCATCTGTTTGGCATTCTAAAGGCTTCCTGTATCTGTATTGGCATCTCTTTACCTATTTGTGGGCAATTTTCTCCTATGATTTTGTTGAAAACACCTACTATGCCTTTGGAGTGAAATTCTTCTGCTTCTACTATACACTGAAATCTTATGTTTGATCTTTTCATAGTGTCCCGAATGTCTTGAAATTCCCATCCATATCTTCCTATTAGTTTGTCTTTCTCTTTGTTGGATTATATCAGATTTGCCACCTGGTCTTGTAGTTTAGATATTCTGTTCTCTTCTTGATCCATTCTATTGGTGAGACTTTCTACAGAGTTTTTTTTTTTTTTTAATTTGACTTACTGTATTTTTCATTTCTAGTATTTCTTATTGGTTTTTGTGCAGTATTTCTATTTCCTTACTCATGTCTTGTTTTGCCCTCCTTATTTCATTAAATAGGTTTCTTGTGTTCTCCTTCAGAGTTTGTTTCCTTCTTTGATTCATTTGATGTCTTTGTATATAGTTATAATCATTCTTTTGAAATCTTTTTCAGGCATTTCAACTAAATCAATTTCACTGGAGGTCCTTTCTGGTGGATTTATAATTTTTATGGAATTATATTGTCTTTATTTTTTAATGTTTCTTGTATTATAATATAGAGATTTTTGCATCTTGGGTTAATTTGATGCTTGGGTTTTCTAATTATCTGAAGTATTCTTAGATGTGTAAATATGCATTATATAGGGCTAGAGAAATGGCTTAGCGGTTAAGGCGTTTGCTGCAAAGCCAAAGGATCCCGGTTCAATTCCCCAGGACCCACAAAAGCTAGATGTATAAGGGGCACATGCATCTGGAGTTCGTTTGCAGTGGCTAGAGGCCTTGGCGTGCCCATTCTCTCTCTGTCTGCCTCTCTTCTATCTCTCTGCTTGCAAATAAATAAATAAATAAATTTTAAAAATATTTTTAAAAATATGCATTATATATCTTCAGGATAGGAACTTAGGATGCCAGGTGTGGTTCTTATATTACGCCCACAGTAACAGCAGAAGTAACCCTTAGGTGTTAGGTTTGCCTGCTATGCAAGTATTTCAGTAGGCTGGGTGGAGCAAAATACAGGCAAGTTCTAAAATTCAACTGAACAATATAAACACTCAGTCAAAATCAGCAGAGAATATTTATGTAAGAGTGGGTATTAAAACAAACAGATAATCTAACAATGTGGAAGTCCCTAAGGGTGTGTGTTGCCCCATACCCTTAATCTTGTCAAGTGGGAGGATGAAATTTTTGGTCTGTAATGAGTTCCAAGTCAGCCTGAGATGCTGCCCCCAAGAATGACAGAAGAAGAAGATAAAGGCACTATAAATCAGGAAGCAACAAAAGACAAGCCCAAAATACAGTTTATTTAAGAATGGCAAAGCTGACCATCAATCAAATCTAACACATAACCTGCCCTGACATGGAAGGTGTGATTAGCACTTCCAAGGCAGGCCTATCTACCAGGCTTTGGGGGCTGGTATTGATCCAGTGTAAGTAGGCTGTTCCCTTTTGAGATGGCTTCCTTCTCGCCTATTCTGTGTGCCTGCTTGGGTCCCTTTTTACTGCGCTGTGGGCTTGGCTAGGCTGGGAGGGTTGGTGGGCCCACTATTCTGATTGTCTGTGCTGGATGCAGTGTGACTGATTTCCCTTCCTCAGATCTCCAGTGGTTGTTGGCACTGGTGGTTGGGGGAGGGGAGACTGTGGAGGGCCTGAAGTTGGATTGAAACTGGGTAGCTGGTCCCCATGGTCCTCTTCCTCTGGAGCAGCTCAACGGGGTCGCTGCTATCTTCTCCTTCAGGTTTTTGACTTTGCCAGCATGCTGGTGTGAGTGGAAAGTCACCCAGACTTGGGTTCTGCTCCTGCATCTCAGGGACGGAACTCTTCCCACAGTCTGGGACCTGGACTGGTGCCATGGTGGGAGCCAATTCTGGCTGCTTCTATGGTTGCTGGAAGCTCTGGGTCTCTCCTGCTTTTCTGCCGTGGTTGATAATTCCTTATACACCTTTACTTTTTGGTAGAAGAGTTTATTTTGGTGTTTTTCTGATTATTTCTCCCCCTAGGCTGCTTTGGCATGGCTACTATGCTGCCATCTTAATGGGAAATATCCAAGTACTATGTTTTTCTTTTAACATATGAGTCACTCAGCAACTCAATGAGCTTACTTCTTCTTCTTCTTCTTCTTCTTTTTTTTTGCTATTGCACAAATGAGAAAAATCAGACTAAACAGAATGAATAGATCTCATCAGTTGCCTGAATGATCCAGTCACCACAGGTGGGTCTGGCATTTGGAGGCTGATAGTCTGCCCCCAAAGGCTATACTTTTAACTGTTAAGAGATTTGCTTCCCCACTGGATCCACTACCTAAGCCTTAGGCAGAAGGTTTTCTCCACCTTTTAAAGACTATCAAGAGTTAACAGTCCCTGGTATAGGTCTACATGGTCGTGTACTGGCAATTAAAGCAACTGACAATATGGTTAATGTGATATCTTGAATTTTTGTTTACTGAATTAATTTTTGAAGACTCTGCCTTTGGAAACAAATATTGTTGCCAAGGTAACTTTTCAGTGGTGCAGATTGACCTGTAAACTCAAGAATCAATTGAATAAAGTTTAATTAAATTTTTATGTACTGACATGTATTTCTGATGAATATAGTCCTATGCAAAATGTTGTAAGTTACTTTAAAATTTTATTTAAAAAAAATAAGGGCCAGAGATGTAGCTTAGTGGTACAACATTCGCCTAGCATGAGTGAGGTCCTGGGTTCTACAAATCTAAGCATGAATAACCTAGTAGAGTAATAAAAAATAACTAATCCAGATAATGGGGCCATCAAAGAAGGGTGAGAAAGGACACAGCAGGCAGCAACCAGACTCTGAACCCCAAGAGGAGAAACCACAAATAGGAGAAGGAATTTTGAGTTAAAGGGGTGCTTTCAGAGCAGGTTGGGGTGTACAGTGCGGGAGCTGGTCTGGCCAGTAGTTCAGGCCTAAACCAGGAACAGGAAGAAGGGCTCGAGTTAGATCAGAGAGAAGCAGTAACATTGGAGTTTGTCTTAATGTGCTAAGTCGTCATGGCCTCTAAATCAGGATGAGTACAAACTATAGGAAATTAGGAAGAGGGGGACACTGTCCTCATCAGTATGTAATCTGGGGAGCACTTGGCTATTGGGAAGCATAATCTATCTGTCTATCATCTATCTATCTATCTATCTATCTATCTATCTATTTAAAATCATCTGATGACAGATTCATACATGCATGTACTGTATTTTGATAATGTTTACCCTTCCCTTTACCTACTCTGGTCTCCATTCCACTACACTCATGGAACCCTTCCTCCTACAAACCAGTGCTTATTCTGTGTGCTCAGATGGCTCCCAGGAAAGTGAGTGCTCCATGTCTGGCAGGGATTGGCCATGGGGATGTGGCTATCTGATGCAGAGGGCATTCACACTCTCCCGCATGGGAAGCGCGTGGCTTTGTACTTGATTTCACAATGCCACAGCACATCCTGCTATTGATGAGAATGGCTGGAAAGCTTTTGACTTCTCTGCAACCTATTATGAAAAAAATCCTGTTGCCATATATAATAAGTTGTTATGATAATTGTGACATCTGAACCAATTACCTTTCTTGTATTTTCTAGATGGGCAGGTTTTTGCTTCTCAGAATGTTAAACTCCTAAAAGTTTAGACAAACAACCTAGATGTGTCTTGTTCCAATTGCTGAAAGAGCACTTGAGCATTCTGTCTTTTCAGTCCTTTGATTGGGAGCTTAGCTACTTATCCCTACCAGGAAGTTCAGCTCAGCTCCAGAAGTCCAGGTGAAGCCTATGCATTCATAGGCAGAGCCAAGATTAAAAGCTATTCAGTTTTCTGCATTGGATTCTGCTCTAACTGATTCTGGGTAGCATTTGCAGCATCATAATAATCATTGCCATCTGTTAGGAAATGGATTTTTGTGCCCCTCCCACACTTTACACTTCACAAAACCCTAATCTATTGTGCTTGGATGTGGAGCCTGTAGGACATAATTAGGTTTAGATGAGGTCTTTTATGCAATGTATGTTTTGGCACTTTTGTCAAAAATCCAGTGGGTGTAGCTTGTGTGGAGTTAGTTCTGGGTCTATATGCTATTCCATTGGTCTATGTGTCTGTTTTGGTGCCAGTACTATGCTGTTTTTGTTACAATGGCTCTGTGGTATGATTTGAAATCAGCTATTATAATCCCTTCAGCACTGCTCTTTGTCCTTTTGATTGCCTGGGATATTTGGGGTCTTCTTCCACACACATTTTAGGATTGTCTAGTTCTGTGAAGACTATCATTGGGATTTTGATGTGGTTTCCAAATTGCTATGACAGGAGAAGAATCTCTTTATGACACATTGTAGTGATTTGAATCAGGTGTTCTCCATTAATTCGTGTGTTTGAATGCTTTGTTCCCAGCTGGTGGCAATTTGGTGCCTTATTGGAGGATGTGTGCTGTTGAGGATGGCCTTAGGGGGTGTTATAGCCAGCTCCCCGTGTCAGAGTGTGGCACACTCTCCTGCTGCTCTTTTCCACCTGCTGTGGAAGAGGTGAGGTCCAGCCTCTGCTCATGCCATGCTTTCCCCTGTCATAGTGAAGCTTCCTGTCAAGACTGTAAGCCAAAATAAATACTGTAACCCCTTCAGCTTTTCATTGGGTGCTTTATCCAAGTAACATGAAGGTAACTACAACAGAAAATTGGTACCAGTGGAGTGGAAGTATTACTGCTAGAGAAATGTGCAGGAGAAATGTGGAAGGATTTGAAACCTTGGCCTAAGAGATGCCTTGAAGTGCTCCAAGAAGAGCTTGATAGAACATTCTGGTTACAGAAGAAACTGTGCGTTATAAGGCTTGGCTTATGACAGGAAGAAAGAACTCTGTCTAGAATGGGCTAGAAGCAGTTTGTATGAGCGGCTTACTGAATTCTTCTTGAATCCTGAGAACTTGTCCAGCGTTGTGTTGTGTAGAAATGGATTGGTGTGAGCAGATGAGTGTGACACAAAAATAAATGAAATATTTGGGTTAGAACTGCTGCCCATTCACCTGCAGGTGTTTGAGAGATTACAACCATTGAAATTGGACCAGCTGTTTTGCATTGGGACAGAAGAAAGGATGTGGACTCTTGAAGGTAGGAGGGGTTATTGCTGAAGGAGTTTTTGAAAGTTTTTCAAAGTCCACTTTGTTTCTCCCCTGTAGCCTACCTGGTACTGTGGAGTATAACAAGTGCAGGGGAAAAATGGTTTGCAGCACAGTTTATTTTGTTGGAGATGGCCACTGGCCACTGTGAGTCAGGGTTGTTTGAAGTCCCTGTGTGGAGACTCAGTGGAACCATGAGGATGTACCATGAGTTGTAGTAGACTGTCAAGGAGAGTTGCCAGCTTGGGATAGATTGTTCCCTGGTCTGTGAACAGTCCACCTGGAGGGGCAGATGGGGAGCTCTTAGACTTTGTCACTTGCAGGTAAAGGGTTTCATATTTGCCCTGTTTGTTTTGAATCTTGCATTTGTCCCATATTTCCTTGTAATGCCATCATTTGTAGTATGAATGCCTACTCCATGCCATTATGTGTTTTTGGTTTTTTACAGCTCACAGTTAAGAGACCAGGGACTGTAGGAATGCTTGAGCAGCATTGAAGTTGATAAAATAAAAAAATAAATAAATAAATAAATAAAACTATGGGGAATTTTAAAGTTGGACTAAGTACATTGCATTTTGCATCATGGATGGTCAGCAGTATATAGGGACTAGTGGCCAAATGTGATGGTTTGAATTAGGTGTCTCTCATAAAGTCATGTGTTCTGAATGCTTGGTTTCCGGCTGATGGTAATTTGTGAGATGGAGCTTTATGGAGGAGGTTTGTTGTTGGGGGCAGACATGGGATATTATAGCCAGTTCTCCCTTGCTGGAGGTTGGTTCACTGTACGGCTGCTATTTGCTACCTGTTGTGGCAGAGGTTTGAGCCCATTCTCTGCTCATGCTGTGCTGTCCCCTGCAGTTATGAAGTGTCCCCTTGAAATTATAAGTCAAAATCAATCCTTTCTTCCTATTAGTTGTGTTTGGTCAGAAGCTTTATCACCAGTGAGGAGGTAACGGGAGTATTTAGTGGATTGGAAAAGAGGAAGAAGAAGGGTGCACAATGAAGAAGTGTTTCTCTTTCTTTACTATCCCCTTTATCTCTTTCTCATATGTCTCTGGTGTTTGGGGAAGGACATTCAGCCTGCACCCAAGGAGAAGCAACACTGTGGAAGGCTGAAATAATGATACTTGTGACAACCTCCTTCAGTTTTGTGAGGGAAGGAAAAAAAGAGAATAAGGGATTTTGAGGGTCTGAATGTGATTTGCTGGGTCAAAGCTCATGCTGAAATCTGACTGCCACTGGGACTGTGTGGAAAAATGGGGCCTTGAAGAGGTAATTCGAATGTGCAGAGAGATGACCACCTGTCTGTCAGGAAAATGGGTAAATAATAATGAGCAAATCAATAGACATCATCACAAGGGATTGTAAAGGATGATTACTGTGTAACTGAATTTCAGGAAGAGTAACTTAAATGATTACTAATAACAGTTCATAATGGCAAATGTTGGGTCTGATTAAAAGGCATTAATTTTTTGCAACCACACACACACACACACACACACCCAAGCTTCTTTCTCTTATTCCCATTCTTAAGTTTCTTTATGTTCATTAGCTCCACTTTTCATTAACTTCACAAAAATTCAAATAGTATCTTCATTAGGGACAAGGTCATTAATTTCATAGCTAGCATTTTATAAGTGTAACCTTGACTATAATTTATAATTGCTATTCACATCAAATAATAAAACAAAATATTAAAACATGACTTTTTTGTTATTATCCATTATGCTCATGTGTTTTTAGCTCCTCTGAGACCCTCCCCCACATACACACACCATACAGCATGCACAAATTAGTTTCAGTCTTGCTGACACAAGGAACTTGGTCTACTGCTATGTTTTATATCTAGGTTATTACTCATAAATTCTTCTCATCTTTAGTTATAATCAATGTTTTTTCTTTACATAAAATTAAATAATAATTTGTGTAAATTGAATATTCTAAACTGAAAGAAGGCCCATCAAGCTCCGTTATGTATCTTGAGCTGTTCACGGGCCAGTTTTCAATCCCCTTGTGTTATAGAAGGATTAAATTATAGCTTTGCAGTAGATTATGTTTCTTTGTATTATTGTATTTACACATCTCGTTGGTTCTTTATGCATTTCCTCCATCCTATCTTATAAACTGATTAGGACATAACTTCTTCTCTATTGTGCTTATAAGAGCCCATCACAGTATGGATTTAAAAAGAAAAATTAAATACCTAATATCTGTGGCTTAAGAACTCATTGGCACTCAATTGCCCCATTGTAACTCTGTCTATGGATCTACCTCTCTAACATTGAGCTTTCAAAAGAAAATGCAACTAAAGGCAGATTGCCGTGAACAAGGAATTCTATTCTAGCAAGAGTAATGAGTAAATTTTCCCCACTCATGACCCCAGGCAAGCCATCCTTGTGCTTTTCTATAGGACGACTTGGATGATACTCCTATGTACGTCTTAATACAATACATAGCATATAAGAATATTCTCAGATCAGTGGTCATTTCCTTTGGCTTTGTGACGCTGAGCCTTTGTGTTCTAAAATTACAGACACATAATTCTTGAATGTGCTGCATGGCCAAGGATACTTTTAAAAAAATTGAGCACTATCTTTTCATTGGCTGAAGACTCAATATGAAAGCAAAATGTTTACTCTTTTACTAAGTGATAAAATGCCATGCGTGGGATAACAGCCTTCCGCACTTGGTACTTTTTAGTTTTCATGTTTAAGGAAAACAAAACAAAACAAAAAAACCCTGACTAGATGAGCTGGTTAAATCCAGATAAAGGTAAGGGGGCATGGAAAGCTTTTCTCTGCAATTCCAAGGCTCTGGCTATAGCCTGCTGAGATGAGTTTTTATGCTAGTTGAGTGCTGACACTGGGAAGAAACGAGCAGTTGTAAAGGTCTGGGTCTGTGGGGACATGTGACTTGGCTCAGCTCTAGTTGTCAAGTCCCTCTCGGCACTTTTCATTTGGAAGTGATAAGTGAGATTTTAAAAGGTACTTTCTGATGTCCCTCTTTAGGCTTTGTACTCTGTTGTGATTCTTTCCCTCTCTCCTTTGTCACCCTGTGAACTCTTCTGGCATGAGGACGTCCCTTATATAGCCAATGAGTGGCTGGCTTCGAACCAGGTACTTAGGAACTGATAAAATGTTTATTGAATGAAATGAGTGAGTGAAACAATTTTATGGACTTGGCTTGAAACATTAATTAATTAATTAAGTAATTATGTGTGTGGAGGTCACAGTCCACCTTCTGGACAATGACACTTGCCACCACAAATTGTGAACTTTGAACTGCATCTGGCTTTACATAGGTGCTGGGAATTGAACCTGAGCTTTGCCAGCAAGTGCCTTTAACCACTGAGCCCTCTCCCCAGCCTATCATTTCTCTATTTATTTGCAGTGTTGGGAATCGAATCTAGGATCTAGGGCCTTAGACATGCTAAGCAAGTGCACTGTCACTGAGTTACAGCCCTAGACTTTTGTTGTTGTTGTTATTTGAAGACAAGTTGTCACTAATTTATCCAGGCTGGCCTTGAATTTACTCTGTAGCTGTAGTCAACTTTGAACTTGTGGTCTTCCTGCCTCGGCCTCCCAATGAGATTACATGCCTCCAGCATCAGGCCTTGCTTACAAAGCACTCTTTCACTTCTGTCTATGATTCCGAATAACCAAGCTCTTGTGGAGCCCAGCTCATCATAAATATGCAAAAGATGTTGTCTGATTGGCCACAGCGTGAATCCAGAAACACTCAGCAGGAACTAGGAACATTTAGCCATCAGATGGGAAGATAAAATTGACCTGTCACATATACTGAGCACACTTTTGCTCTTGAGTATCTAAAAGCTATCCAAGAGGCCTTTTCAATCATCTCCATGGATGGGTACAGTCTTAGAAGGTTGCCTGCTGTGCCTGACATATATATGTATATGAGAAAAAGAAAGAGAGACACAGAGAATGGGTGCCCCAGGGCCTCTAGCCACTGCAAATGAACTTAAGAAGCATGCACCCTGACATGTGCATGTGGCATACATGGCTTCTGGGGAATCAAACCTGGGCCCTTAGGCTGTGCAAGCAAATGCTTTAACCACTAAGCCATCACTTCAGTCCCACTACATAGCTTTCTTTCCCTGCATGGAAAAAATCTGAAAAATTACCATTCATGTTGAGAGATTTGAAAGGATTGCAGATATAGTAATAACCGGCCAGTTGATTTTATTTCTGATCTTTTCTACCGTCCCTTTCCCACAGCCTCCTTTCCCACCCTATCTCTTGTCAGCCTTCAACAGCCACACTTTTTCTACCTATGAACATGGGCATTGGACCATAACCGGAGCTCCTGGGATTGTTCTCAGGGTGAAAACCCTGCACGGGAACCAGGAAAAATTAACGTTTCCATTCACCCTCAGACCCAAAGCTTTATGATTGTCAAAGATGTAAATTTCCTTTCACCTTCAACCTAAAGTATAATTCTTGCATGTGGGAGTCAGCAATAGGAGAGCAGTGTGATTGAGAGATACATTTCAATTAATTCTTCTACCAATACCCAGTCTCTTCTGTATCCGAACCTTTTATAGTGTTAAAATTAACAATTATGCAGCTGATGGCTGGCTAAACCCACCAGGGGACTGGAGAGAGCCTCAGATAACATGACATGTATAAATCATTCAGGAGAACAATTCATGAAAGAAAAGTTATCTGTGTTTGGGATGACTTTGGAAGAACTCAATAGGAGTCAATTTGAAGAAGGGACATTTAGTCCCATTGTCCAGCTTGCTTTTTTTAAAAATAGCGTCATAATATACATTTTTTAAAATTAATTATCCATTAGCTGCTTGATGAATGTCTCTTCTTGTGCCGAGGAACCAGTGGCCTCAGTGCTGAAAGGTCATTTCCCATGAGTAGCACTCCCAAAGAGAGCTGTTCCCAGATAAGGTGGCAACCGCCCTTTGAAGAGGTACAGTGAAGGGTGACAGGCATGCCCGTGTTGAACAGACTGAATGAAAGGCCTGTGGGTGGCAGTCTGCTGGTCAGTGACATAGCAGAGGGAGGCTGGTCAGGAGTGTATTCTCACCAAACCACATAGACAGCAACATAGGAGGAGGTTCAGAAAATGACCCCCAAAACTAGATGGTAAGGAATATGGAGCACTAGTTTCCGTGTACCATCTCCAACAAAATCTTCTGGAAGCATCCTAACAAGTTGTTTCTTGCTTAAATAGTCAGCTGTCATAAAAGCTGCTGATCTGAGGGTGTTTTTGTTTTGCTTTGAGACAGTGTCTCACGTGTGGCCCAGTCTGACCTTGAACTTGCTGTGTACCTGAGCAAAACCCTAAACTTTGTGTGTGTGTGTTTCCCAGCAGGGTCTCACTCTAGCTCAGGCAGACCTGGAATTCACTATGTAGTCTCAGGGTGGCCTTGAACTCACAGTGATCCTCCTACCTCTGCCTCCCAAGTGCTGGGATTAAAGGCGTGCGCCACCACACCTGGCTATAAACTGGCTTTATGTGGGTGCTTGAGAAATCAAACCCAGGCTATTAGGCTTTGCAAGCAAGTGCCTTAACCATTGAGCCATCTCTCCAGCCCCTAACTCTGAACTTCTTATCCTCCTTCCTATACCTCCTGAGTACTAGGATTATAGGTGCTCACCACGAGGGAGGGTTTTATGTGGTGCTGGCATCAAACCTAAGACTTAGGTAAGTGCCTTAGGTAAGCACTCTACCACCAAAGCCACAGCTCCACATTTTTTTTCTTTATTTATTTTAATTTTACATTCATGTTGGTGCCTTCAATAGCCTCCTCCCCCCTCTGAAGGGACCCTCCTCATTGGGGGATGTGGGTCGTGCATTGTGGGGGTAGCCAACAGTTATGGGGAAGAGGCGACGTCTCTGTGCATAATCACTCTTTCCATCCCCTCTTCCGCGAATTTCCATGAGCCACATTGGGTTCATTTTAGTTCTACTTCAGTGATGAGGTCTTGGGAGCCTCTGTGTCTCTGGATATCTGGTTTAGTAGGAGTTGAGTGTTCTCTGTGTCTATCTCCTTCAGCCTTGTGCTGGTGTCAGGTTCACCGAGAACGCTGCCTCTTGACCATTTCCTCCGTTACTTTATGGTTTCAGCTGGGGCCCTGATGAGGTGCGATGATAGGCTGATCCTCCCTTTCAGGTTCAGCGTCCACCTGAAAAAGAGAAGCAAATTCTCCAATGGAGAGAGAAGTCAGCACCAGATAGATGAGATGGCCATTATTATTTTAGAGAGAATTTTATATGCACAGGCCCCCTTGTAGCCCACGATTGGTGAGAGCTTGATATTGGAGAATGGGCTCATTTTTTGGGCATGGTTTTGACTCATTTCCCAGTTGCAGCTATGAGTTCCATTCCACTGAGTGGATCTGTTAGCCAATTCAAGAGCAGTTGGTTACCCACCATGGCCGTGTGCCACTACTGCACTTGTTTGCAGCTCCACATTTCTCTCTCTCTCTGTATGTGTGTGTGTGTATGCACATGTGTGGAAATACACGTGGAAGTCAGAGATCAACATTGGTATCTTCCTCAGCTGCTCTCCACCTCACTGTTTTGAGTCAGGATCTCTCACTGCATCCAGAGCAATAAGAGATTTAGCAAGCTAGCGTGCCCTAGAGATCTTCCCACCACTGCCTCCTGAGTGCCAGGATAGAATTTACCTGGGTCCTGGGGATCCAATCTTGGGCCCTCACACTGTGTAGCAACAGCTTTGTCACTGAGTCACACTGCTTAAAGCCTTGCTAAGCATCAGAGGAGACAAAATTGTCCTATCATTTCCTTTCTTTAAAACAATTTATTCTCCTCCCACTTTCATACTCTGTGGCTAATAGGCAGAAGTTATAAAATCAGCAGAATAAACATGATATGCTTTGACATGGTTCAATAACTAGGTCACAGTGTGGTGAACTTTTCAGTATTCATGATCCCTCAGTGAAGTATGGACTATACTGGCCTTACTACTTACTTGCATCCAAAATACCTGGATAAAATTTGTTTTCTTTTTCTTTTTTAAAAATACATTTTATTTATTTATTTCAGAGAGAGAAAGAGAGAGAGAGAATGGGCATGCCAGTGCCTCCAGCCACCACAAATGCACTCCAGATGCATGCGCCCCCTTGTGCATCTGGCTTACATGGGTCCTGGAGAGTCGAACTGGGATCCTTTGGCTTTGCAGGCAAACACCTTAACTGCTAAGCCACCTCTCCAGCACCTGGTTTCTTTTTAAAAGTAGTCTATGCATTTGTGCTTAGAATTTTTTATTATGATACTTGATAATGTTTTAGTTTGCTTTGCTGATCAGATTAATTATACCTTCATTCTGGTGTCTTCTTCATAAGAAAGACAAGAATGTTTGCCATCAAATATTGATGATCAGTAAATGAGGTGGCAGTGTCATTGATTTGTGCAAACATACTTATTAAAGTGCGGAAGTTTTTACTATGCTTAATACATAGCCATAACCATGCTAGAGCACATGTTATGAAGACAACTAGCAGTGTGCCACATAGGAGACAGCCGAGATGGAGGGGATGAATCCAGAGTGTTCTAGAATGGAAACTACACCCAAATCAGGTCTGCAATTCTCTCCACTAGCTTTTTAATGAAAAGCAACTGGAGGAAAATAAAATTGTTAGATGTCCCTGTGGATTTGTCTCTTGTGAACATGTCATAGAAGTGGAATCATATGGCTTAGTGGTGAAGGTGCCTGCCTGCTAAGCCTAAGAACACCTGTTTGATTCTCCAGGTCCCACGTTTAGCAAGACACAAAGTGACACAAGGATGCAATGCTGTACTTGCCCACAAGGGGGCGCATGTGTCTGGAGTTCATTCACAGCAGCTGAGAAACTGCTGGCGCACCCATTCTCGGTTTCTCTCTCTCTCTGACTCTCTCCAAATATATATTATAAAAAATAAAAAGAAATGGAATCATACAATGCATGGCTTCCTTGACTATGTAGTTTTACTTGTGCTCATGGCCACTCTCAAACTGTGCTTAATATCATATATAGGTTTGCCTCCTTCCCTGTCTTTAGCTCCCCAAACACTAGTGGAGTCAGGAAGCCCCATCAACCACCAACAGGAGACACATCATGTCATAATGGCACCCAGTGTGTTATCTCTGTCTCTCCTTTTCTTTCTTTCCCTCTTTCTTTCTTCCTTCCTTCTTTCCTTCCTTCCTAACTACTTTCTTTCTTTCCTTCTTTTTTCTCTGAGGTAGGATTTCACCCTAGTCCCAGGCTGACCTGGAATTCACTATGTAGTCTCAGTATGGCCTTGAACTCACAGCTATCCTACCTCTGCCTCCCAGGTAGGTGTTGGGATTAAAGGCGTGCGCATCACCATCTCTTTCTATGATCTGAATGATGATATACTGGTTTGTCTAAGAATTTCTCTTGAAAGTTCTCACAGCCACAAAACTCTTCTCTCTCTCTCTCTCTCTCTCTCTCTCTCTCTCTCTCTCTTTGGTTTTTCTAGGTAAGGTCTCGTTCTAGCCCAGGCTGACCTGGAATTCACTCTGTATTCTCAGTGTGGCCTTGAAATCATGGCAATCCTCCTACCTCTGCCTTCAGAGTGCTGGGATGAAAGGCATGTGCCACTAGGCCCAGCCTTACTCTCTCTCTCTCTTTTTTTTTTTTTTTTAGTTTATTTACTTGAGAGATAGATAGAGAAAGAGAGGGAGAAAGAATGTGTGTGCCAAGCCTCTAGCCACTGTAAACAAACTCTAGACACATGTGCCACATTGTGCTTCTGGCTTATGTGGGTCCTGGTGAATCAAACTTGGGTCCTTAAGTCAAGTGCCTTAGCTGCTAAGCTATCCCTCCAGCCCCAGTTTTTTACTCTCTTAATGTTCTGTGGACATCATCTTTTATAACCCAAGTCAATAAAATTACTTTCTTTACTCATGAAAGTTATAAACCTTGCCTGTAGAGAAATTGAAAAATAAATTATACAGAAGAAAATGAGATCCATCCATAATGCTGTCACCTAGAATAAATTAATGTTTGCCTTCTGATTTTATAGTGAGTATCTATATTATTTAACTCAATAAAAATTATTGAATGTCTCCTTTGTCTAGGAGGGAAAGTAGTTGGTAGATAAGGACAAATCTCCTTGAGTTTGGGAGTTTATAAAAACTAGGATCAGGGCTGGAGAGATGGCTTAGAGGTTAAGGCGCCTGCCTGCTAAGCCTAAGAACCTGGTTCCAATCTCCAGGTCCCATGTTTAGCCAGATGCAAAGTGACTCAAGGGTGCAATGCCACACTTGCCCACAAGGGGGCGCACACATCTGGATTTCGTTCACAGCAACTGAGAGACTGCTGGCGCGCCCATCTCTGTCTCCCTCTCCCTCTCTGTCTATCTCTCTCTGTCTCTTTCTCCAAAAATAAATAAAAAATAACAAACAAAATTTTTTTAAAATGCTTTTGCAATTCTTTGTGATATTGAAACAACTTTTTGTCTGGTCATGATAGTGACAGTGAACAGGTTTTTGTGTCTCTGACCAATTTTCCAGCTTGTAAGAAATTGACTTTAGTTAGTCTCATGGGATAATAATACAAAAAAGTATTGAATCTTTTGAAGAGTACTTATTATATATCAGACATCTCACAAGCTGTGAGTGTCCTTCCAGCCTTTCCCATGTTAAAGGACTGTCCCTTCCCCGCCGCCTGATGATCATTGTCATGGATTACTTAATCACCAGCCTTCCTCTTAAACATTAATACAGTGCTTGGTACTGTCAACCTTAGATAACTGTTTGACAATTGGATGATTGAAAGAATGAGAATCAAATACTTAATATGGGTTGAAAAGGTAGTATCTAACTACCTTAATTATTAGTTAGTTAATTAATTAGTTTTTATAAACATATTTTGTTTATTTACTTGAGAGAGAGAATGGGTGCGCCAGGGCCTCCAGCCACTGCAAAGAAATTCCAGATGCATGCGCCACCTTGTGCATCTGGCTTACGTGGGTCCTGGGGAATCTAATCTGGGTCCTTAGGCTTTGCAGGCAAGTGCCTTAACCTCCAAGCCATTTCTCCAGTCCCACCTTGATTAACTTTTGTCAATAGACTTTATGAATTTTGCTGATCTACTTTCCGCTTCTCTGGTTGTTTCTAGACTCTTCAGACATGTATTTACCTGGGCATCCCTTAATTCCACTCCTTCTCTGGTTGACACTACATATTTAATGCACTACCGGTTACTTTTAGGTGATATCCAACCCTCTTCCAAGACGTGGATACAGTTTCTTTCCTTGTACATGAATGTACATGTGTGGTCTTGGTGCAGACCTGACTTATAGTAAGTGCTTAATTAAGGGTTGTGAATTTGGGTCTGGAAAGATGGCTTAGTGGTTAAGCGCTTGCCTGAGAAGCCTAAGGACCTTGGTTCGAGGCTTGATTCCCCAGGACCCATGGAAGCCAGATGCACAAGGTGGCACGTGTCTGGAGTTTGTTTGCAGTGGCTGGATGCCCTGGCGTGCCCATTCTCTCTCTATGTATCTGCCTCTTTCTCTGTCTGTCGCTCTCAAATAAAATAAATAAATAAATAAATAAGAGTTGTGAATTTGGATTCTGATTCCTCTTTCCTAATTTTTAATATCTTGTATCTTCTCTACCTGATCATATATATATATGGAGATAGGTGTGTGTGTGTGTGCACGCACACACACACACACATATTGTATTTATCTCATATAATTAAAATTTTGAGTCTTGAATTTTGACAAAATTTTTACATATTGGTATGAACATTAAAGTATGATTCATATTGCAGTCTCTGGCCTTTAAATGCTTCTTTTACCATATTTTGTGCTTACTAAGAGCTTTTAGGTTTTTTTTCTTTTTTAAAGACAGTCTAGATATAGTTTTATTTGTTTATTTTCCTTTCCATCTTCATACTCATTTTGGCAGGAATTCTCATGCAATGGGAATCAGGGCTGACCTCACTCCAGTGGTTGTCACCACTTGTGTTTCTGTTTGGGGCAGGACAGTCCTTCAGGTCAACCCAAGGACCCTTTGCTTTGGCATTCCTCCTTTTCTCATCATTTTCTTTTCTTTTCTTTTTTCTTTCTTTCTTTTTTTTTTTTTTTTTTTTTTTTTTTTTTTTTTTTTTTTTTTTTTTGGTTTTCAAAGTAGGGTTTCACTCTAGCCCAGGCTGACCTGGAATTCACTATGTAGTCTCAGGGTGGCCTTGAACCCAAAGTGATCCTCCCACCTTTGCCTTCTGAGTTAAAGGTGTGTGCCACCACATCTGGCTCATTTTTAAAGAAGATATTTTATTTATTTTTATTTACTTTATTTTCTTTATTTTCTTTTATTAAAAGATATTTTAAAAATATTTTATTTTTATTTATTTATTTGACAGAGAAAGAGGGATGGAAAGAGAGAGAGAGAGAATGGGTGTGCCAGGGCCTCCAGCCACTGCAAACGAACTCCAGACCCGTGTGCCCGCTTGTGCATCTGGCTGACGTGGGTGCTGGGGAATCGAACTTGGGTCCTTTGGCTTTGTAGGCAAATGCCTTAACTGCTAAGCCATCCCTCCAGGCCAAAAGATATTTTTTAAAAGATGTTTTATTTATTTACGTGAGAGAGAGAAAGAGAGAGAGGGAGAGAGAGGCAGCTGTACAGAGAAAATGGCATGCCAGGGCCTGTAGCCACTGCAAATGAACTCCAGACACTTGTGCCACCTTGTGCATCCGGCTTTATGTGGGTACTGGGCAATTGAACCTGGATCCTTTGGCTTTGCAAGCAAGTGCCTTAACCTCTAAGTCATCTCTCCAGCTCCATTTCATCATTTTCCTTTGCATATTTCAGGATGTTAGCTCAGCTCTTATGGTGCCCAATATGCTCAATGTGCATTATAATTCACTGAGCAAGAAATTTGCCCTTAATGTGGTTACAACAATGCAAGCACCTTGCTGGACCCAGTGCAGGCCCTTCCGATCTTGCCATGGTAACGTTCGAGGGGCATGCATTCCTTTTGTAGACTGTGTCCAATCCTGTGTTGCCCACATTGTCACCTTTCTGATAGATGTGCATGCGTGTAGACAAAGGAACAAGTCCACATTTTCTGAAAGCCCCAGAGAAGCTTATTTGGTGATTTTCTTTCTAGTCTTATCACTTTGGTAGAACGCTGGAAGATGGAAGTTCTGTCCTCTCCTTAAGAGCAGCCTGGGTGTGGAGTCTCTTCCCTTGCCCAGCGTCTTACCAATGCCAGTCTCCTTCCTGTCTTCTGGTCTACTTTTTGACTATTAGACTTGATAGTGTTTCCCTAATTCCTTCCCTCCTTTCCTCTCTCTCTCTCCTTCTTCCCTCTTTCTCCTTCCTTCCTCTCTGTCTTTCCTTCCTTCCGCCCTCTTGGTTTCCTCTTCCTTTCCTTCCTACTCCCCTTGCTTGGGGCGAAGGGAGGCTTCCGACAATGCTCCCTGACAAGGAAGTGTTTTCTACATTTTCTTAGGAGCTTTTACTCACTGTCACTGCTGTTTTGCTGGCCACACCAAACTGTCATTTGCATTTCATTTTCTCCCATGTCCCCGCATGACATCTACCTTCTTTTCTTTTCTTTTTTTTTTTTAAAAATATTTTATTTTTTGTGAGACAGAGAGAGAGAGAGAGGGCAGATAGAGAATGGGTACACAAGGGCCTCTAGCCACTGCAAATGAACTTCAGAACTGTGTGCATCTGGCTTTTATGTGGGTATTGGGGAATCAAACTTGGGTCCTTAGGCTTTGCAAGAAAGTGCCCTAACCACTGAGCAACTGAGCCATCTCCCCAGCCCACCATCCATCTTATTAATTCTGTCTGCCTTCTCATTGTCCACCTTCATTATAGCCTCCTCTTCCTTTTTCTCTTATTCCCAGGAAAGTTCTGCAACCTTTCATGGGGCATATGTTGTTTTTTTTTTCCTCTGAATTTTCACTCTTATTCCTTTGAGACGGCCTGGCCTGGTGAGCTCTCCTGGACTGAACAGTAATCTGTTCCCTTTATTATCATACTGAGCCAACCCATCTCCATAGTGAGGCAGTCTGGCAGAGGAATTTGTGGGAGTGTGGTTTTCTGTGTCAACCTTAATCTCGTGCTGACTCAGAAAGTCTAACCAAATCAAATAAAATCATAAAACAACTCAAAACAGACAGGGTTTTTTAAAATATATGTTTCCTTATTACAACCAAAAGTTTACTGTGATTTTTGCTGAAGTTGTTAATGGAATAAAAATATCTTTTCTTTACTGAACTACATGCCCTGAAGCATAGTTTAGATGGCCCACTTAGTCCTTTTCCCACAGTACAGACAATCTTTCTTTTTCTTTTTATTGTGGTCACTATGTGTCACACGTCTCGTTCTGTTCTTGAGGACCATGAGCTCCTATGAATGCCTTCTAAAATCACCTCTCTTTTTCCCTTCATACCATATCTCAAATAAAAGTTTGCATTTTTCTCTGGTAATATGAGTCACCACTAAACACTTGGCTACTTAGGGTTTGAACTGTAAATGTTCTTCTATAAGAGAACGCTCAATAAATACTTGGTATTTGAATGGATAAACTTGATTCATCCAGTGTGTGCTGTAATCCCCACCTCCATTGCATCATCTTTACCACAACAGGTAACATTTATTAGCCCTTGCTGTGTGCCAGGGACTTAACCTTTAGAGATACAATCTAATCATAGCTGCTGTATTGAAATTTGTTTGTTTTCTACTTTAAAATAACTTGCTTTGAATTCACCAATCCCAGGATTGTCGAAGCTTCATCTCAGATACTTCAGGGCTTTTCATTCTTCTGGGGTTGTTCTTAAGTTTCAGGGGTGTGACAGGCACTGTTTCATGCAATGGAACTTGCCCCCAGCTTCCTTATTTACAGACTCTTGAAACTATATTGAACAGCAGGGTTCCACCAACGTGCCCTTCTTGACCTTCTCCGCAGATGGTCCAACCTGTTCTGGCCAATGAGACATTAGAAGTCAGCTGGAAATTTCTAGGAAAGTTTTTGTTTCTAAATGGCCTGATTTGGTTCCTTTCCTTCCCTCATCTTCCTGTATTGGTGATAGATTTGGTTTCTGGATCAGGGGCAGCATTCTTATAACCATGCAGGAAACGTTCCAAATTGCAAACATGTATCTGGTTGAACTGAAGAACCAATCTCTTTTTGGACTCTTATTCCATGAGGGAAATTAATGTCTGTTTTTAAAAGTTTCTTGTTGGCGGATGCATTCTTAAGTGACACAGGAGAGGGACAGAGGGCTTGGGGTGATGGTTCTGTCTTCTTCTTGGGTCACTCTTCCAGCTGGTCCTCCATGACCAGTTCACATAGACCTTCACTGAGATGCCTTGTATGGAATGATTGTGACAGTTTTCTGCTTTAGATCTTTGCCATGACCACAGTTCCTGTGCTTCGTAAAGAGATAAGGATATTTACAAGGCTGGTTATGACTCTGGAATATTCCAGTGGCGGCTTCTATTTCATCACACCTTTAGGGATTCATGACTTGTGGAGCCCCTCCCCACACTGACTCTAGGCAGGGTCTCATGACTTGCCTTCACCCGTGTAACATAAGTAAACAGGGCAAGCACAAGGTTCAGTCAAATGTTTCTTCCTCAGAACTGGTGTGCTCGGAGTGTTCTTGGCTACTCTGTGGTCTGAGAAGCTTAAGCCACAGCACTGAGGACTGTGCGTGAGAACTGGGACAGTGCAGTTGAACCCCGGATGAGCACCCTGTCAATCACTGGCACCAGCTGTCAATGATGAGTCTATTATCATATTATCTCAACCCACCCGAGCCTCAGGCTGACCACAGCTCCCGTTGAATGTGTGGAGAAGAATACCTAACTGAGCCCACAACCCTGAGGAGTAATGAAATGCGGGCTGGAGAGAGAGCGTAGCAGGTAAGGCACATGTCTGCAAAGCCAAAGGACTCAGGCTCCAGTCCTCAGGACTGACATGAGCCAAATGCACAAGGTAGCATACACGTCTGCAGCTCATTTGGGGTGGCTAAAGGCCCTGGCACACCCATTCTTTCTCTTTCCCTTTCTCACTCTCTCAAATAAATTTCAAATGCAGAAATAATAAAATGCATACTGATTTAAGATACTTCTTTCTAACTGTGTCATGGTTTAGAAAACCATAGTGTCATAATGACAAACACAGCTTTACGATAAATAAAAGACATAAAAACCACTTGGTTATGCATTTTTGGTACAAGATCTATATTATCTTGGTGCATATAAATATAAGAAGCTCAATACAGTTATCAACCAGCTCAAAATACCGTCTTTTTAATGTTTGGCATTTAAAGAACACTTATGATTCAGCCTTTATATAACACTTCCTACTGTCAGTGCCTGCTGCAAATTACTTTTATATTTGTAAAGTACTTATTAAAAATGTTAAAGTGGGGCTGGAGAGATGGCTTAGTGGTTAAGGCGCCTGCTTGCTAAGCCTAAGAACGCTGGTTCCAATCTCCAGGTCCCACGTTTAGCCAGATGCAAAGTGACGCAAGGGCGCAATGCCGCACTTGCCCACAAGGGGGCGCACACATCTGGATTTCGTTCACAGCAGCTGAGAGACTGCTGGCACGCCCATTCTCTATCTGTCTCCTTCTTCCTCTCTGTCTCTCTCTCTCTCTCTCTCTCCAAAAATAAATTAAATTAAATTAAATTAAAAAAATGTTTAAGTGGTTCCATAACTCTTCTTATGAAGAAAATACATCACTAATTTTGGGTCCTTTTGTATCTTTCCTGAGTACTTGTATGTATGTGTTGAATGAATTTGAAAATGTATGCCTGAGTCCAAGGCAATGAGTTGAAATGGAAAAAAAAAAAAAAGAAAGCTAAGACACACAGAAAATCTTTATGTGTATATATATATTTCCTTCTCCTCTCAGTGTATACATTTATATAAATCTATATGTCCCAGCCTGCTTCACTTTTCAAGCAATATTTGATACCAGTAGCTATCCAGCTTGTGGTTGTGAAAGTAAACATGCTTAATAGAAGTCTGACACAACAAAAATACCAAAACTAGGGCCATTCTTACGGCTAAGTAGAGCCATGTACAAGCGCCTCACTCCTCCTAGGGAGCAGTTGTATTGCTTGTTGAAAAGGAGGCGTGATCTTGGATTTCTCCTCCGAGGGAAGAAGACAGCTGGCAGTTCGGATGATCCATGCTATGGCCCGGGGAATATGGGATGTCTTCCTTTAATACTGTCACCAAGATTATATTTCCTGTTCCTAAGAAGTCCATAGGTGCTCTTGGTCATTAAAATTCCCAACAATCGGGCTGGAAAGATAGCTTAGCGGTTAAGGCATATGGCTGTGAAGCCTAAAGACCCCAGTTCAATTCTCCAGGTCCCATGTAAGCCAGATGCACATGGTGGCCATTGCGTCTGGAGTTCGTTTGCAGTGGCTAGAGGCCCTAGCGTGCCTATTCTCACTCTCTCTCTCTCCCCCTCTGTCAAATAAATAAATAAATAAATAAATAAATAAATAAATAAATAAATAAATAAATCTTTAAAATTCCCAACAGCCCATGAGAGCATCTAGTTGGTGTGTTCCAGGTTCAAAGTGAAAATCCCTTTGTTTCTGGCAACAAGGAAGGTGATGAGTGGTTGGTTACAACTTTTAGCAGCCAAGTTATAATTTGAACTCAGCCTCACATTCTACAGAGGTGTGTTCTTTAGAGCTGCACAGACAGTTTTCCTGTATATTCTTATCTTTTGAAATTATACAATTACCTATGGACCTGTTTTTTTTTCCCCCAATGTGCTTAGTCTGCTTCTCAAACCTTTCATTCAGTTGCTTTGATCCTAAAATTTGGGGCTTGGTTCCCTAAGAGAAATGCATGCGTTCAGCTTCTTCTCAGGCACCGGGAGACAGGCATCTGGGCTTTAAAAGAAAAAAGCACTTTGTGAGCCTGAATGTTTGCACGTATGCATGCATGTTTCTGTGTATGTGTGCTCAGTTGTGTCTGGACACATCTGTGGTGCACATGTATGTGGAAGATAATTTGAGTCTTATCTTCAAGAACATTGTCCACCTCTTTTTTGAGCCTGCGACTTTCGTTGGCCTGGAATTCATCAACTGGGTAATGCCAGTGAGCTCCAGAAATCGTTTTGTTTCTGCCTCCCCAGGGTTGGGATTGCAGGTGTGTCACCGTGCCTGGCCTTTTACCTGGATATGGGGCTTGAACTCAGGTCCTCATTCTTGCAAGACAAGGACTTTACCCACTAAGCCACTTTTCCCTCCCCCCACCAGCCCTGAATGCTTTTTATACTTAAAAAAATCTGGGCTGGAGAAATAGCTCAACAGTTAAGTGATCTTCCTGTACAAGCACAAAGGCCTGAGGGAGTCTGAAACTTCTCAAGTTCAAATTTACAGGACATACATAATAGCTGGACTTGGCCATATATTCCTGTAATCCCAGTCTTGTTAGGGCACTGAGACCAGAAAATCTTTGGGACTTGTGAATAGCAAGCCCTGGAATCAGTAAGAGACTATGGCAAGAAAATACTAGTGATGGAGGGGGATACCTGATGTAGTCTTCTGGTTGCCATAGCAACCAAGCCCATGGGGCACCATAGGCAAGCACACCAGGTACCATATTAGTACATAAATGTGCCTGTACCACACATACCATATCATGCATATTACACACATGCAAACACAGCTTTCAAAATAGAAGTCAAATAGAATGGTAATATACAAGCTTTCACAGTGCTTCATTTTTCCTTTTCTTTTTTATTAAAATATTTTAAAAATATTTTTTATTAATCAATTTATTTATTTGACAGAGAAAGAGGGAGAAAGAGAGGGAATGGGCGCACCAGGGCCTCCAGCCACTGCAATGCATGCACCCCCTTGTGCATCTGGCTAACGTGGGTCCTGGGGAATCAAAGCTGGGTCCTTTGGCTTTGCAGGCAAATGCCTTAACCACTAAGCCATCCCTCCAGCCCTTTTAAATGTGTTTTTAAATATTTTATTTTTATTTATTTGAGACAGAGAGGCAGAAAGAGAGGAATGGAGGGAGTGAGGGAGAGAGAGAGAATATGGGCACACCAGGGCCTCTTGCCACCACAAATGAACTCCAGATGAAGGCACCACTTTGTGCATCTAGTTTTACGTGGTTACAGGGGAACTGAACCCAGGCTGTTAGGCTTTACAGGAAAGCACCTTTAACCACTGAGCAACCTCTCCAGTGCATCCCCTTTTCTTTTAGAGGTCATTAGCCAAAGGTATGCAGATTTATAAGGTTTGTACATAGTTTGACAATGAAATGTAAAATGTGGACTCCACATATTTGTTTCAGGCGGGCTATCTGCTGAAGAAGCATCGTTTTATTCTTCTTGCATTCCTGTATAGTAATATCTACTTCAAAATTTTCTGGTCCTGAAAACTTGTGAAAACATTTATTTGCACATTTTGTTATTTCTCATAAAGGTAACAGATAAAACTGCCAAACTGTTTCTGCAAGATTAGATCTGAAATACCATCAGACCAGTGAACATACTCATTCTCAGACATCCTTGATCCTTCTACTTACAGATTTGGCCTTATTGTCATTGCTAACTTAGTTCTCTCCTAAACATAGGAGCTTTGGAGAAGAACATGCAGGGCTCGAGGCCAACTGTAAAATGAAGCTTTCATTGCATTCTGGACATAGATGTAAGGAATCATAAGACAATGTTTCTTCTCCATGTGTTGCCTTTATGCTTCTGTGAATTCCTGAAGGTTGACTCCTGACCAGGCAAGACACAAGAAGCTGGCTCATGTGTACGTGGGAGGAGGATGTCCTTATGAGAAATGGTTGAATTACAGTTGCTCAAACACAATAGAAAGGGGGAGGGTGGCCATTCAAGAAGAACTAATAAAAGATATTAAGAGAAAAAGAAGATGACATAGAAAACGTTTGAAGTGAGAAATAACGCTTGCATATGTTGCATGCAAAAGGGAAAACAGATGCCCACAAAGGAGGTCTTAAAGAAATGTGAAAAAAAGCCCTGGAGATGAAATATTACATAAATATTGCTAGTCAGTTATAACCAAGCATGGCAAAGCCATATGTTGTTCTGTGACCGAAAGAACTGATAGAGGCCAAACGATCTACTCAGCATTGGATAAAGGGAATGGGAGAAAAGAATATTTATCAATTTCAGAAAAGAAGATAGAGGAAGGGTTGCTGTTGAGGACAGCTGAGGCAAAATATTACAAATTGTACATGGTATGAAAATGTTGAGAAATAGTCCCCTGCCCCATTTTATTGCTTGTGTTAAGTAACAACTAATCATGTTTAAAAATTACAGCCAAATTCAGTGAGACTTCAAAAAAGAAAAGGAAAGAAAAGAAAAAAAGAAAAGAAAAAAAAAAAAGAAAAGAAATCAACTGGTATATGAGAGATAAACAAGGTCTGTGGAAAGTCCAGAAACCCAGAGGAAGTTCTGAATACCAATATTACCCAGGTCAGTTTGTTGTTCAAACTTGTGACACTCGGCTACCTGCTACATTAAATGTGCCCACAGCACTGTTACTATGTATCCCAGCAACCTCTGAGGGTTGCCATTCCCTTGAGGAGGATCGCCCCAGAGCAGGGCAAGAACATGACTGAACAAGGAAACCCTGGGCCACGTCAAAGCTGTCCATCTCCCCTGGTATGAAGGGGACTGACACAGTTTGGCAATAGTTCCATAGGTTCAGATCAGGAAATTCTAGGCGATCTATCTACATGTCAACAATCATGTTAGCTGAACCTTTGTCACAATGACCTCTTGTTGCCAAGACAAAACACCTGACTGGAAGCGGTTGAAGGGAGGAAATAGTTTATTTCAGCTCACAGTTTCGAAGGGTCATTTCATAATGGCAGGGAAAGCCTGGCAGAGCAGGGGATATCACATGACATCACATCTTGGCACAGCAGCTTGGAGGAAGGAACCAGAGGGGGCTAGACTAATCAACTTCAAGATCACCCTCAGTAACACACCTTGTTCTGCAAGACTCCATTTCACAAAGGTTCAGCAACTTTTTCACCAGCTGGGGACCAAGCAATCCAACCACATGAAGCAATGAGGGATGTTTCACATTCAAACCACCACACAATCCTTGAGTGCTCCATTAAATTTTGCTCTGCATGTGGGTCCCCAAAATGTGGACATTAGCCCATAGCCTTCGGGAACCTGATAGAAATGTAAAATTTGGGGTCCTAACCCAGACCTGTTGCATCAAAACCTTTAGAGCCCAGGGGGTAGGCTTAATAGAATCTCCATGCATGTCTGGGTCTTGGTAAATTTGTGCTATTGTACGAGATTTTAATGACTTCTTATTCTGATAAGCTTGTTTCATCTCTGTTGTTATTTGAGTGTTAGCCTTCTGCTGTCATGGTCTCTTCCCTAGGAAGAACTCTGTGAAAAAGTATGTATATATACGAAGACTGACATATATAATTATATTACAGAAGAAAACAACGTGTAATGATTTATATCAAACATCAAGTAGACAGGACCTAGACTCACCAGTGAGGGATTACCTAGATTCAGTTAGCCTCTGTGCATGGCTGCAAGGGATTATCTGGATAAATACTGTTCCATAAACTGGGGTCCTAGACTATATAAGAAGAAGAGAGCTGGCTGAGTACCAGCATGCATCTGTCTCTGCTTCCTGTGATGATGTAAGTCCAGCTGCCTGCTGCTGCCAGGCTTTTCTGGCCATGGTGGACTCTACTCTCCATAAGATGCTTCTTGTCAGGTATTATTCTTGTCCCGGCAATGAGAAAGGAACTGATATACCTGACAGGCTAAGGTATCCATAGTACTTCAAATTAAGTGAGCCTTATATTTTTTTCTTTACACTTAGGAAAATTTAATATTTTTATTTATTTATTTGAGAGAGAGAGAGAGAGAGAATGGGCACACCAGAGCCTCCTGTTGCTGCAAATGAACTCCAGACACATGCACCACTTTGTGCATTTGGCTTTACATGGGTATTGGGGAATTGAACCCAGGCCATCAGGCTTTGCCTTAAACTGCTGAGCTCTCTCACCAGCCCTTAATGTATTTTTTTCCAAATGCTATTTTCCTTTGCACCACAAAACAACTGATCTGAAGTACCTGTACTTGTTTCTTGAATCCTTGTGGAGCTTGCTTTTTAAAAATATTCTATTTTTATTTATTTATGGGAGAGAGGGGGAGAGAAAATGGGCGCACCAGGTCCTCCAGCCACTGCCAATGAACTCCACATGCATGCGCCACCTTGTGCATCTGGCTTACGTGGATTCTGGGGAATTTAACCTGGGTCCCTAGGCTTTGCAGGAAAGTGCCTTAACAGCTAAGCCATCTCTCCAGTCTTCTGCTTTTTTTTTTAATTTGGGTGTGTTGTTTTAGTGGCATTGGCTCAAACCCAGGGCCTCAAGCATGCTAGGGAAGCACTCTACCACTGAGCTATATGGCCTTAGCCCTTGGAGCTTCTTTCCTTTAAGACATATTACTCTGGGACTGGGTGATGGTTCAGTAAGTAAATTGCCTGTTGTGCAAGCGTAAGGAGCTGAGTTCAGTTCCCAGTGCCCATGTACATGCAGGGAAAGCATTGTGGTCCACCTGTCTTCCCAGTGCTTAGGAGGATGAGATGGGGGAATCCCACAGGGAAGCTGGTTAGCAGCTCTGAGTTCAAGTAAGAGACCCTGACTCAATACATAAGGTGGGAAGTAACTGAGGAAAACACCTGTTGCAGTCTGGTTTGCATTACTGGCTAAAATCACCCAACCAAGAGCAACTTGTGGGGGGAAAATAGGGAGTTATTTTGGCTTCCAGTTTCGAGGCAAAGCTCCATGATGGCAGGGGGAAAATGATGGCACAAGCAGAGGGTAGACATCACCCCCTGGCCAACATCAGGTGGACAACAGCAACAGAAGACTGTGCCAACCACTGGCAAGGGGACACTGGTTATAATACCCATAAGCCTGCCCCCAACAATACACTGCCTCCAGGAGGCGTTAGTTCCCAAATCTCCACCAGCTGGGGACCTAGCATTCAGAACACCTAAGTTTATGGTGTTCTGAATCAAACCTGAATCAAACCATCACAACACCCGATGTCAACTTTTGGCCTCCACATGCCTGTGTCCACACATATGCAAACATGCATACACAAACACATTACATTGTTTTGTTTTGGTTTTTACTTTTTATTGACAATTCTTCTGTCTTCCCTCAAACTGCTTCCCAACTAACCCCTTTCTTCTTTCCAACTAGTCCCTCTTCTGTTTTGATGTCTTTTTATTTTGATTTTTTTGATTTTTCAAGGTAGGAGGGTGTGGTAGTTTGAATAGATGGCACCCAACATATTCAGTGTTTTATTAGTTTATAGTTTGCTTCTGCAGCCACCTGGCTGGAGGCAGTGTCACTGGGCGGATCTTAAGGTGTGGTGGTGGGTTTGAGATTTCAATCTAAAGATATGCAAAGTGTGCCTAGCTGGAGTTCCTGAGGTGTGCTGTGCTGTGTGGCTTTTGGCTTGTGGCTTTGCTCTCTGCGTTTGGTCCTGGGAAGACAGGTCAGCTTCTTCTGCCATTATGGAACTCCCCTGGATCTGTAAGCTTCAATAAATAATATTCCTTCCTCCTTAACTGTGCCTGGTCTGGAAGTTCATCTCAGCGAACCTGAAGCTGTCTGTTACAGAGGGGCTTATGTAACTTCTTAAAATAAAGTTTTTAATTTTACTTAAATAATTTTTTTAAATTTCCCTTTTAAAAAGATGTGAAAGTAAGGCTGGAGAGAGATCTTAGTGGTTAAGGTGCTTACCTGCAAAGCTAAAGGACCCAGGTTCAATTGCCCAGTACCCAGGTAAAGCAAGATGCACAAGGTGGCCAATGTGTCTGGAGTTCATTTGCAGGGGCTGGAGGTCCTGATGCACCCGTACTCACTCTCACTCTGCTTCTTTCTCTCTGTCTCTCAAATAAATAAATAAGAATAAAATATTTAAATCTAACTATCTATCTATCTCTGAAAATAAACAAATGAACCCCCAGCCTGTGCGCTATAAATTTTGACCCTCTGGCATTGCTTTAAGGACAGAAGAGGAGGTGTATCAAGGTTGGAAGCACTCCTACACTTGATTCCAACAGTCAATGTGACCTCTGTCTCGGGGTCTGCCCTGTTGAGCTTGGAGGCTGCAGTTGCCCCAGGACCAAGCAAGAAGCTTCCCTTAGTGGGGAGAGTGGGGCTGGAAAAAAAATTCCCTCTCACAAACTCCTGAAGGTCAATGGGAAGGACGGAGTGAGGTGGTGCTCTGTCCATCACTGGTACCTCGGATCTGAGAATCAAATGAGATGTGACGGAGGACTCTGTGGGTCATAAGGTTCTCACACACTGCCATCCAGCCCCCCTCCATGATGTCATAGATGTTTCCATCAAACAGTGCCAATTATGTGATCCTGAAACTCAGCACGCTGGACTCATCCTGAGCAAGATGCATTCCATTGCCCTCAGCACAGCAACTGGCACTCTTGAGGTCCTCTTCATTTCAAGTCATTAGCTTGACATCAAGGCATCAGCTACGTGACACAGCACTACACCACTTCTCACCTCCTTGAAGCCACCTTCTGGCTTAGACAGAGTCTCATCTGCTCAGCTCACTCCCTGCCATCCACTGCACTCATTTCCCTCTGCATTTCAGGATTGCTCACGATGTCCATAGCTGTGGGGGGATGGTAAATTTTTTTTTTTGCTTGACAGAAAAAGAGAGAGAGAGAATGGGTGCACCAGGGCCTCCAGCCACTGCAAATGAACTCCAGACGTGTGTGCCCCCTTGTGCATCTGGCTTATGTGGGTCCTGGGGAATCGAACCTGGGTCCATTGACTTTGCAGGTAAATGCCTTAACCGCTAAGCCATCCCTCCAGCCCACCACTGTATTTTTTATGAGAAAGGTTCTCTCACGGTACCTGGAAGTAACCTATTTGACTAGATAAGCTAACCAGAAAATCCCAGGGATCCTCCTATGTGTGCCTCCCCAAGGAAGTACTGGGATTGCAGGTGTTCGCTGCCAAGCTTGGCATTTTATGTGGGTGTTGGGGAACCAAACTTAAGTCCTCAAACTTTAAGCCCTTTACTCCCTGAGCCATTTCCCCAGCCTCAAGGAATGATTTTTTTTTTTAATTTGAGAGAGACAAGGAGAGAGAGAGAGAGAGACAGAGAGAGAGAGGAAGAGGCAGAGAATGGGCAAGCCAGGGCCTCTCAGCCACTATGAATGAACTCCAGACGCATGCGCCCCCTTGTGCGCATGTGTGACATTGCATGCTTGCGTCACTTTTTGCATCTGGCTAAACATGGGACCTGGAGAATCGAACGGGCACTCTTAGGCTTTGCAGGCAGGTGCCTTAACCGCTAAGCCATCTCTCCATCCCAAGGAATGATGATTTTTATCAGCAGGTCATGGTCATAGTCAAGCCTTGAACTCCTTCCTGTTCAGTTGTACCCCCTAGCTACCTCCCCCCACCTATTAGTCCTCTACTTGACCCAAGGAGATCCGGCTACTGAGCTAAACAGCTGCCACCAAAGCAAGTGTCTCTCTTGAGAGTCAAGCAGCGCTGTCAGGAGAATCCAGACAAGAGAAGAGCCAGGTGGCTTTATCCTTCCGTCCAGAATTACCAGTCCCATCTGAGACTGTTAGCCCAACTCTAGACCACACCCCACCCCCACAAGGGCCAGATCCAGAAGCAGCAGTAGCTGCTATGGAAACAGATGAACAGTCCCAGCCCACAGTACAAACCCTTGCTTAGACATGGCATATGCCTTGGCTTAGCAGCCAGCCTCCCACCCAGACTGTCACCCAAACTGGAAAGCAGTCGAGGTTACGGCCTTTCAGCTGCCTGTACACATAGAAGAGATGGCCACATGTCTCCACAGACTCCTCACCCCCCCCCCCACACACCCAATACCAGCAGTGCAGTGAGCCACTGTAAGTCTGCCTATCCTGATCTGGTGCAGTTCCTCCACTCCCCAACGACGCCAGGCCTCTGTGTTCACTGGGCCTGACTTCTTCCACCAGATGATGGCCATCAAGGAACCTGGGATCTCTGTGTCCTCCATCCCTACTAACCTCCTTGACTGGAGCATTGGGCCACTGCCTCCAGGATGGTTTTATATATTTATTTTATTTTATTTTATTTTATTTTATTTTATTTTATTTTTTCCGCTAGAGAGGTAAAAAAATTACTGTGGGCTGGAGAGATGGCTTAGCAGTTAAACACTTGCCTGTGAAGCCTAAGGACCCCGGTTCAAGGCTCGATTCTCTAGGACCCATGTAAGCCAGATACACAAGGGAGCGCACATGTCTGGAGTTCATTTGCAGAGGCTGGAGTCCCTGGTGTGCCCTTTCTCTCTCTTTCTCTCACTCCCTGCCTATTTCTCTATCTCTCTGTCTCTCAAATAAATAAATAAAATAAAAATAAAATATAAAAAAATTACTGTAGGAGGGTGGAATTGAAGACGTTCTCCATCATCAATTTCCCCTTCTAACTCATCCTCCGTGGCTGGAGAGAACAATTGTGGGAAAGGTTGCTGGTACCTCATTCCTCAGAGCCAGCCCTCCGAGGACTCCAGGAGCCATGCCGGCAGGTACAAGCAGGAGGTCCTGGGCCCTGCACATAGGGAGATCTAGCTTACAGTCCTGCCAGTGAGCACTGCTTTGCACTGTGTGCATTTAGGTAGAACCTGACTGTTCTGCAAGTGGGCACCTTAGTAGCCGCCCGAGTCCAGAGGACACAAGTATTTCAAGGTCCACGAGGGTCCTGGAGCCTAAGGGAACATCCACCACTGTATCAGGGTCCTCTTCCTCCTGGGTGTTTCTGGGCCATGTTGCTGGGCATCCTGTGGGTCACTGTCATCATGGAAAACGGCAGTCATAAGAACTCCTCCTCTTCTTCTTCTTTCTCCTCCTCCCCCCTCCTCTCTCCCTCTTCCTCTTCTTCCTCCTCCAGATGGGCCTGATGGAGGAGCTAGAGAGCAGCAGCCCCATGGGCCTCTCACTCCTCCCACTTCTGGTCCCTGACCCTACATCCACTTCGGCTGGGTCAAATTTTTTGCCAAGTCAGAAAATTGGAAAGGAGAGAAAAGATATGAACATGTCAAGAGGTGGTCCTCCTTTGCTCAAGAGATGTGAAGGAGAGGCTGAGGACACTGTCCACAAACAGGCACTCCTCCATGACCTGGGATTTTGGCATAGAAGGTTAGAATAACAAGACTGGGTTTGAGCTGAATTGGCAAGAACAGGGGGTGCTTTGGTAATTTTGTGGTTCGAACGATACCGTCGTTTTGTCCTGGTGTATCACAGTCACAGAATGGCCTTGGACGATACTAGTATCCTACTAATGCTTTATCCCCAACAGAAGCTCACTATAGTCTAGCTGTGCATGGCGGCCCATCTTGAACAGCCCAGGAACCCATCAGGCAGTAGCAAGCTTGCACCCCCCTGAAGGGGCTCCTTTTCCCTTTCACAGTAGGGACACCCCCACGAGCTGCTGGTTCTGTTTCTCACTCACTAGCAGCGTTATTGACTCAATTGTTTACTGAGGACCTCCTATGTGCCAAGGATGTGATGGTGATCCAAACACATAGGATTCGTCTTAACATTGGAGCCAGGGTGGGCAGAAGCAAGAGGGAAAGACATCTGTTCAATGACAAAGTGTGAGGGCAACTATCAAGGGAAAACGCAAAGCATCTTCAGAAAGCATGAAACCGCCTTAGTCTAAAGATCAAATCCAAAGAATACATGGGAGTCAGCTTGGTGGGAAAGGGGGGTAGAAGGAGGGAAAGGGGAGGATAGAAGGCGGGAAAGGCAACTTGGTCAGATGGAATGTGACCAGCCAAGGCCATGAGTCAGGGAGACGTTGTGCACTTGGCCCATGTCTTCTCCCCACCCTCCCCTTTTTTTTTTTTTTTTTTTTTTTTTTTTTTTTGGTTTTGCGACGTAGGGTCTCACTCTGGTCCAGGCTGACCTGGAATTCACTATGTAGTCTCAGGGTGGCCTCGAACTCTCGGCGATCCTCCTACCTCTGCCTCCGGAGTGCTGGGATTAAAGGCGTGCGCCACCACGCCCGGCTCCCCTTAGTTCTTAATTACTCTGGCTGGACTTTGTATCTCCTCCATGTTACCTGTGGGAATGGGGTCCTGTCCCATTACTCTTCACTTGCTGGCCCTTTAGTAGGTTTCTTTACCTTTACTGAGGAATATTCCCCAAATTCCTCTTCACTGGGTTAAAAACCCTAAAATAATGGCCTTCAGAGAGTTTAGAATTACTTGCAAAAATCTAGCCCACCATCCTGAAAAAAGAAAAATTAAAAACAAAACAAAAACTTTTGGCCACCTTATCTGATTACTCAACATAGCATTTCTTCTCCCACGATAAAATCATCTTTATGTTATACTTCAGAGTCAAAGAAACTACACTTAATCATATTTTTATTTTTATAAGAAAGTCTGAAGATTACAAGATGGCATTCCTGTTGTTAAAGTCAAATGGCTTAATTGTAATCCCATTTATAATTGCTGTTTTCACCTGGGGGGATTTGAAAACGAGGACTTCCTTTTATCTTCCCATTGCTCGGGCCCCTTCCGAGGAGGCTCGTGTGGGCACAGGAGGAGGAATTTGGAGCTCTTCATTGGGCCCCTGACTCACCAGGTTACCCAATTTAACCTCACCTTTTCCTCATCTGTGAAATGGGGTTGATAATACTTACCTCCCTCGCCGGGGTGTCGGGAGGGAGTATTAATTAGTGTATGTCAAGGGCTTTGAGATCTTCAGATGAAAGGCCCGAGGTAGCTGGGGATAAAGTATTATTATGTAAAGCTTGCTGCCTCCCACTTTCACCTGAACAGCGATTCCCAATTACAGTGGGGTGGAGGGTGACGCCCGCATTCAGACAGGACAAGGCATGTTTATTGGTCCATCAGGACACACCTATTTGAGGGGATTAGTTTTGTGAAAACTAGCCATTATGCCCAGGACTTTTATTTCAGCCCGTTTTGTTGTCTTTAAATACTGAGCCATTGGGAAAGTCTGGTTTCACATTTCAAATGGGAGAACCGGCCTTTCCTGGCCACGCCTCTTTACAGCTAAGCAGCTTAGGCCGGTGGTATGGGAGAACTCACTACCCATAAAATGAAATTATATTATATGGAAGGCCGACTTCAGTTTCTGAGAAACCAGCTGGAGGTTGAAGACAATACGACCCACTTAATTAGGAAAGGAAGAACAGACTCCCACATATAATTTTCTGGATTCCAATTCCAAAGGATTTGTAACTTGCAAAAAATTAATTCTCTCATTAGGACCACATTTCATACATGGCAGCCAATTAAGTCAATTTATGACTTTTTTTCTATTCTTTTTTTTTTTTACACTCTTTCGTGGATCACTGTTTATGATCCAGGATTTGAGAATTAGCAAACTTCTATCTGGCCTCAGAAAGTGGGCGTGATTCTTCAAATAACTGACTGAAATAACAGATGTTATTTGAGGATTCAAAGCATCATTAATTTTTCTCATTCTAGGTTTAAAAAAATATTTTATTTTTATTTACTTATTTATGAGAAAGAGGGAATAGGCATGCCAGGGCCTTCAGCCACTGCAAACAAATTCCAGAGGCATGTGCCACTTTGTGCATCTGGCTCACTTGGATCCTGGGGATTGACCTGAGCCCTTAGGCTTTGCAGGCAAGCACCTTAACCGCTCCAGCCCTTGTTTGTTTTTTTGAGTTAATATCAGACTGTGCTTCTTCTGGCTTCAAAAGTAACTGGTCCTTTCTACTTCAACGCAGAGCAATACCAGATGAGACTGTTTCAAAAGCTACCTGAGTTGTTAACGTGGTGCAGACCTTATTTCATTATCTGAGAACACCTTTGTATTTTTATAACCAAGATTTATTTTTAAAATACAAGCCAGGCGTGGTGGCGCACGCCTTTAATCCCAGCATTCCGGAGGCAAAGGTAGGAGGATCACCGTGCGTTCGAGGCCACCCTGAGATTACATAGTGAATTCCAGGTCAGCCTGGGCTAGAGTGAGACCCTACTTTGAAAAACCGAAAAATGAAAAAACCAATAAATAAATAAATAAATAATAAATAAAAGGTCCATTCAGAGCCAATGTTAGCAATCATCACAGACTTGTGTGTCTTTTAAATTGGAAACAGACATAAAAAGATGGAGTGACAAAATTTATCCTTTTTAAGATAGACAGTAATAAATATTTTCTTACATAGCTGAAAAGGAAACATACCCATGAAATGAATTTCTAATACGAGTACAAACACTACATGGCCCTTTTTAGTTGCATTGTTAATTTGGGATAACTTAGGTGGGAAGAGAGGTAAAATATAATTGTTTAACAGAGCCCAGAAAGCAAATTCATTATGTAAATAATGGAAATATTTGCTTTACTTAACAGTGACACCTGACATTGTTTGGGGCCGGAGAAACCAGTTAGTGTTATTGTTAGCATTCAAAGTACATGCCAGTTACAAATAATTCTTATCTATCTATTAACACACTTACTAGTAACACTTTTCACACTCATAGCCCATTATCCTGATTGTAGTAGTGCAAACAGCTTACTGAAGCCCACACTTAGATCTTTTCAAACTTTTTTTTTTTTTTTTACAGATTTAAGTGATCTAGTAAGCTTTCTTCTATGATAATTTGGTTAATTTTTAAAGTAGCTTAACACTAACAATCATCTATTAAGCTAGTCAACAAACACTACATCACTGAGAATGACGTCGTCCCAGACAGAAATAGGGAGGAAGATAGAAAAGCTACCATACAGATTAATTTTTGTATACTGGGACATAGGAAGAAACCTTACTTATTCTGGTGAGATCTGGATGGCAGAGAGAGGTGACATCAGGCTCCACACTTTAAAAAATAGTGGGAAGTGGTGAGGAGATGATAGGAAGGGGACACAAAGGAAGGACGGGAAGGTGAAAAGAAATGCAAGGTCTGTGGGAATAGCATGTGGGGTCAGGCAGTGAGGGGAAACAGGGCATTGAATGAATCTTCATTTAGCTCAAATGCCACTGGACGTCCCTGGAGGCCTTTAGTGGTAGGATGGGACCAGCTTCAAGGAGTAAAACTGCTTCCAGGTATCTTGTTTCCTCCACTGCCTGGCTTGTCATCAGAACCACAGAGCAACACACACAAAAGCAAAAGCCTTTTAATTTATTAGCAGAGTTACACATGACTCCCTCCCCCGTCTTACAAATTCTCCCGTTTCCTTCATACCTGCACTAGCATAAAAAAATTGCCTACCATGTAAATATTTTTTCTAGTCTTTATACAAATGAACACAAATTCTCATTTTTCTTCTTTTCTTAACTCAGAGGCAGCATATTAAAGTCAGAATTCTCCATCTTGCTTTTTCTCTTCATAATTATTGTTTGGATTTATTATATTTTTTATTTTTTTTTATTTTTTTTTTTTTATTTTTATTTTATTTTATTTTATTTTATTTTTGGTTTTTCGAGGTAGGGTCTCCCTCTAGCCAGGCTGACCTGGAGCTCACCAGGTAGTCTCAGGGTGGCCTTGAACTCATGGCGATCCTCCTACCTCTGCCTCCCGAGTGTTGGGATTAAAGGCGTGCACCACTACACCTGGCTATTTATTAGATTTTATCTATGATTGACAGTGCAGATTATGGATATAACGTCATGTTTCCATTCATACGTACATGTGTAATCTTGAGTAATTAGCATACCCATCACCTTAAATTTTTATCCTTTCTTTACTTAACTCTGTTCCCCTTACTATGCAACAGTGCGCCAGAACTAACTCTTCTCAATCTATCACCTTATACTAACTGCACCTCAAATGCCCATCCTCCCCCTCCCAGCCTCTGGGACCCAATCTTCTACGCTTACTTTGGATGAGGTCAAAGATTATAGATTCCACAGAGGAGTGAGCGGGCTACACCTTGATTTTTCATTATCAGGACCTGTGTGGGAAGGGGTAAACTGGGATGGGTTTCCATTTGCATGAGGCCCCTCCCTCAGTAATGCTGGTATGGATGTAGAATTCCAGTGAATTCTGTGGTCTGTGGTGGGGGGGGACACATTAGAAGAACCTCAGTGTGGAAGCAGAAGGAGCGGAAAGGAAGGGGCAGTTGTAGGGATATCTAGGGTCCTTAGGAAGGGAAATGCATGCTGGAGTCACCATACAATTTCCAAATGGGTGTTTTCCCTTCCTGGCTAATCAGGTCTCTTCCCTTCCCCCATCTCCCAGGAAGGAAGGGAAAGAAGAGAACAAGGGGAGGGGAATCCTGGTCATGTGGAGAAAGGAATCCCACCTGCTCCACACAGGCTGTCTAAAGAGGACCTGGGTTCGATCCTTACAGCTGTCCTCAGTGAACTCGGCTGGAGGAGGGCAGAAAGGCACCCTAGATTCTCCAGGAGCCTATGAAGAACTGGTTGCCATTGGAGCTCTCTGGAAAACCTTCTGGAAGTTAACCACACTGAGGAGATGACAGACCCCAGGTCTGCCCAGGTCTCCTGGGTGGACCACATGTGATAGAGGCCAGCGGGATTCAGGACCATGCTTCAGGACTGCTATGGTATCCAAGGGTGGAAGCAGGCTTCTGCATGGGAAGAGTCCCTGGGCTGAGCCAGCCAGGCCACCAGTGCCAACCTTGGGCATGGGATCAGGACGAGACTCTCCCTTCAAAGCCCTCCTCTCCCCTTGATGTTCATTTGGAGCTGCTGTTTTGGACAGAAACAAGCAGAGGAGTAGATAGCAAGATATCTCTTAGTCTAATAAAATCTCTCTAAACTTAAAAAAAAAAAAGAAGTTAAGCCGGGCGTGGTGACACACACCTTTAATCCCAGCACTTGAGAGGCAGAGGTAGGAGGATCGCCGTGAGTTTGAGGCCACCCTGAGACTACATAGTGAATTCCAGGTCAGCTTGAGCTAGAGTGAGACCCTACCTTGAAAAAACAAAACAAAACAAAAACAAAACAAAACAAAACAAAACAAAAACCACAAAAAGTTATAAATTCAGTGGCAAGACAAGTTGCGTTTTCGAATTGCTACTCTCAAGGTCTGGCTTTTTCTTCTTCATCATCACTTGAATTGTCTTTGGTTTGCTTTTGCATTTTAATATGAAACAGGGCAATAGTACCTGCTTTTTTCTGTGGGTGCTTGGGATTGAACTCAGGACCTCGTGTTTGCATAGCAAGTGCACTTACCTGATGAACCTTCGACCCAGCCCGTTTACTAACACTTAAAAAATGAATTGGATCGACAGTTTCCCCGCCCCCAAATACCTTACTTATTTAAGGAAAAATAGGACGAAGAACAGGCAGAATACTCTTTCTTAGTCTCCTAAAATGTTCATGTTATCTTGAATTTGCCACTAATTGAAGGGTGCCATACAGCGAATTTGAAATAAATTATTTGATCATGAAATTCATGTGGTTCTTAGGTAAATAGCTTAATTGTATAGTACTTTTACGATGTGTAATTGTAAGATTTTGCATTATATAATTTGCTTGCTGGTGCTCTTCAATAAAGACTTTTAATAGTAGCATGAGCTTCGAGTACTTGCTTTAACCATTAGACACAAGTATTATTAGCCCAATAAAACACACCCCTGTTGACTCCTGATACAGATATTACTTTAAAAAATAAGAAAAAAAAGTGTTAATAAACAAATTAAATTAGAGTCTGAAGAGATAGCTTAGTAGGTAACGTGCCTTGTAAGCATGAGTTCTATCCTTGGCACTCACATAAAAATGCCCAACATGGCTGGAGAGATGGTAAGTACACTTCGTATGTAAGCATAAAGGGGCAGAAACCGCCTCAGTTGGAATCTCCAGATCCCACACAACCAGCTGTGCATGGCCACAGGTAACCCCAGCCCTGCAAAGGGGAGCAGAGACAGGGACTCTTCTAGGCTCATGCAAAACAGCAAGCAAGCCATTGTATCCATAAAAAAACTCTGGCTCAAATAAGGGGGGTGGGGGAGAAAAGGTCTGGAGAGATGGCTCAGTGGTTAAAGGTGCGTGTTCACAAAGCCCGATGGCCCAGGTTCAACTCCTCAGTCCCTATGGTTGCACAAAGTGCCAGGTGTCTAGAGTTTGTTTGTGATGGCAGGAGGCTTTGGTGTGTCCGGACTCTTTCATTGTCTCTCTCTCTCTCTCTCTCTCTCTCTCCCCTAATTGGTGAAATCCACTTCAGTGACAGACCCTCAATAAAAAGGTGGACAGCCCCTGAGAGTTACAACCCTCTGAGGTTGCACTATGGCCTCCACATGCATGTGTACACATGTGGCACCTGTACCTGCATCTACACACACACTGCTATCCCCAATGCACAAAAAAGAAAAGAAAATCACTAAAATCATATTGTTATCACTGAGCAGTTGACACAGAAGAACAAGTTCCATCAGCTCAAGCAAAGAAGTCAAGAAAAAAAGGAGAAAGGCAACCACAACGGCTATGGCTTGTGTGTCATTTTGACATTTTCCTATGTAGGATTTCATACATTTTGAGTTCTCTTTTGTCTCATTTCTCTATTTTAGAAAATATTTTTGTTTATTTACTTGCCAGCAGAGAGAGACAGAGGGAAGAAAGAAAGAGAGAGAACAAATGGGCACACTAGAGCTTCTAGCTACTGCAAATGAACTCCAGGTGTGCATCTGGCTTTACATGGGTACTGGGGAATCGAACCTGGGTCATTAGGCCTTGCAGGCAAGTGCCTTAACCACTGAACAATCTCTTCAGCCCTTGTCTCATTTCTGAAATCCTCTAATCATGGCATCTGCCCCCACCTCAGTTTCTGTCCCTTTTGCCTTCACAGATGCTGAGCCTGTCTTTTCAATTTGTTTCCTGAGAAAAGCACAAACAGACCACCTTCACTGCTGAAAACGAGTGGACTTTGCTCAGAGATGCTGAAGGTTGCCTAGGTAAATGTTAGGGGCCATGTTAGAGACTTCTCTTAGGTTTTCAGTTTATATGATTGTATTTATCCTTTTCATTCTCCCTTGGGAAACCTGTCTCTCTACTCTCTCTCTCTCTAAATCTAAGAGAGAGAGAGAAGAGAGACAGAGAGAATGAGTGTGCCAGGGCCTCCAGCCACTGCAAATCAACTCCTGACGCATGCGCCACTTTGTGCATATGGCTTTATGTAGGCACTGAGAAATCAAACCTGGGTAGTTAGGCCTTGCAGGCAAGTGCCTTAACCACTGAGCCATCTCTCCAGCTTTGCCCCATCCCCATGAAACCTTTAACTGGTGATGGAAAGGCACTGAACTGCTTATCAGAACTATTCCATCCAAAAGAATATGGCATTTGGTGTTTGAGATGTCACCTTTGACAGAGACTCAGTAAGTGTTCAAGGAAATGGATGGAGCCCTTGCCACCGTTCTTCGTGTCAAGCTGATTCATGGAACAACAAATATTTGAGCGCTTGTTATCAGCCAGCCGCTATTACAGGCATTGGGGATGGGATGTTTCTTTTATCAGCAGTGCTAGGGTGGAACTTAGGCCACACACATGCTGGGCAAGCACTGGATCATGGCGCCACATCCCCAGCCTTGACGATGGGCATTCTGATGCGATGTGACTCACAAACGTGTGTTCACAGAGTATGAACCGAAAGGCAGAGGCAGAACTGTACACATCGGTTCTCCCCTAACCTTTGGTGTGGGGAATCTTCCATTTTCTTTTTTTCTCTTTCCTAACTCACATGTGCACTCGGGTGATAGTGAGAAAGCTGTCTGTTTACTTTGGGGTTTGTTTGGTCACTGGAACAAAAGACTTCAATGGATGTCTCAAAATGTCCTGTGCATGTCACCTGGAGTGTTTGTTAGAGTAGATATTGTTGGACTTCACCTCCAGGTCTCAGATTCAGTTATCTGGAGTGAGGACGAGAATTTGGGTTTCCAGCAAGTTCCCAGGTGATGCGCGTCTAGACCCAGCCTTGAGGATCACTGGTCTAGGGTTCATTATTTTATCATAGCTCTGAATTTTACAGTGTGTCAACATGACGTGAACATGAACTTTTCCACTTCTAACTCTCTCAGAATCTCTTCCTCATAATCACTCCTTCTAAGGCTGTGTAGAGTAGCACCCAGAAAATCTACTCAATACCCCTCATCTTAATGTAGAAATTAAAAAAAAAATGGGGGATGGAGAGATGGCTTAGTGGTTAAGGTGCTGGCTGGCAAAGCCAAAGGACCCAGGTTCAATTCCCCAGTACGCACGTATAGCCAGATGCACAAGGTGGCACATGTGTCTGAACTTCATTTGCAGTGGCTAGAAGCCCTGGCAGACCCATTCTCCTTCTGTCTTTCCCCCTCTCTCTTTCCCTCCATGCCTCTTTCCCTCTCTCTTAAAATAAATGAATCAATAAAATATTTTTTTAAAAATTCAAAAAATTGGATAATATGAAAATGAGCATGACTCCTTTACAATCAACAAAAACCACTTTCACTTCCAGGTCTATGACATGTATAATGACTTGAACATAAAAAGTCCCTCACAGACTTAGGCTAGACTGGCTGGATGGCTAGCCCCAGGGTTCCTCTTTTTTTCCTTCTTGGCATTTTTATGTGGGTTCTGGGATCAAACTCAGGTCCTCCTGCTTGTGAGGTAAGCACTTTACTGACTGGGTAGTTTCCCCAGCCCCAGGAATTGAAGAATCTTGCCCGCGCGCGCTTGCGTGCGTGCGTGCACATGTTTGTGTGTTATATACACAGCATAAGCACATGCATGTACCCCATGTGCATGTGTGTGGATGCCAGAATAGAACATTGGGTGTCCTCTGCCACTCCTCTGCCTTGTTTCCTTGAGATCGAGGCTGTCACTTCACTTGGAGCTGCCAGTTCTGGTCAGATCAGTGGGCCCCAGTGACGACCCTGTCTGTCTTCTCATGCCACTGATGTGTGTGGCCATGCCCCGCTTTCAGCGTGGACACCTGGGCTCGAACTCAGATCCCAATGCTTGTGCAGGAAGCACTCTTGCTCACTGAGCCATCTCCTCAGCCCCCAGAAGTTGAATTTTTAAGTTTCACTTTATTCAGAAAACCAGCGATCTGAAGAGGCAGCAAATTAACACCCTTTAAAAAAAAATTATTGTCAACTTCTACACTTACAGACAAGAAACCATGATAATTCCCTCCCCCACTTTCTCTTTCACAATTCCACTCTCTATCATATCCCCTCCCTCTCTCTGTTAGTCTCTCTTTTATTTTGATGTCATAGATTTTTCTCCTATAATGAGGGTCTTGTGAAGGTATTGCTAGGCACTGCGAGATCATGGATATCGAGGTCAATTTCTGTCTGGACAGTTGTATCGTAAGGAGTCATACCCTTCCTTTGGCTCTTACATTTTTTCCTCCACCTCTTCCTCAATGGACCCTGAGCCTTGGAGAGTGTGATAGAGATGTTTCAGTGCTGGACACTCCTCTGTCACTTCTTCTCAGCACTATGTTGCCTTTTGGGTCACCCAGTGGTCATCACCATCTGAAAAGAGAAGCTTCTCTAACCAGAAGTGAGAGTAGCATTAATATATGAATATGAACATTAAGTGTAGTGCCTACAGGGCAGTTTGGTGAACGTAATATATGCATTTAGCCAGACAAGAGCAGGCTTTATATCCCTAAGGCTCATGATCTCCCCTGCCATAGGCTTTTGATTAGGTTTTCAGTACTAGGCATGTATTCCCTCCCATAGAGCTGCCTGACATAGCAGTTAAGGCACTTGCCTGTGAGGCCTAAGGACCCAGGTTCGATTCCCCAGCACTCAAGTAAGCCAGATGCACAAGGTGGCATAAGCATCTGGAGTTCATTTGCAGTGGCTGGAGGCCCTGGGTGCCCATTCTCTCTTTTTCTCAAATAAATAAATAAATAAATAAATAAATAAATAAATAAATAAATAAATAAATAATTTATTTATTGGTTGGAGAGAGAGAAATAGAAAGAGAGAGGCAGATAGAATGGGCATGCCAGAGCCTCCAGCCTCTGCAAACTTACTCCAGATGCATGTGCCACCTTGTTCATCTGCCTGACATGGGTACTGCAAAATCTAACCTGAGTCCTTAGGCTTCCCAGGTAAGTGTCTTAACTGCTAAGCCATCTCTCCAGTCCCAATAATTGTTTTTTTGTTTTTGTTTTTTTTTTTTAAAACTGCCTAATTGCCGGGTATGGTGGTGCATGCCTTTAATCCCAGCACTTGGGAGGCAGAGGTAGGAGGATCTCTGTGAGTTCGAGGCCACCCTGAGACTACATAGTTAATTTCAGGTCAGCCTGGGCCACAGTGAGACCCTACTTCAAAAAAAAAAAAAAAAAATCAGTGCTGCAGTCACTTTTGGTCAGGTGGTCAGCCATATTCCTGAGACTCGTGATCTCTGTTCCTCTCCCATTATTATCTCCTTGTACTGTCACCCTCTGGATGTTTGGGCTTGAGCCTGTCCTAAAGTACTGAATCTAGTTAGTGTTTGCTGCTATCAACCTTGTATTGCTTTAGGGGCATCTGGGCTGGGCAATGGGGCTTATCTCAAAACAAAACAAACCATTAACACTGTGTACATGTTAAGCTTTTAAAACCTGTATGTACAAGTTCCTTTCTACAATAGGGAGTTCAACAGTGTCTTTATAATATAGAACATTAAAATGCCCCTGTCTGGTGCTTCTGTTCCTATCATGTCCCCTTCTTTTCCTAACAGATCTTCAGTTTTCTGTGGTAGGGGAACAGAGGGAATATTTTCTTGGCACATGAAATCCAAGTGGAAAGGTCAGGGAAATTCTGGTTTATGCTGTTGAACATTTATGTAATCTAGCAGGTTCTTCAAGTTCACCTGTGGATTCTGGACATAGTTGTCTTGATGTCTTTATTGGTGGGTACTGACTCTGTAATGAACCCTTCTCCATGCCACAGGGGAGAAGAAATTTGGGGAAACCATGGTGACCAGATCAATGCTCTTTGGATTCTTGTTCTTGTTCTCTCTCTCTCTCTCTCTCTCTCTCTCACTTGCTCTCACATTTACATCCTTACATAGTGTGATGGTTTGATTCAGATGTCCCCCGTAAACTTAGGTGTTCTGAATGCTAGTCTCCTCAGCAGTTTGCAATTGGAAATTAAAGCTTCCTAGAGGCAGTGTATTGTTGGGGGTGGGCTTATGGGTGTTATAGCCAGTATCCCCTTGCCAGTGTTTGGCACAATCTCCTGTTGCTATTGTCCACCTTATGTTAGCCTGAGGGTGATGTCCACCTTCTTCTCATGCCATCATTTTCCCCTGCCATCTTGGAGCTTCCCCTTGAGTCTGTAAGCCAAAATAAACCCTTTTTTTTTTCCCAAAAGCTGCTCTTGGTTAGGTGATTTCTGCCAGCAATGTGAACCTGACTTCAACAGTAATGTTGGTACTGAGAGTGGGGTTACTGCTAGACACCTGACTGTGTGGCTTTGGCCTTTTGGAGCTGATTTTCAAGAGAATGTGGAAGGACTTGAAACCTTGGCCTAAGAGATGCCTTGAAATGCTGTAAGTACAATCTGATGGACTATTCTGGCCAGAGTTAAAAGACCTGAATGCAGTAAGAACTAAGGACTGTGAGGTTTGGCTTGTGAGGGTGAGAAAAAGCTGTAATTGGACTGGGATAAAAGCAGTTTATGTGAAATGATTGCTGTTATGCCCATGTCCTGAGAAGTTATGTAGGGATGTAGTGCATAGAAATGGACTGATGTGTGCAGAGGGATACGGCACAGAAATAAAATCTTTGGGCTAAAACTTCTGCCCATTCAGCTGCAATTATATGAAAGATTACAACCTTTGAGATTGGGCCAGCTGACCTGCACAGGGGCAACAGGAAGAACGTAGACTTGTTTGAAGGGGCCTGAGTGCTCAAGGAGTGTCCTGTTCTTCAAAGTGTGCTTTATTCCTTTTTCCACCACCCCCCCGGATTAATAAATCGGCACTTACCTGGTATTGTGGAGTATAAGAAATGCAAGAAAGAGAGGGTCATTGAATTTGCAACACAGTCTTGTGTTTGGAAACAGCCATGGGCAGTGTGAAGCAGGTTTGCTGGATGCCTGCATGGAGACCCAGTGGAGCCATGAGGATGAACTGTGGGTTGTAGTGTGGAGATCCAGTGGAGATGCCGGGACCATGAGCTGGCCGGCCCCGATGAAGTTTTCCAGGACTGTGAGTAGCCTCGCTGGAGTGTCGGAATTGGAACTCCAGAGACTTGTTGCTGGTTAGAATTATCTGTCTTGGAGACTTGTCACTGGCTAGAGTTGTTGGACTTGGAGCTACAGAGTTTGATGTTTGCCCTGTTTAAATCTTGTATTACTTGAGTATTTCTTTGTTATGCCCAATGCCATATTTTGCAGTGTGAATGTTTATTCTGTGCCATTATGGGTTTTAGGGGATTTTTTTTGGTCTTATGACTCAGTTAAAAGACCATGGACTATGGAAATGTTTGAACATCATTAGGATTGATAAAAACTATGGAGACTTTTAAAGGGATTAAATGCATTGCATTTTACATCATGGATCATTATCAGTTTATGGGGGTCAGGGGAGGAATGTAGTGGTTTGATTCAGGTGTCCCCAATAAAAAAGCTAGTCTCCCCAGCTGATGGCAATTGGAAATTAAAGCCTCCTGGAGGCAGTGTATTGTTGGTGATGGGCTTATAGCCAGTTTCACCTTGCCAGTGTTTTGGCACACTCTCCTGTTCCTGTGGTCCACCTTATGTTGCTTGGGAGGTGATGTCCACCCTCTTCTCATGCCATCATTTCTCCCTGCCATCATGGAGCTTCCCTTCGAGTCTGTAAGCCAAAATAAACCTTTTTCCCCAAAAACCTGCTCTTGGTCAGGTGATGTCTGCCAGCAATGCGAACCTAACTGCAACACATCTATCTCCCTCATATCTATCCACAGTCTTCTTTATCCATGCTTGACATGAAGGTTCCCGACTGTCTGTTGGTGACCCTGACAAATCTTGAGCCTTGCACACCTGGCAACGGTGGCTCTGATCATTTGGCTCAGATGATGCGGGAGTGAGGAGGGGCGGTGGGTGCTGGTTTAGACTCTGGATGAACTGGAGGCAGAGGGGCCTCTTCACACCTCCCAACACACCCCCAGCTGATGTGCTTTCTAGCCCACCCACATCTGGAAACATCTGTTAAGATCACTTTAGGCTCTCCCCTCCCAAGCCCTCATTGAGAGGCATGTATTTGTGCACAAGAAACATAGATAATACTGATATTCAGATCACACCTTAGTCATTTGCATTTAAATGAGGGGAGGTGCAGGCATAGCCTTCCCTTGAAGGTTTTGGCTTTCAAGTTTAGAAATCGTCTGTTCTGGGGCTGGAGAGATGGCTTAGTGGTTAAGGCGCCTGCCTGCCTGCTAAGCCTAAGAACGTCAGTTCCAATCTCCAGGTCCCACGTTTAGCCAGATGCAAAATGACGGTTCTGGAGTTCGTTCACAGTGGCTGAGAGGCTGCTGGCGTGCCCTTTCTCTCTGTGTGTCTCTCCCTCTCTCTCTTGTCTCTCTCTGTGTCTCTCTTCAAAAAAGAAGAAGAAGGAGGAGGAGAAGAAATTGTCTGTTCTGGGGCTGTTCCACTTTATTCTGGGGACCACAGTGTGGACATTGCCTTTGGGGCTGTCAGGGATGAGATCTGTTAGACCCCTCACTTGGCTTGACTTTCATCTGTCTTATGTAGCAGGTTTTACACAGGATATTGTTTAAAAGCTATTTTGCAACTTTAAAAATTGCAGTCAGAAAGGCACAAACAGCATACTCTCCCATTGTAAAACTGTGAGAGCAGAGAGATGAAGAGTAGCCCAGGGTCATGCGGTTATAGTTAACCAAGGGGAAGATGTGTCTTTGACACATTCACGTCATTTCTTTTTCATATGTCTGTCCTTAGGAGACAGGTGGCAGGACTAACATTCATTTGCAAATGCTCACATTATTTTTTAGTTTATTATCTTTAATATGTGTGTGCATATTAGTGTGGGGGAGAGGTGCATGTGCTTGTGTGCATGCATATGCGTATGTGTGCATGAGGGGACCTTTTGCACCATCTACCTCTCCCCACTTTTTGAGATGGGGTCTCTTATTGGCCTGCAGTTCACCCGTTGGACTAGACGGGCTGACCAGTGAACCCCAGGGATTCTCCTGTCTCTGCCTCCCTAGTGCTGGTATTACAAGAATGTACTACTACACCTGGCTCTTTGTGTGGAATCTGGAGACCAAACTCAGGTCCTCATGCTTTCAAAGCAAGCATTTTACCCACTGGACTATCTGCCCATCTCCTTTTTTTTTTTTTTTTTTTTTTATTTGAGAGAGAGAGATACAGAAATAGGCAGGGAGAGAGAGAAAAAGAGAGAGAGAGAATGGGTGTGCCAGGGCCTCCAGCCACTGCAAACGAACTCCAGATGCATGCACCCCCTTGTGTATCTGGCTTACATGGGTCCTGGAGAATCGAGCCTCGAACCGGGGTCCTTAGGCTTCATAGGCAAGCGTTTAACCACTAAGCCATCTCTTCAGCCCCCTATTTTTTTTTTTTAACTAATGTTAAGTGAATTTCATTGTCCAGTGGCTGGGATCTGTATAAGAGAGAAGGAAACTTAAAAAGACTCAGAGACATGCAGAAGGAGTTTTATTCACATAAAATAAACAATTTTAAAGGGTGCAATTCAGTTACATTTAGTACATTTAAGAGGTATTATGACTTGGTCTCTTTGCTGGCTCAGAGAACCCAATCAATAGCAACCAATAGATGAGAGGAAACAGTTTATTTTGGCTTGCAGACTCAAGGGGAAGCTCCATGATGGCAGGGGAAACATGGCATGAGCAGAGGCTGGACATCACCTCCTGGCCAACATCAGGTGCACAATAGCAGCAGGAGAGGTGTGCCAAACACTGGCAAAGGGAAGCTGGCTATAACACCCATAAGCCCGCCCCCAACAACACACTGCCTCCAATAAGTTTTCAATTTCCTAGTTGCCATGGGTGGGGGGGATCAACCATTCAGAACATATTAGTTTATGGGAGACACCTGAATCAAACCATCACACTGGGCTAGAGAGATTGCTAAGTGGTTGAGGCACTTGCTTGCAAAACCTGACATCCCAGGTTCAGTTCCCCAGTACTTATGTAAAGCCAGATGCACAAAGTGGTGCATGTGTCTGGTGTTTGTTTGCGGTAGCAGGAGGCCCTGGCGTGCCCATACTTACCCTCACTCTTTCTCTCTCTCTCTCTCTCTCTCTCTCTCTCTCTCACATAAAAAAATAAAAGCATTGCTTTAAAAAGAGGTTTTATGTCTACCTAGTTCCAGAACGCTTTAACTACCCCAAAGCTAACCTGCCATTCCTAAAGCAACGACTTCTGTTCCTTTTGCCCTCATCGCTCTACCCTCTATCAGCTACAAATCTACTTTGCATCTCTACGGCTGAATTGGTCTATGGTGGTTATATAGATGAAACCTTCTATAATGGGGTGTCTCTCACTGCCCACAGCATCTTGAAGGCTCATCCGTATCCTAGCATGCATCTACTTCCATTCCTTTTACACAGTTCAATCATAGTCCATGGGACAGATGTGCCACGTTTGACTGTTGTAGTTTCTGTTTTTCCATTTGGGTCTCTGAGACACCATCTCATTGTTCCTGGAAGCAGGTCGCCTTTGTTAGAGAATCCACGGGGTGAGAACCAATAAAGATAACAGCTAAGCCACTGTGCTTATAGCCTTCTTCTCGACCTACTTCTCCTGGTAGCAACTACCTCAGTGCTGACCTGGAATCAGCCACTTTATCTCCCCATGCCTCAATTTCCTCTGCTATAAATGAGACTTGATGAGTGCCTGCTCCCCTTCTCACAGGGAAGCATGAGAGAATGCTCGTTAAAAGCTTTCAGGTTCTCTGATGTGAGGCCCCATACATCATACCTAAATACAACCTAGCAGTATAATAGGCATTCTCCCGTTTGTTTTTTTCTAACTACCTTTTAAAAAAATCAACAAACATCAGTAAAATTTCCCAGGCATGCTGAGTGTACTCTTTCTCTTTCTAGAATATGCCTTAGTCTAAAACACAGTAGAGGTGTTTTTAAAGAGTACCTGAAAGGGCTTTTTGTCTCTGCTTTCCCCCATATATTGCCCATTCTTTTATTTTAGAATGAATGCAGCGGATTCAAAGTTACTGTGTGCTTATTCTATGATGACACTAAGATGTTTGGCTTTTTAAGATTTATTTTATTTATTTATTTATTTGAGACAGATACAGGGGTGGAAGAGAGAGAGAGAGAGAGAGAGAGAGAGATGGGTGCACCAGGGTCTCTAGCCACTGCAAACAAACTCCAGATGCATGTGCCACCATGTGCATCTGGCTTACATAGATACTGGGGAATAGAACCTGGGTCCTTAGGCTTCGCAGGCAAACTCCTTAACTGCTAAGGCATCTCTCCAGCCCACATTTAGCGTTTGATTCTCATAACAACTGTATAATGATATAGACATTCCTAGAATTTGAGTTCAAAGCAACTGAGACCCACCAAACTGCCCTCTCAAACACTTGCATATATGCCCATTTATTAATGCTATGCTCACTTTTGGCTAGAGAGGCTTTTCTTTTTCAGATGGGTGCTGAAAACTCATCAAAGTGCTGAGAAGAAGTGACAGTGGAGTGTTCAACACTGAGACATCTCTATCACACTGATCAAGGCTCAGGGACTATTGCAGAAGATGTAAGGGAAAGAATTTAAGAGCCAAAGGAAGGGGAGGAGGGCTTTGCAGGACTGCCTTCCAGACACAGTAGCTGATGCTACCTACACAAGACCTGCACAATGGGAGGGGGAAAAAGATGATATCAAAATAGAAGAGAGACTAGTTAAAAAGAAGAAGGAATTCCGTGGAGAGTGGATTTGGGAGGGGGGGGAAAGGAAAGTGGTTGGAGTGGATTGTAATCATGGTATATTGTCTGTAGTGTCCATATGTTCAGAGGTTGTTGATAAAATGTTACATATGGGTTGGAGAGATGGCTTAGCAGTTAACATGCCTGCCTGCCAAGCCTAAGAATGCCCATTCAATTCTCCAGGTCCCATGTTTAGCCAGATGCAAAAGTGACACAAGGGCGCAATGCCACACTTGCCCACAAGGGGGCACACATGTCTGGAGTTTGTTCACAGCAGCTGGCAGGCCACTGGCGCACCCATCCTTTCTTTCTCTGCCTCTTCCTCTCTGTCTCTTTCAAAAAAAATAAAGCTACATTAAGCCAGGCATAGTGGCACACGCCTTTAATCCCAGCACTCTGGAGGCAGAGGTAGGAGGATCGCCTCGAGTTAGAGGCCACCCTGAGACTATATAGTGAATTCCAGGTCAGCCTGGACCAGAGTGACCCTACCTTGAAAAACAAAACAAAACAAAAAAATAAAGCTACATTAAAAAAAAAAAAAAAAAAAAACCTGAGATCTAATGAACTTGTATGACTTGTGCAGAAACCCAAAGCCAGGTCCAGATAAAGGAAGGATTCCATACTGCTGGTGAGACTTCTTGCGCTGTGTACGTCTTCACCCCCTGAACTAGCTGAACTAGCCAGTGCTTCTCCTGGAAAGTTTGTGAACACCTCTGTTTAGCTCCTGAGCCTCTCAAGGGCCTCAGAAAAATGGAAAAAGCGAGCTGCTGGTTTCAATGGTCTGCCACTAAATTCCCATCCACTCTGCTTCCAGAGTGCGACCTTATTTGGAAGGTCATGTCTTGGGTAAGACGGAGTCATGGATTAAAGTGGACCTCAAATCCAATAACTGCCATCATCATTATAAGAGGAAGGAGAAGGAGTTTCAGGTAGAAAAATGCAGAGATCCCCCCCCTTCTGCCCCCCACCATCTGCACCATGACAGGTGAGAGGTTGCAATAGTTTAGGGAAAAGCCAAGGCACACCCAGGATTGTCAAGCAGCCACCAGAAGTAGGATGAGGCGGGTAAGAAGTCATATTTAGTGGCTTCCGAGCCATGGCATTGCCAAGGCCTTGATTTGGCCTTCCAGCCTCCAGAGCTGGGAGCCAATGAAGCCAGCTCTTTTAAGCTGCCCGTTTGTGTGGTATGGCTGCCCTTGGGAACTGACACATCAGCCTTCCTATGACTCAGAATTCACATATGGATCTCTCCGCACTACAATTTTCATTCAGAGCTGCAATCAAGTGAAAAAACGCCTTTCTCAATAGAACTGTACAAATTGATAAAGCTGTAATTTTGTGGAAAAAAAAAAAGAATTCCTGCATCAATGCATCAATGTGTCATTTGAGCCACATGGTTGTAATAATTCTCAAGAAATGAAGACATAAGTAGAAAGGAAAAAAGGGTGATACAGGAATAGGGTGACATATACATGATATGTAACTTAAAGGGTAGACTAAAAGCCCAAACTTGATGCCCAGGGAAATGAGAATGACCAATTTATAAATAATTTACTCAATAAAGGAGTAGAAATAATTGCAAAAAAAAAAAAAAACTCAGTAGAGGCAGGAAAGATGGTTTAGTGGTTAACATGCTTTTACTGCAAAGCCAAAGGATTAGGTTCAATTCCCTAGCACCCATGTAAAGCTAGATGCACAAGGTGGTGCATGGGCCTGGAGTTCATTTGCAGTGACTAGAGGCCCTGACATGCCCATTCTCTCACTCTATCTGCTCCTCTCCCTCCTTTCTTCCTTCCCTCCCTCCCTCCTTCTCTCTCAACTAAATAATAAATAAATATTAAAAAATAATAAGTTGAAGAGCCAGGTGTGGTGGTGCATGCCTTTAATTCCAGCATTTGGGAGGCAGAGGTGGGAGGATCACCGTGAGTTCGAGGCCACCCTGAGACTACATAGTGAATTCCAGTCAGCCTACCTCAAAAAACTGGAACAACAAATGAACAAAAAAGAAGTTGAAGAAGAACAAGGAAATGTCCTGAGCTTACAATCATTTTTGAGCATTTTGTTTCTGTTTTGGAGACCAAGTCTCATGTCACCTAAGCTAGGTGGCTAAGGAGGACCTTTAACTATGTCTGACTTAAATTAATTTTTCAAAGTTTAAAACAATATTTTTATTTATTTATTTGAGAGAAAGAGGCAGAGAGAGAGAAAGAAATAGGCACGCCAGGGCCTCCAGCCACTGCAAACGAACTCCAGATGCATGTGCCCCCTTGGGCATCTGGCTTATGTGGGTCCTGGAAAGTTGAACCTGGATCTTTTGGCTGTGCAGGCAAAATGCCTTAATCGCTAAGCCATCTCTCCAACCCTTAATTTTTAAGTTAGCATACAAATAATGGGTTTTCTTTTTGCTTTCTTCTTTTGTTTTTTTGAGGTAGAGTTTCACTCTAGTCCAGGCTGACCTGGAATTCACTATGTAGTCTCAGGGCGGCTTTAAACTCACAGTGATCATCCTACCCCTGCCTCCCGAGTGCTGGGATTAAAGGCGTATACCACCACGCCCAGGAAATAATGGGTTTTATTATGCCATTTTTATACATGTATCTCATTGCACCTTGTTCAATTTTCCCCTCTTCTTTCCACTTCCATCATCCCTTATCCCCTCCCCTTCCTGCTCCCAATATTTACCAAGGCTAATTGTTTTGGCTATTGAATCTGTAAATTGAAGGCAAGCCAGATGGTTTGCTCAGGGCTGATTACAGAGGTTCACTGAAGGCAAAGTGGATAGAATTTTTTGAAGTAATGTAGATGAGAAGTTCTGAGTGGTATCTGTCTGTGCTGCTTTTTACTAGTTTGACATTTTATTTTATGGATTTATTTGTGAGAGAGAAAGAGGGGGAGAGACACAGAGACAGAGAAAGAGAGAGAGAATGGGTATACCAGGGCTTCCCGCTACTGCAAATGAATTCTAGATGTATGCGCCAACTTGTGCATCTGGCTTATGTGGGTCCTGGGGAATTGAACCTGCCTCCTTAAGCTTCACAGGCAAGTGCCTAGTCATGTAAGCCATCTCTTCAGGTCTCCTAATTGGATATTAGCAAGATATTTATATGATAAAGAACATGAAGTATTAGTCCTTCTGATTCTGGAATACCCCACTTAACATAATCATTCTACCCTTCATTGCTAAAACCTATGGCCAGCCTAATGACCAGGGTTCATTTACCCGGTACCTATAAAAAACCATTTGCAGCAGCAGGTGGTCCTGGCTTACCCATTTTCTCTCTCTCTCTCTCTCTCTCTCTCTCTGTCAATGTCTTTCTCTTTGTCTCTTTGCAAATAAATAAATAAAAATATTTTTAAAATGATATTCTCAAGGAAAACATATTAGTGCATTAATGACTTGTCCAAAACCTCTGATTATAAATAAACAATGCTGTTAAAAAATAGTGAGGATAGAGCAAGGCCGGTGCATTTAGTAAAATGAAATGGGATGACTTTTATAACAGTCTTTGCACATGTATTCGCACATAGAAATTCCACAATGCCTCGCTTTTTTTCCAGATATTTAAAAACGTTTTGCTAGATGAGTAAATAATTTGTTTTTAAATGTTTACTTGTGTGTGTGTGTGTGTGTGTGTGCAGGTGTGCACAGTGCACGAACACAGGGTCTCTTGCTGCTGCACACAAATGCCCATCCTGCTGGGTGTGGGTGTCCAGAGATTGAATCTGTGCCAGCAGGCTTTATAAGAGCCCTTACACTGACCCATCTGCCCAGCCCCAAGACTTTCTTTTTATGTTCGATTATTTTTTCCCTTCTTCCCCGTTTTTGGTTTGTTGGTTTTCATTTTGATTTTGTTGGCATTTGTTTTGTTTGGGATTTTAGATTTAAGAGCAGCATTATAGGAAATTGATCCTGAACCACCATGACATTCCCCAAACCATTTGTTAAAACTCACCTTTTTTTTTTTTTTTTTTTTTTTTTTTTAAGCAAGCCCAACAGACTGGCCTTTTATGTTTTTATATGAGAGACAGTGAGAGAGAGAGAGAATTGGTGCACCAGGGCCTCCATCCACTGCAATCAAACTCCAGATGCATGCTTCCTCTTGTGCATATGTGCAACTTGCACGTTTGTGTCACTGTGTGTCTGGCTTATGTGAGACCTGGAGAGTGGAACATGAGTCCTTAGGCTTCATAGGCAAATGCCCTAACTGCTAAACCATCTCTCCAGCCCAAATTTATCTTTTCTAATTAATATTTTATTTATTTATTTTTATTTTTTAAAACAATTGTTTTTTTTTATTTATTGATTTGAGAATGACAAACAGAGAGAGAAAGAGGTAGAGAGAGAGAGAGAGAATGGGCACACCAGGGCCTTCAGCCACTGCAAACGAACTCCAGATGCATGCACCACCTTGTACATCTGGGTTATGTGGGTACTGGAGAATCGAGCCTCAAACCAGGATCCTTAGGCTCCACAAGAAAGTGCTTAGCCCTAAGCCATCTTTCCAGCCCAATTTATTAATTTGAGAGAGAGAGAAAGGCAAATAGAGAGAATGAGCATGCCAGAGCCTTCAGCCACTGCAAATGAACTTCAGACACATGCTCCACCTTGGGCACCTGGCTTACATGGGTACTGGGAAATCGAACCTCTGTCCATAGGCTTCACTGGCAAGCACTTTAACCACAGAGCCATCTCTCCAGCCCAAAGCTTATCTTTTGACGATGCTCTCTCATGATGCTCTTCATTAAAGACTCCCAGGACTTCTTCAGTGTACTCATTCACCCCACCTCCAAACTAAGATGAAAATACCTAATCCAATGTTTCCTTCAACCTAAACCAATGTCAGAAATTGGCAAACAATTTTATTTCCTTGACAGAATTCTTTTTATGGGAAATTATCATAATCAGGAGTCTTTCGGCAATCCCATGCTTCGTGATTCCTGAATCCCACAGGACCTGCCCACTATTGCCTTTGCCAATTTATTGTCTCCCAGCAGCCCAGACCAACGTCACTGATCTTGGAGCTGACAGAATGTGGTAGGAGAGCTGCGGCTTGTCACTTGGTCCTTTTATTCCATCCTTTCTCAAACCTGTTTTGAACACTGTTATCAATGACAGGACTAGCTTTTTTTTTCTGGACAGTGACTGGTCACCTCCCTAGAATGCTGACCATAATGAATGACTGTGAGAGGAGCTTTCAGATCCATGGATGAAAGGCAGGAGGTAAGTACAGAGTGTGGTCATTATTAATCATGATTGCTGTGGTCATTACGGTTGTTGGCTGTCATTACGGTTTTATTGCAGTCTTGCTATTGATCTTGAAGTTTCGTATGTAAAGGATTCTTAGGTTCTTTATCGGTCTTGGCTATCTGTTACTTTGTGTGAACTGCTAAGAATGTAAACTAATTGAATGATTGGGGCTTAGGGCTAATAGCTCCAGCAGAACTGAAGGGTAAATCATATCAGCTTTTAGGAACAAGATATAAGATAACATAATACGATCACTCTATGGAAATCAACCATAATTTGGCATCAACTTACGTGGTTGACAGTTTATAGGTTTCTATTCAAATGATCCAAATATGTATATATAGACAGACAACTTAGTGAGGCCTTGTATGATAGAATTTATTATTTTTTAAAGATTTTATTTTTGTTTATTTATTAAAGACAGAGAGAGGGGGGCTGGAGAAATGGCTTAATGGTTAAGGTGTTTGCCTGCGAAGCCAAAGGATCACGGTTTGATTCTCTAGGACCCACGTAAGCCAGATGCACAAGGGGCACATGCATCTGGAGTTCGTTTGCAGTAGCTGGAGGCCCTGGCATGCCCATTCTCTCTCTGTCTGCTTCTCTTCTCTCTCTCTCTCTCCTTGCAAATAAATAAATAAATAAATAAATAAATAAATAAATAAATAAAGTCAGAGTTTCTTATATAAAAAAAAAAGACAGAGAGAGGGAGAAAGAGAGAGAGAGAGAATGGGCACGCCAGAGCCTCTAGCCACTGCAAATGAACTCTAGATGCATGTGCCACCATGTGCACCTGGCTTCCATGGGACCTGTGCAGAAAACATGTCAAATCTTTCAAACCACCTATTTTCTTTAAAAAAAAAATTTTTATTTTTATTTTTATTTTTATTTATTTATTTGAGAGAGGGAAAGAGGCTGAGAGAGAGAGAGAGAGAGAGAATGGGTGTGCCAGGGCCTGCAGCCAGTGCAAACAAACTCCAGATGCATGTGCCCCCTTGTGCATCTGGCTTATGTGAGTCCTGGGGAATGGAACCAAGGTCCTTTGGCTTTACAGGCAAGTGCCTTAACCACTAAGCCATCTCTCCAGCCCCAAATTATTTTTTCCTATTTCTGAATTTCCATATTATTTATTTTTTTCAGTCTCCAACGTGATAGTTTATGTACATGTAGTTTCAACCCTGGGCAATTCTCAGCTTAGTTGGAGAGAAAACAAGTAAGTCAAAATCAGAGTATCTGATGACTCGTACTGTGATGCAAATCCATAGAGTATAACTGATGGACTTCAGAAGAGAAGGACCTGGGGCAGGGTGCCTGGTGCAAAGACGTGACAGGAAGAAAGGTATGGTTCCAGGATAGATGGACTAAGTAATAAAAGACAATTACCCTTCTTCATTATGCATGGCAACATGTTAATGGGCCTAATATGCACGTGTGTAGGTCATGGTAGCCACTAAAAGGTCATGGACACGATGACCATGTTATGTGTGGAAGACGTCGTTCCAAAGCCCCCTCATCCTTTGGCTCTTACGTTTCTTTCCACCACCTCTTCTGCTCCAGCCCTTGAGCTAATGGAGGGTATGACAGAGACATATCATTTAGTGCTGAACACTCCACTGTCACTTCTTCTCAGCACTGTGGTGAGTTTTGAGTTCTCCTAGCAGTCAGTCACCACCATCGGCAAAGAGAAACTTCACTAACCAAAGGTGAGAGCAGCTCTAACAAACAGGCATCAACATACACAGTTAGAGGGCAATGTAGTAGGAATAAGAGATCCATGTAGCCAAAGCATGGTCGTAACTTCTCCTCCAGGGCTTGTTCTCCAACAGAGAGTGAAGTCAGCATAGTTTAAATGGGATAAGCATTATTAATTTAGGGAGAATTGGATGTTGGCATACCTAAATTCATCTCCTCTTTCCAGGGAACAGAGCAGGCACTGGAACTTGGATGCCCACTAGCAATTACATGTCCTAGCTCCTCCTTTTGCAGGTTCATGGAGCCACGTGACTTTTCCTCATGGCTGGCATGGGAGTGGATGTGCTATGGCTCTTCCTAGCCCAATACTGTAAGAGGTTATACATTCTCACATATCTGATAAGGGTCTAGTATTTAGAATACTTTCAGAACTGTTAGGATTCAACAATAAACGGACAAATAGATGATCTTAAAATTGTACAAAGGAGCCGGGTGTGGTGGCACGCGCCTTTAATCCCAGTACTCGGGAGGCAGAGGTAGGAGGATAGCCGTGAGTTCGAGGCCACCCTGAGACTACATAGTGAATTCCAGGTCAGCCTGAACTAGAGTGAGACCCTACCTCGAAAAAACAAACAAACAAAAAAATTGTACAAAGGACATGAATGTGTACTCCCACAAGATGAATATGAAAAAAATGTTCAACGTCATTAGTCATGAAGGAACTATAAGTCAGGTTATGATGAGATATCACTGCGAAAAATACACAGAAGGCTAGCTGCTAAAAATGGGCAACAAATGCTGGAGATGATGTAGAGAACTTCAAGCCCTGATACAAGCCTGTGGGGAATGTAAAATGACACCATTCCCGTGGAAACAGTTTAACAGTTCCTCCAAAAGTTATAGAGTTCCCATATGATCAGCAGTTCTGTTGCTAAACACAATATTACAAAAGAATTGAAAACATCTATTTGTAAAAGGTCATATACATAAGTGCTCATGACAGCTTTATTTAATCAACTGATGAAATGGTGAACTGCATATGGCAGATTCATATGATACATATTACTCGGCTTTGAAAGGAAGTGAAGTACCAACACGTGCTACAACATGGATAAACCTTAGAAATATTTTTGCTAGATGAAAGAAGCCAGACTACAAAAGTCATCTTTGCATGATATACCCCCCCTTTTTTTTGCTTGTATGTGTGCACATGCATGCATGCATGTGAGGGATATGGAGTGTCTGCGTGTTTACATGCCCTTCAGGGGCCCGTGTGCTCACGTGTGGCAGGGTACCCTTGCTGAAGTGACCCAGTGGAACATGGGGTGTCCTGCTCCATGACTACTGTTCTTGCTTGAACTGGAATCTTACTGATCCCAGAGTTTGCTATTTTTGTTTGTTTTTTTTTGTTTTCAAGTTCTGGAAATTCTGGTGTCTCTGCTCGCCTCTTTCTCTGCTCCTTTAGGGGACTGGAGTTACAGATCACATAACCATGTCCAGCAGTTTATGGAACCCTGCGGATAGAACACGAGTGGTCCTTCAGGTCCCCTCAGGTCTCATACAAGAAGTGCTCTTGATCACTGAACAATCTCTCCAGCCCTGTGTGATTCTTTTATTTTTAAAAATTTTATTCATTTGCAAGCAGAGATAGAGAGAGAGATAGAAGAGAGACAGACAGAGAGAGAATGGGCACACCAGGGCCTCTAGACACTATAAACGAACTCCAAATGCATGTGCTCCTTGTGCATCTGGTTTACGTGGGTTGTGAGAAATCAAACCTGAGTCCTTTGGCTTTGCATGCAAATGCCTTAACTGCTAAGCCATTTCTCCAGCCCTGTATGATTATTTTAATAGAAAATATCTAGACTAGGCAAGTCTACAGGAATAGAAAGTATCTTAGTGACTGACAAGGTCTGAGGGACTAGGAACAGAGAGGGATTGAAGAGTGACTGGTAATGGGCATGGGGTATCTTTTTTGGGGGGTAGGGGGGGTGACAATGCTCTGTAACTAAATCCTGGGTACGGTTCATTGTGAATGAACTAAAAACTACTGAGTCATATTGTTCTCTAAAATGGTGAATTCTATAGTATGTGAATTTTAACTCAATAGAAATGATTTTAGTGCTGGAGAGATGGCTCAGCACTTAAGGTACCCACGTAAGCCAGATGCACAGAGCGGCACATGCATCTGGAGTTTGCAGTGGCTGGAGGCCCTGACACATCCATTCTCTCTCTCTCTCTCTCTCTCTCTCTCTGTATATATATATATATATATATATATATGAAAATAAATAAAATATTTAAAAAACAATTTTACTGTCTCCACTATTTTACTTTAAATACTTGAAGTGTCAAGGTACCTTTAGCACAGGAAATATTTCAATCTTCAGGTCAGGGCTGTTCATCCTGGTGGGTCCTGCGGTAAACATAGACTCTAGCTCCTACACTGCCTGATGGTTTTCCATGGAAGAATTCTCCAGCTGAGCTCTGATGCGTTCCCCAACATGAGGAAAATGTCATCCTAAGTGGCACAGACCCATCACCGAAAGACAAACACACATGATTTCACTTACCAGAGATTCCCAAAGTCGTCCAATTCGTGAAGACGGACAGTAGAATGGTGCGCGCCAGGGGCTGAGGAGTGAATGTTTGCTGGGTGTCATGGTTTGGATGTGACATGTACACCATGGGCTCGTGGGTTTGAACACTTATTTCCCCTGAGGGTGGTGGTATTTGGGGAAGTTGTGGGAGCTTCCGAAGGTGGGGACTAGCTGGAGGAAGTAGCTTGCTGGAGGAATGGCTTCAAGGTTTATAGCCCCAGGGGTTTGTTGTTTCCAAGGACCACTCTGCTTCTTGATAATTCCAAACGTGTCTCAGCAGCTGCCTGGTGTTCCTGATACCATGAAGCCACTTGCAGTCATGCCTTCTGGGCTGTGATGGATTTCTTCCCTTCAAACCATGAGCCCACATAAAACCTTGCCTCCCTTAGGATGTGTAGCAGACAGCTTCCGGCTCACAGAGATGAACTTCCAGACCAGGCACAGTTATGGAGAAAGGGATATTTATTGAAGTTTACAGAACCAGAGGAAGTTCCATAATGGCAGAAGAAGCTGGACTGCCTTCACAGAACCAAACAGAGAGCAAAGCCAAAAGCCACACAGCACAGCACACCTCAGAAACTCCCAACTAGGCACACTTTGCATATCTTTAGATTGAAATCCGAAACCCAGCACCACACCTTAAGACCCGCCCAGTGACACTGCCTCCAGCCAGGTGGCTGCAGATGCAAGCTACAAACTAATAAAACACTGCATATATTGGGGGACATCTATTCAAACTACCACAGGATGCTTCTTGCCAGGAGTTTGCTTATGGCAATGATAGTGACACAGTTATAGCCAGGTGAGACAAGGAGAGTAAAAATGGATTGATTGACACTGTGAATGAACTTAACACTGCAGAGTACTTAAGATGATGGATTTTATTTCATGTTCTGTGTATTTTGCTACAATCTGAAGACATCTGAAGGACTTTTGCCATGCATGCACACATACATGCATGTACAAACGTAAACACGTCCAAAACATGCATACACACACACACACACACACACACACACACACACACACACACACACTAGAGTTAGTTACTTTTTGCTCTTTGACTGCATCCATCACCAATGTGAAGTTCAGGACGAAAAAGCAAAGCATCCGTCAAAACTTCCTCCAGTGTGAAAGGCCAGGCTGGCACTGTGTTAAATGACAAAAGCACCTATTTTGTTTGAAAACTCAAGGCCTGAACCATCAGCCAGAGGCAGTCTTTCTCCCTCCCAGGTAACGGATTGTCCCTTGGCTGTCTTCTGCCTTAATCAAAGTTCCACTCAATAGTAACAAATGGCTCGAGTGTTCTGCCCAGGCCCTCCTTGACAGGCTATAATTAGAAATAGTTGACTTGACCTTTACTAAGCCATGATCCCCCAACAAAATTGTGCCGAATCACATTCAAGAAATGCTCTTGTATCTTTTGTGAGGACGGGCAAGATTACAGGATACGATTATTTTAGAATAATTACATGGTGACCTTCAGAGTTATTTGCAAAGGTCATATTCTCTTCACATACCCCTTGATTTCTTTTCAGTTTTTCCTTTTGTCCCACCAGACATAAATTTAGCGGAGGAAGAAGAAAGAGAAAGAGTATTTTTTTCCCCCTGTGGATGAAAATGGAAGAAGATAGTTCAAAGTCCCCATAGGCGCTCAGAGGGCTGTGGGCTATGATAGGCTATTTTCTACCATTTAGCTCCCACATTATCACTACTCCTTTCTCTTCATTATTCTGCACTTATCGCGCGCAGCATCACTGCAGAGCCCAAATAGAGGGTTGTAATTACCAGCTGCCACCTGATAGCGCCCCTTCTATCATTTTTATCTCGCTGGGCCTTGCTGTTCCATCACTGGATAAAACTCGCCTGTGGCAATGCCTGCGATAGTGCATCTCGGAGATACATTTAAAGTTTACTCATTTATCGCAGAAAAATGCTGAACCCAAGCAATTATTAAATACACTTGCCAGTTTAGTTTTTCACTAAGGTTACTTTAACTCCCTTTTGTATTGGCCATTTCCCCCCTCCCCTTTCCTTCTTGGAAACACCAGGGTCACAACAGGCTGCCGAATGAAATTTTAATGAAATTGTCCAGCATCAAGAACACTAAGGGCACCTACCTATGTGTGCGCATGTGTGTGCATGTAGGCTGGCCACTCGATTTAAGCATTCCTCTTGCCACATACACCTACAAAGAACAGGGCGCTCCTTTGAAAGGGATTTGGGGAACTGAGAAAAAGTTGCTATGAACCAAGTCCTTAGGCTTCATCACATTCTGTTCTGATAATTGTAAACATCAGAAGGCAGAAAATTTGATAGACAAGAGAATAAAAACATGTAACAAGCACTTTTAAAACCCATTTCAGAAGCTTCTCCTTTACTCATCATAGAAGTCGGTAGCTCAAGAGGCAATTTTTATGAATAAATGGTGTGTACGTGTGTGTGCACACTTGCTTACCACACATTGAATCTGTTTAGTGCAGATAGTAGAGTCCACTATTATGCACATCCCTATTTGATATGTCATAATTTATGGCCACTGCATTCATCTAAGTCTGTTGGGAATTCAAAAGGAATGTACATACATATTCTGTCAGAGGGCCTATAAGGAAAAAGGGAAATTCTAGGGTCCATTACAACACTTTTATTTATGTTGGAAGTGGTAATAGTGAAACTTATTCACATTAAAGGACCTTAGTTAGAAATTAGCAAAGTCACTCACATTCATTTCTACAATGGCAACTGCATTTAAGCGGACTTAAATGGAGTGAAAGTTACTTTAGCAAATGACAGTTTCAAAAATCCTCATTTACAATTTTCAGAAAATCTTGAAGGCAATCCTGCCCATTGTGAAAAAGTCAAGATTGATGGATGTGTGGTTGGATCTGGTTGTGAGAGAAAGACACATCTTGCACAATACCAATGAATGGTGCACATTCCCCGAGTGTAGGATTTTAAGTGTGGCTTTAAAAATTACATCACTCTGGGATGGAGAAATGGCTTAGTGGTTAAGTTGCTTGCCTGTGAAACCTAAGGACTCAGGATCGATTCCTCAGGACCCACGTAAGCCAGATGCACAAGGTAGCACATGCTTCATTCGTTTACAGTGGCTAGAGGCCTTGGTTTTCTCTCGCTCTCTCTCCTTTCTTTCTCTCACTCTTTCTCTCAATAAATGAAAATAAATAAAAATTATTTATATAAAAATTATATCACTCATAAAAATTTAATATGGCTTGATTAATTTGCTTTAAAGGATGATCTATTTAAAACAACAGTGATTTCATATAATAACCATCCCTGTCAACTCACTGCAAGCACACGGGTGTGAGCACACACCCACGGGTAGCAAAGAAGCTGCTTTGTGTAACTCCCCATTTTGTTGAAGAGTTTGCTTCCTATATGTGGTTTCACCTCAACTTCAAGATGAATTAGAAGCACACCTCTCACTTCCATAAAATTGGCCCTCACAGAGCAGCTCTGAGGGAAGTGGGCACAAGAAGGGGTATGGAGGGTCCGGAAAAAAAAGAACCAACTATAGAATATTTATTTACTCTCAGTTTTACAACCTTTTCATTTCTGTGGACTTAGTTATTGCTCAGAAGGCTAGAGACCCTCAGAGTAAGTAGATGATCTGTGACAGAGAAGCTGTATATTTCAGAAAAGGAATAAAAATAATTGGGGTGGATCCCCTCATCAGATCTCATTTTCTTGGTATTTTAAAAATTAAAGACATGGAGTGGAGAGATGACTAAGCCGCTAAGGCACTTGCCTGCGAAGCCTAAGGACCCAGGTCCAATTCCCTAAAACCTATGTAAGCCAGATGTACAGGGTGACATATGTGTCTGGAGTTTGTTTGCAGTGGCTAGAGGCCCTGGCACACCCATTCTCACTCGCAAATGTAAATAAATAAATAAAATTAAAATATTAAAAAGTAAAGAATTGTTGGTTCTGTTTGAGTAATTGGCGCTGTGGTATGTTTATAGTCCCTTCTACAGATTTCAGGCAAAAATAAAACAAAACACACCAAAAAAGTCTTGTGATTCTAAGTTCTCAATCCAGCACTTGCTTGTCAATGGGAAGACCGTGTATTTGTTTATAGGCCTGAAAATGCATTTTCTGTGAAGAAATAGCAAAGGAAAGTCAGCTACAGAGTCATCAAGATTTAACTAGAAGCTAGAATTTTGAGTCGAGTTCTCCACCACATGGAATTAAGAACTAATGTTAGGCTGGGTGTGGTGGCACGCACCTTTCATCCCAGCACTTGGGAGGCAGAGGTAAGAGGGTCGCCATGAGTTCAAGGCCACCCTGAGACTACAGAGTGAATTCCAGGTTAGCCTGGGCTAGAGTGAGACCCTACCTCAAAAAACAAAACAACACAACAACAACAAAAACCTAATGTTAAAAGTAAAATGGTGTGTTACAAGGGCCAGAGGTAAAATTTTAACTTAGCATATCCAAGGCCCTGGGTTAAATTCTCTGCATAAATAAATAAATAAATAATAAAGTAGTCTTGTGGTATATTGAAATTACTAATAAATGCAGTGACAATAAAAGGCTTGTCAACATTTGAAAAAAAATTGACATTACTCCACATGGCTTCACAAGCTTTGCCCCACTCCCTTTCTTGCCACAGGGATCTTCTCTGCTGGCTTTCCTCTGGAGCTATCGAGCTCTTGGTATTTGCAGCCTCAGACAAGAAGGGTAGGGGCATGCAGGAATGCAATCTGCTGCTGGTTGAGGATGCTCTGTAGCAGACCGCTGTCACCCATTGACCCTGACCAGCACCTTGAGGAAGTTACTGAACCTCTCTCTAAGCCTCGGTTTTCTCATCTGTAAAGTAGGTAGAAGAATGCCAAACACTTTGCAGGGCTGTGTAAAGACTGAATAGGCACATAGTTCACTCCTGGCTTTTGTCACCTGTCTTAGAATGGTGGCCTGGGGGCTGGGAGGTAGCTCAGTGGGTAAAGGGCTTGCTGTGCAAACATGAAGATCTGAGTTCGGATCCCCATCACCCTTAAAAAAAGCTGGGCGTGGAGGTGCGTGCCTGTAATCCCAGCACTGGGGAGGTAGAAATAGGAGGATCCCTGGGACTTGTTGAGAACAGCTGCTCTAGCATAATAAGCAACATATGGGTTCCATGAGAGACCCTGTCTCAAATAATAATAATAATTAACAATAATAATAATAATAAGATGGAGAGCAATTAAGGCAGGCTTTACATGAGGTTGACCTCTAACATCCACACACTCATACCCACATGTGCATGCACACCCTCCCACACAAACACATATACGCACACAACACACACATACACATGCCAAAAAAAAAAAGACTGGTGGCCTGAGATGAACTGTGAGTAACCATGGGCCCATGTGGCTGCTGGGCAGGGCACGCTCTGAACTGCATGGTGCTGCTGTCTCCCTGGGTAAGACGGGTGTCCCTGGAGCCCAGTTTATTTCACTGACTAGCCAGGGCCGGTGCCTGGCTCACGCTGAGTCACTGGAGCCAGCTCACCCTGTGCAGTGATGGAGTCACCCAGGCTTGTGCTCCTGACCCCTCCTTTCCCTGTGAAGCAGTCTAGTTGCAGATTGCATATGTATAACAGGAAAGGGACAGCAGCCTTTTAAGGTCATGAAGATAGGGGAGACAGGATGTTAGGACTGCAAACGTGCCTTTCTTGTGGGTTTGGGGGTTCAACCAGAGATGAGTTGTTAAAACAGGAAGTCTCTCAACATTCCTTCAGGAAAGAAAGGTTTTGGTAAAAAGTGGACGCCTTATCTGGAATGGTAAATTCTCATAACCCACCGTCACCATCAGGAGGAGAGCAGCAGAAAGCGGGCATTAGAACCAACTCTGTTATGCCACTGAGCAGAAGGGAGAGGGGGAGGGGAGAGAAAGGGGGAGGGGAAAAGTATCCAGTGCCTGAACTTCCTCCACAGTCAGGTCACACGGAGGAGAGGCAGGGGTTGCCTGGCTGAGCAGTCAGGACTGTGATAACCTATTGGTTATAAAATGCTTTGCAGATGCCAAGAGTCTCCTTAGGGTGTCTTTAAATGTCTGGCATCCCTCCCCCCGCACCCCCCCCCCCTTCACTGAAGAAAACTCTGGAAGGTTCTTAATTTGAGGTTGACCTAAGGTTTCAGAAGATTTGCCCATCTTCCAAAACTTTCTGCAAGCTTTTGGGTTCCTGCTCACGTCCACACTTTGCATCGAATTTCCAAGGGGGTTTGTGTGTTCCCATCAAAAGTGAAGAAGCCTTCTTTCAAGATGGGATGAATTTTCCAAGAAAGAGAGGAACACAGAAAGTCAGAAAAGGGGAAAGTTAGTATGGTGGATCCAAGGTTTTCAGAGACTGCAAAAGCACAGGAAACCTTATTCCTCTTTTTGCACCGCCTTCTTATGCCCCTGGCTGGGCATCTGCCAAGCCCCTTGGCTTCGACCCAGGAAGGCCCAAAAATCTGGGGGTTTGCGCTGTTCGGGTGCAACATGCAAAGGCCTCATGTAAACCCCCACCCACTCCAGAAACAAGAGCCAGATCATTAGTCTGAACTGGCCAGGAATTTTTTTTTTCTTTCTGTTTCCAACAGCGCTGGTTTGTGTTCCTCGCACCAGGACACAATGTGGCATGTCGTATCACGCACATTTTGAGCTCAGACTTTATAGAGCTCGAATGTGTCATCCCTCCTTACTCCCTTTTACCACTTAGAATAAAAGTATAGGTGTTATTGTGGCAGCTCCTAAAAGCAAGTCTATTGATCTATTAAAAGCAGCACTTTTAATTAAGCAATAATATGTGGTTGACTGAGGGAGCCAAGCAGTAAATGTCTATGAATGACAACTGCCAGCGAGGGCATTGCAGAAACACACCTGGCTCCTTTGCCAGATTGCAGGGCCACGCTTCCAAGAAGGCTTTTCTCCCTTCTATGGGGAAAACCAATAGAGTTGTCGCATTTAATGTTGTCAAATTTTGAAGCATGTTTCAAAATGAGCGCTCTTACTTATTTCACATGTGCCAGGACATTACCTGACAGCAAACTTGTGTTTAATTTTAAAAGCCACTTCCCCCCGCGGCCCTTCCTCAGAAGGCTAGTAAATGAGTCGTGGCACTCATAATTTCAACCCACGTCGTTGTCTATTTTAAAACTTTGAAATCCTGGACAAGGGGGAAGGCAGACTTGCTTGCTAACCACTGGGTCAACCAAGAGGGGTGCCGCAGACCCCCTCAGCTGTTTTCCTTGTTACCCCAATTCCTTTAGTTCCTGAGAGTCCCTGACCCTAAGAGGAGCTTGATTTAAAACTAGGATGTCATGTTCTTTTTCAGCCTTCACTCTGAGCTCCATCTGATCTTGTATCCCCACCTCATCTGCTTAGGGTTTCCCATCTCTTTTCCAGCCCTCCGGATTCTAGTCACCTTTATGCCTCTGCCCAGAGCCTGCTTCTCCGAAGCTTCCGTTCTGGCTTGCTTCTCTCTCTCTCTCTCTGAACTCACTAGCTTGACAGTTCTGTCTGATGTACATGGTTTCACATGGCTGTTTTACAAATGTGCCCTTTATGTTTTGAAACACATCGAAAGCTCCCCGAGGGGCCACATTTTGAATACTTCCCAGTGCAGTGCTGCATACACAGTAGATGCTCTCTAAAGAACAAAGCACAGGGCTGGAGAGAAGGCCCACTGCTTAAGACGCTTGCTTGCAAGACCTGATGGCCAGCGTTTGGTTCCCCTTTTTACCCGCGTAAAAGTCAGATGCAAAGTGGCACGTGCGTCTGGAGTTGGTTGCAGTAGCTAGGGCTTGCCCATTTCTTTCTCAGTCTTTTTGCAAAGAAATAATAAGTAAAAATTTTTAAAAGAACAAGGCTCTGATGCTGATTTTCTTGATGTCTTTATGCAGTATTGCAAGTTGGACAAAATTAGGTGAAGCAAGTTTTAGCCTGTGATTGGGAATTTCCCTCTATATTTAGTTTCCCATCATTGGTGTTTTTTTCTTTTTTTAAAAAAAGAAAAGTAGACAAAGAAGAAGTACCACAGGCTATACTCCAGTTTAGAAAGTTAGATAATAAATTTGCCCTGTGGACTAAGACTGATCCGGAGGCTGTGGTTTATTCAGTGGGGCTGTCCACGCGAAGTGAGGTAGTTGATTGACACATTCCTAACTCAACCTCATCATTTCTGCTTGGGTCTCGGGGGGGGGGGTGAGGGGGAGCATGTTGTACATTTCCCTTTGACCAATGCTTGGAGATTCTTGGTGGGGCGGGGGGGGGGAACAAAAGGAGTTGTGTCTGAATTTGGAACTTCAAACAGAGCTGGCCTGTCAGATGACATGTTGACACTGAAGGAGCCCTCGAAGGATACATTGGGACAGTGGCAGCTTTCTCTCTCCTTTTTTTCTGCCTCCATCAGGTAAGCAGCTCTGCTTTGCCACATGTTCCCTCATGCTTCCTTTCCATGGTGTTAAAAACAATGGAGGGCTGGGGAAATGGCTGAGTGCTTAAGACGTTTGCCTGCTAAGCCTGAGGACCCTGGTTCAAGTCCCCAGGACCTACGTAAGCCAGATGCACAAGGGGGCATATGCGTCTGGAGTTTGTTTGCAGTGGCTAGAGGCCCTGGCATGCCCATTCTCTCTTTCTTTCTATCTGCCTCCTCTTCTCTCTCTCTCAAATAAATAAAAACATTAAAAAAAAAATGGAGCCTGCTGACCCTATCAGTTACTTTTCTCATAACAATGACCAAATACCTGACTTCTAAATTCCCACCAGGATGGCCCATTACATTCTGCTTGCAGTATTGTAGGCCTTTTCTGGCCCAAAGTTCCAAATCCCTCCTGCACACCAGTTTCAAAGGCCGAACAGTGATGTGATCAGGTTTATCTTAGCAACGGTCTTGATACAAAGTTTCCATCTCAGTGAGTGTGGATGGTTAATGTCTGGTTGTCAACTTGATAGGATTTAGAATCACCATGGAAATGAATCTCTTGGCATGTCCGTTAGGGATTTTCTAGATTAGGTTAATTGAGGGGGGAAGACCTACCGTAACTGCGGGTGGCACCGTTCCGTACACTGGGTGTCTGTAGAAATGAGAAAGGCAGTTGAACACCAGCAGTCATCACCCAGCTCCGCCTCCTCACTGATGGACTTGCTGTGACGAGCTCCTGCCACCATGCCTCCCCCGCCATAACGGATCTGCAACTGTCTGGTGAAATAAGCTCTTCCTCCCTTCAACTGACTTTTATGGGTTATTTTGCCTCAGGAACAAGATGTTGACAGATAATTTTTTTTTTTTTAAAGAGAGCCTTCTTTTTAAAAAATTTATTCCCAAGTGGAGGGGAGAGAGAGAATGGGCATGCCAGGGCCTCTAGCTGCTGCAAACAAACTCCAGATGTATGTGCCACTTTGTGCATCTGGCTCTACATGGATACTTGAGAAGCGAACCCAGGGAGGTCATTAGGCTTTGCAGGCAAGAGCCTTAACTGTTGAGCCATCTCTGCAGCACACAGTCATTCTTTTCAATACTGTAACAACATACCTGATAAAAGCCACTTGGCAGGGGTGGGGGTGGTTGCTGGAGAGATGGCTTAGTGATTAAGCACTTGCCTGTGAAGCCTAAGGACCCCAGTTCGAGGCTCAATTCCTCAGTACCCATGTAAGCCAGATGCACATGGGGGATGCATGTGTCTGGAGTTCGTTTGCAGTGGCTAAAGGCCCTGGCATGCCCATTCTCTCTCTAATGAATGAATAAATAAATAAATAAAGATAAAAACTTTTTTTAAAAGTTAAAAAAAAAAAAAGCCACTCAGGGAAAAATGGTGTTGTAGTCAGGTTCAAATTGCTAGCAGAAATCACCCAACCAAGAGCAGCTTTTGGGGAAACAAAGGGTTTATTTTGGCTTACAGACTCGAGGGGAAGCTTCATGGTGGCAGGGGAAAATGACAATAGGAGCAGAGAGTGGACATCACCTCCTCACCAACACCAGGTGGGGAAGCAAGGAGGAAGCTGGCTATAACACCCATAAGCCCACCCCCAACAATACACTGCCTCCAGGAGGCGTTAATCCCCAAATCTCCATCAGCTGGGAACCTAGCATTCAGGAGCACATAAGTGTATGGGGGACACTTGACTCAAACCCCCATGGATAAGTTTCTTTTGTCTTACAGTTTGAGGTGACAACAGTCCTTCATGACAGGAGTAGCAGGAGGTGCTGGTCACACTGTGTCTTCAGTAGGAAGCCAGGAGAAGGAACACTAACAAGTGGGGCCAGGCTGAAACACTTCAAGGCCCACCCCTAGTGGCACACTTTCTCCAGCAAGGCTTCACCTCCTACAGGTTCCACAGCCTTCCCAAACACTAGCTGGGGACCAAAGGTTCAAACACATGACCCTGTGGGGGACATTTTGTATTCAAACCACCGTGCAGCCCATGGACTGAAACTGTGAGACAAAACAGAACCTTCCTCTTTCTTTCTTTTAAAAAAATTTGTTTATTTTTATTTATTTGAGAGTGACACACAGAGAGAGAAAGAGGCAGAGAGAGAGACAGAGAGAGAGAACGGGCACGCCAGGGCCTCCAGCCACTGCAAACAAACTCCAGATGCATGCGCCCCCTTGTGCATCTGGCTTACGTGGGTACTAGAGAATTGAGCCTCGTACTGGGGTCCTTAGGCTTCACAGGCAAGCACTTGACCACTAAGCCATCTCTCCAGCCCCAACATTCCTCTTTCTAAGTTGCCCTGTCAAGCATCTGATCATTGTGATGGACACCTGATTGACACACCTTGCACCTGGTCAAGAAAAGCCCAGTTTACTTTAATTCACTGCCACAGTTATTGATGATGCGTCTTTTTATTCTCAGAGCTAGCCCAATTGGATGATAAATTACCTTGCCATTCCATTCATGGGTAATAGTAATAGAACAGATATGCAGCTGAGCACCTCTGCCACTGGTCTTCAGTCCTTATTGGAAGGCTAATGAAGTCAGGCATGAAAACAAACCGGTGGATGCATGCACTACCAGTTTGCAGGGGCAGCCAGGCAAAGGGTGCTGTGTTCTCACGGAGCTTCCTTACATATATCACCTGCCACCACAAGAGCCACCCAGCCTGGAGGAAGGTCTTCCTCCTTCCTTCATCCTTCCTGGAAACTCTATCACAGACCCACCCAGGAAGCCTGACTCCTACTTGTTTCTTAATCTGATCAAGTTGCAACAATGCAACCAACACAAGTGAGTCCATTCAATCCCATTTTATAGATGATAGCATTGGGGCAGAATTTAAGAACGATTCCCATTGTTACCCAGCTTGACCAAGGCAACCTGGCTGTAGAACCCAGGATTTTAATCCTTTGTTTACTAATGCACAAACAACACAAGAATCTGCCCCCACAGCCTCCCACAATCCTGCTCTACTATGCTTTTATTATAGTGGAAATATCTCAATCAAAGTTTTTTACTTTGGAGCCACTTGTAGGGAAATGGTGGTATGTTTAATTGCAGTCATTTTAATATTTTCTGTCCATTTAACTAATAAATTGGTTTCAGAGCATTTAATTTAGTTAAACTACAAGAGCAGGTTTAAAAAGGATAGCAAAGGCTGGAAATTGACCATTAGACTAGAAGTGGCTCTGTCCCACTCTTGTTTTTTTTTTCAATATTTTATTTTATTTAAAAAGTTTTATTAAGTAGAAAATTTGTATGAACATGTCATGTGTTGGTCCTATCATTCTCCTTCTCCCTGCCCCCATTCCACTGAGGACCCTCCTCAGCGGGGTTGCTGGTATTCCTCATGGGGTTGTGGGTTATAAGTGGTGAGAGCAGCAGTCATTGTGCGAGGGGGGAGCAATGCTTCTGGATATTCCCTCCACCCTTTGACTCTTAAAATCTTTCTCCCCCTCTTCTGCAAAGTTCCCTGAGTCGTGGTGGGTGTTTTAAGTCTACTTAGCAACTTCTGGATTTCTGCTTTGGTACGTTTTGAGTATCCTCAGTGTCTGTCTCCATTGCCCCGGCACTGATTGTCAGGCTCACCATGAAAGCAGCAGTCTTGCTCATCTCGCCAATTCCAGTGTGGTTTCGGCAGGACCCTAGCTGATGAGCGAGGGGTGGTTCATCTCCTTGGCTCTCCCTGCCTTCTGAAAAAGAAAACGTTCTCCAACAGAGAGTGCTCCCAGTGAGTGTTTCCCCAGTGGCTCCCTCCCGCTCTTGTTTTTTTACAATACGATCTTGACAGTAGGTAGAACGACATATACCTACAACTCAACTTCATTCATCACTCCATCTCATTTCATGTATTATTATACACATTTGAAAAATGGGAAATTGTGCTGGAGAGATACTGACTTCCACCAGCTATTCAGCTGATATGTCTCAATGCTAGTATTTTTAAAAATATATTTTTATTTATTTATTTATTTGAGACCGAGAGAGAATGGGCACACGAGGGCCTCCAGCAACTGCAAACAAACTTTAGATGCATGCTCTCCCTTGAGCATCTGGCTTACATGGGTCCTGGAGAAATGAATCAGGATCCTTTGGCTTTGCAGGCAAATGCCTTAACTGCTAAGCCATCTTCCCAGTCCTCAATGCTTGGAGGCAGAGGTAGGAGGATCGCTGTGAGTTCAAAGCCACCCTGAAACTACAGAGTGAATTCTAGGTCAGCCTGCACTAGAGTGAGACCCTACCTTGAAAAACCAAACAAAAAATATTTTATTTATTTGTTGGAGAGAGAAAAAGGAAAATAGAGAGAGAGAATGGGTGCACCAGGGCCTCCAGCCACTAAAACCTCCAGATGAATACACCACCTTCTGCATATAATGCCAGGATTTTAAACCAGGTATCTGCCTCCAATGTCCATGATTTTTTTTTTTATCTCCTGCCACATATTCAATTACTGATTAATCAGTGTGTGGGCATTTTTCTTTAGGTTCAGCATGAAATTAGTTGTGAATACCTTTCTTCATTTCTTGAGTGTATTAGTGAGTTTTGTGTCCCTGGGACTAAAAGCCTAAAAGGATAACTTAAAGAAGGAGAGATTTGGGCTGGAGAGATGGCTTAGCGGCTAAGGCGCCTGCCTTCTAAGAATGCTGGTTCCAATCTCCAGCGGTTCCAATCTCCAGGTCCCACGTTTAGCCAGATACAAAGTGACGCAAGGGCGCAATGCCGCACTTGCCCACAAGGGGGGGGCACACATCTGGATTTCGTTCACAGCAGCTGAGAGACTGCTGGCGGGCCCATTTCTGTCTCCCTCTCTGTCTATCTCTCTCTGTCTCTCTCTCCAAAAATAAATAAAAAATAATAATAATAAATTTTTTTAAAAAAAAAGAAGGAGAGATTCATTTCACTCACTGTTTCAGAGTGCTCAGTCCATCAGGGTTTGGCTTCATGGACTTGGGCAGAACTTCATGGTGGCTGTAGCAGGTAGTAGAGGATTTTCTGATTTTCATGGTACACAGGAAAGAGACTGGAAGGGACTGGGGCTCTGCTTTCTCCAACCAAGCCCCAGCTCTTAAAAGTTTTCTCTATCTCCCAATATAGCACCACCAACTGGTGATGGAACACTCAGTCAATGGTATTGCGGGAGGCAGGTCATATTCAAACTCAAACACTGAGCAAACATCAGTTGAGTACTTTCAAAATGCCAGGTCCTCTGCTTGGTGGCTCAGGATTTGGTGTTAAACGAGATGAGACCCCCTTCCTTTGTAAAGTGTATGTACTTGAGAAATGAGAAAGGAAGATATCCAAAATGATACAATAGGATCGATGCTGTAAGTCAATGATGAAATGAGAACCTAAGGATGGGGGTGGTTAGCATTGCCTGGGAGAAGCAGCATGGAGTAATGGTGGGACATGAGCTAAAATATAGGTCAAAACTGGACTGTGGGAAGGAGAGATGGATCAGGGGTTAAGGCCCTTGCTCATAAAGCCTAGGACCTGAGTTTGATTCCCCAGTGCCCACATAAAGCCAGGTGCACAAAGTGGCACATGTGTCTAGAGTTCCCTTGTAGCAGCTAGAGAACCTGGTTTGCCCATTCTTTCCCTCTCTCTGCCGGAGGTGGCGCACACCTCTAATCCTAGCAGTTGGAAGGCCGAGGTAGGAGGACCCCTGTGAGTTCAAGGCCAACCTGAGACTACATAGTGAATTCCAGGTCAACCTTAGCTAGAGCAAGACCCTCCCTTGAAAAACAAACAAACAACAAACAAATAAATGAAAACTAGACTGTGACAAAAGGATGTGCCACATAAAATTTTGGGGTTATGTTCATAGGAAGCTACTCCAAGAAATTAAGCAGCAGAATTACATGGTTAAATTTTTCCCAATTTGTTTGTCTGGACATTTTCACACATATAGGTTACATTTTAATCTTATGCAGCCCACATGACGTTTCCTTATCATCGTCATCCTGTGTTTGTTCTCCTCATCACTTAACCAGCAGCTCTGCCACAGAAGAGAATGGCTTGCACTCCCCCAGAAATCAGTAACTATCTTTAGCCTCCCAAGTCCCTCCCCTGTCTATCACAGAATGCTGGCTGGCCCCATCATGTGCAGGTTACCACGGATGGCTGAGTTCATGAGTGCAGGCATCTTGCCTGGTCTGGATAGCAGGATTTCACAGAGTTCCTGCCCATCCTCCAGCTCGCACATTCCACCGTGCTCCTTGAGCCCTGAAGGGGATGACATCTCACCTGGGGCTGAGCACTCATCAGTCACTTATTTTCTGCGCACTTGACCGGTTATGTCTTTTCCCTGCTTTGACTCCTCCCACTGCCAGGGAAAGAAAAAGTTTTCCTGGCCAGAGCTGAGAGCAGAACCGATCTGCGGGTATAAAGATGTTTAGTGGAGGCAGTGTGGCAACACATCTATTTAGCAATACAGCGACAGTAGTTTCTGCCCTAGCGCCTATGTCTTCCCCAGCCATAGGCTTCTGGACTAGTTTTTAGTACCAGGCATGAATTCCCTCCTGTGGAGCAGATGGGAAGACTGACCACGGAAAGTACACAGGTAAAGAGTGTCTAGTGTGGTCCAGCATGGACCTCCCAGGAAGTGAATTCACATACGGTTTCAGTCCAGTTGACAGGGAATTGTATTCAGGTTGGCTATGACATTAGGTGTTAAAAGGCTCTGCATAATTCTAAGATTTCTGGCTTTGGTAAGCTTCCTTTAATAGCATAAGGAAGAAAATGTGTTGTAAATATAGATCAGCTCTTAGTGGGAGATACAAATGGAGAAATGGATTGAAAACCGTTCCCAGAGAAGTGATGGTTAAAAGTGCAGAAATGGGCAAAAGCTTCCGCAATGGCTTTGATGTGCAAACAACCCACAATGGTTACCCAATGGCTAAATAAGTGCCTTGCCTATTAATCCTGATTCCTTTGGGAAATTACTTCTAATTGGAAAAAAAAAAAAAGGTTTACTTTGCAGCTTCACTTCACAGGTGGCAGACAGTCCTTATAAGTTCTATATGAGCCCCAGTGGCCCAAGATGGACACGTTCCAATGTGAATCACTGCAAAGTGAGTCTCCAGCCCTCAGCAAAGCCAGGGAAATGCACGAGTCAATGCAGGAGTAGGTGCCCCACCTAAATTAGACCTATGAATTCCTAAGACTTAGCCGACTTACTCTAACGTGGGCCTGAGGATGTGAAGGCAGTTCCCGACAGCGTTGCTGAATCAGCCAGCAGAAGGTTCTAGAACAGTTGGACATACTACTTCATGTCTTTGCAAGACAGAAGAACATCTGGCTACCTTTGGGAGCTCATAGAGCCTGACGCATGCAGAAGTGTGATGGCTTCATGGCATGGAGGCCTTGGCTTCCAAAGATGCTCTGTCCGAAAGTATGGGTTGAGGTTGACCCATGTTAACCCCTGTTGAAGAGGTGGCTTGGCAGAGGTTAGAAACCAGACTGCATCTAACTCAGTAAATCCTGCCTTCACCCTTCCCTCCCTTTGGATTTGAACAGATAGCTTAACTGCTCCAAGCTTATACTTTATATACATATATATTATATTATTATATATCATATATGCATACACATATATATGTGGAATATATATAATAATTTCTCTTAACTCATGTGATTAAATCAGATACATTTATATCAGATGATTAGCACAACAGCTAACTTATTATAAGCACTTTATAAAACATTCACAGTCATAGCTTCTTGTACCATGTTTGGCTTTATGACCTGGACACTCCTAAATAAAATAGTCAAAACTGCCGTTTTGTTTCAGAGGATTCTTTCTGAGGCCTGTACCACTTCCGCGGGCCTAGCGGTTTTGTTCACGGCCTTCACATTTTCAGTTGACAGTCGTCCACAGGACAGGAAGGACTTTGGGAGTGTGAGGACTTTGAAATGACAGGTCAGTGTATTCATTTTTTTTCCTCCCAAAGTACTTTAGTTTGGCAATCACTAAAAGAAGATTAACACTTGACATGATAAGAAAGTTAGATCAACAAAAAGCTGTCGATGCATGAGATAGGATAAGATAGACAGTCACAGACTTCTATGGGCTGGACACAAACAAGGCCGGTTGCCAGCAAAATGCCTGCTGATGACTCAGTTTATCTGTGAAAGACAAATCAAATGGAGGCTAGTCATGAAAGAAATGGATTAATAGTGTGGAAGATTAGATAGGAAGGGAAGGCATTAAAGGGAGATTGTCATGGTCAATAAGAATAAGGAAACGGAATGGCCCCAGACTGAATAATCTCACCGATCAGTGGTCGGTGTGCTGCTGATGGGAAAAGATTGAAAAGCAGAGAAAGAGAAGTCAAAGAGCAGACAAGTCTCCGTCCGTGTGGCTTTCGATCTTTCCTGGGCAGAATGTGGGGAACGAACTCAATGACCTCTGTGCTTTCTTTTGGGGTGCTACTAGAGAGCGACACAATTCCGCCCAGGCCAGGAGTTCTTATATACGTACGCACGCAGCATCACCTAGTCAATGCACCCACGTCCCCAGCAGTGTAAACTGAATGTCATATTTCTCCATCCTTTGTCTTCTCAGTGGCCATGGTTTTCATTGTGGAGGTATCACACCCTGCAAGACCTTGTCCCACATTTGCTGACCTCATCATTCCTTCTTTGTCACTGTAGAAAGAAACTCCGGCAAATGAAATGAGACCGTGTCCTTGTCTCTGGAAGGAAGCAAGAAGCAGGAAATGTGGGGAGACTGGGGACCCCATTGCCAGACTGGAGGAAGTACACACTTTAGAAAGAGTTGCATGGTGTTATCAGGAAAGCAAGAGGAAGCACAGGAGATGGCTCAGTCAAAGCCTGTTGGTCCAGGTTCATTTCCCCAGGACCCACATAAAGCCAGATGCACAAAGTGGAGCATGTAGGTGGTGTTTGTTTGCAGTGGCAAGAGGCCCTGGTGTGTGCACACACTCTCTCTCTTTCACTCTCTGTCTCTCTCTTCTCTCTCTCTCTCCCTCTGCTTATAAGTAAATAAAAATATTTTAAATAATGAAAAGCAAGAAGTAGTGGCACACACCTATAATCTCAATACTCGGGATGTTAACGCAAGAAAATTGTGAGTTTGTGGCACCTATAATCTCAAAAAAAAAAATATATATATATAGATATATAGATATATAGATATATAGATATATAGATATATAGATATATAGTTTAGATATATAGATATATAGATATATAGATATATAGATATATAGATATATAGTCTCAAAATATATATATATATATATATATAGATATATAGATATATAGGAGAAATAATATATAGATATATACCCAGGAGAAATAAAGTAAGAACTGTTTGAGGAAATAAATGGGAAAACAGCAAACAGAACACAGACCACAATTCTTGTCTGAAACAAGGGTTTGGAGACAAGACCTATGTGTGGGGATGCCATGTTTTAAAGGAATCTATTACCAGTTTCAAAAATATGCCAAGCAAAAAAGGCCAAGGAGATGGCTCAGCTATTCAAGGCAATTGCTGTTGGCTCGAGTTTGAGTCCCCAGCACCCATGTAAAGTCAGATGCAATGTGATGTGTGTACTTGTAATGCCAAAGTGCTTATCCCAATGAGAGGCAGAACCAAGACAATCTAGAAGTTGAAGGGCTAGAACTCCCCATGCGCGCTCCATGGCATGTGCGTCTGTAAACACACACACACACACACACACACACACAGCTGCCTGTGATGATTTTGAAGAGCAGACACTTATGGAGGCTGAGTGACTCTGGGTTGCCCTTTGCTCAGCCTGTTTCAGAAATGTTTGCTTCAGCTCGTGCACAGATGAGCCAACCAACCGTTGGATGCCAGGGCTCACCCACTTCTCATTTTCTACCATTTTGAACTTATGTCTGCTTAAAGATTTCCATATCTTTAGCTGGGCATGGTGGCGCACACCTTTAATCCCAGCACTTGGGAGGCAGAGGTAGGAGGATCGCCGTGAGTTCAAGGCCACCCTGAGACTGCACAGTTTATTCCAGGTCAGCCTGGGGCCAGAGTGAGACCCTACCTCAAAAAAAAAAAAAAAAAAAAAAAAGATTTCCATATCTTCAAAAGAAATCTAGATGGCTATAAAATAAGCTATGTATTTGCCAAAGCATGTAAAGCACTTGAAAATTAAAAAACAAGCATATTAGCTTCATACTGGAGCCATGTTAAATTACCATAGGCTACGAGGCTGATCACACACATTTATTATTTTTCTTAAAAATGTTTTTGTTTATTTATTTGCAAGCAGAGTGAGAGAGAGAAAGAGAGAGCAGAGAAACAGAGAGAATGGGTGCACAAGTGCCACCAGCCACTGCAAATGGACTCCAGATGTGTGCACCACTCTGTGTATCTTGGCTTTACAAGGGTATTGGAGAATTGAACCTGGGTTGTTAGGCTTTGTAGGCAAGTGCCTTTAATCACTGAGCCATCCCTCCAGCCCAACATTCTCTCCTTCCCCCTCCCTCCTCCCTTCCTCTCTCTCTCTCTCTCTCTCTCAAATAAAGAAAAAAAATTTTTTAATCATTTAAATAAATTTTACCACAGATTTCTCCAAAGCATTGTTCCAGAATTTTTATTTTAGTTTCTTCAGCAGCTGGGAGTCACTCACCCATCCCTAGTACAAATTTTCGTTATTTGTTTCTTTTCTCTCCCTTAAAAACATCAAACTTGCTTATGATTTCTTGAATCTAAAATCTATATTGTTTCGCAGTTTGGGGACGTTGCGAAGCCACTGGGATTGTGGTCTTGCTGATAGAAGGATGTCATGTTGGGGAGGACCTGCAGGGCGATGTTTGCTTCTAATTCCAGCTTGAGGTTTCTGCTTCCTCATTGACCAAGATGTGAAGTGCTCCTATTGTCATGGACGGACATACTCCTGCTGACATGGTTTCCCTGCCATCCACATGGACTGTGTCCTCAGACATGTGGGCCAGAATAAATCTTCCCTTAAGCCTCTTCTGGCAGGTATTTTGTCACAACAATGAGAATAATAACTAACACACTAATGATTTATTAGCTTTTAAAATTTTTTTAAATTATTTATTTGAGAAAGAGAAAGAAAGGTAGGTAGGTAGGTAGATAGATAGATAGATAGATAGATAGATAGATGATAGATAGATATAGATAGATAGATAGATAGATAGATAGATAGATAGATAGATAGATAGGGAATGAGTGTGCCAGGGCTTTTGGCCACTGCAAATGAATTCCAGATGCATGAGCCACCTTGTGCATCTGGCTTATGTGGGTCCTGGGGAAGCAAACCTGGGTCCTTTGGCTTCGCAGGAAAATGCCTTAACCTCTAAGCCATCTCTTCAGCCCTCTTTTACTTTTTGAATAAGTATTTTGTTTATATTAAAAAGGTTCATCATGATTGTTTGGCTTTTGGCATGTGTGTGTGTGTAGTATGTGTGGTGTGGGTTGTGATGTGTGTATAGTGTATGCACATGTATGCATCCTGTGCTCATGCATGTGGAAGCCAGAAGAGAATGTTGGGTGTCTCTATTCACTCATCTACCTGTTTTCTTGATGAATCTCTCATTTAACCCAGAGCTGCCATTTTCACTTTTTTTTTTTTTTTTTCAGCAAGCCTCAGTTTCTCTGGTCTCTGCTCCTTGAAGGACTGTAGTTACAGATGTGTGCTGAGGAATCAAACTTGTGAAGTCTCAGACCCTCTCAGCAAATGTTTTTAACCATGGAGACATTTCCCAACCTAAGTACAACATGATTTTGATGCAGTCAAATTTCCAGTGATAATCACATCGAGCCTCAGTAAGGATTGAAACTAGAGGACAAAGCAGTCTGGAAAGACGGGTATAAATGTCTCTAATGGGAAGATAGATATTCCAGGTTTAGTTATGTTCCCCTAAAGACAAATGTATTGGAAAATGAGAATGTCAGGATTAGAACTGAGCACGTTCATGTCTGAATTGCGCATTTGATTTTTTCTTTTTTCTTTCTTTCTTTTTTTTTTTTTTTTTTTTTTTTTTTTTTTTGCAAGGTAGGGTCTCACTCTGGTCCAGGCTGACCTGGAATTAACTATGTAGTCTCAGGGTGGCCTCAAACTCATGGCAATCCTCCTACCTCTGCCTCCCTAGTGCTGGGATTAAAGGCGTGTGCCACCACGCCCGGCTTGCATCTGATTTTTTAACCCTTTAGTTCCCAACTTCTCTCCTGGTTCATTCATCATCTTCCATCTTTGGGAACATATCATTAATTTTCTTCAGTAGTCAGTGGGAGCTATGATAAAAGACAGCAATCAGTTACTGCTTGTGATGCTTCAGTATTGCTAAAACATATTCACCCTGAAAATGCTATGCAATTGATGCTAAAAAGAAAATATTTTTAGCAAAATAAACAATTGGGGCTGAAACATGATGAACTTGAAGCTTTTTAAAAGTTTGAAGCAGTAGCATTTTGATAAGTATCTTTTTAACCTTCAAAACAGAACCCAGATTTCCAAGCGATTATATAATTTCTCTTGTTATAAATATCAAGGTGGATACATTTTGTATAAATCTGTTGATATTGGCTGATTTGGATAGAGCCATAACATTTCTGAAATAAAAATGATTGTTTTTAGAGATGAAAGCTTTTTTTGTGATTGTTGTTAAAAGTCAAGCTTTTTGGACTTTTCTGCTGGTGGTTGGCAGGGGTGGGGGGGGCAGGTAGGAGATTGGCCACAAAATCTAATCTTTACAAGCTAACTTTTTTTCTGACATTTTGTGTTATGAGCACATAACTTCTTAAAATCCCATGTTCATCATGTAATGAACAATCTAGTTACAAATTAAATACAAAATAAATAAGCTTATTTCCCTAGAAAATTTTATATTTGTCCCCTAAGTTTGGAGTTTATGAGGTCTATTATGACTTTGAAATGTATCCATGTACTCATTTCTTTCTCCAAAGGACATTTGACCTCTTACACAAAGAGTTTAAAATCTGTTAATCATGGAAATTAAATACCAAGCATGTGCATAACCCACCCATGTCTTGCTTCAATACAAAGTACTGGCTTAGTAGTAGACATCTTTTTTTGGCGAGTGTGTAAGTTATGCATGTGTTGTGTGCATACATGTTCATGTGTTTCAGTGTACTGCATATGTGCCATGGCATGCAGGAGGAAGTCAGAGGAGAGCTTTTAGATGTTGTCACCTTATTAAGGCAGGGACTCTCATTGTTCAACTCTCTGCTCACCAGGCTAGCTGGTCACAAGCTGCTGGAACATTCTCCCGTCCCCACCTCTCATCTCATCCTAGGCAGGCTGGGATTATAGAAGCCTGCCATGGCTTTCAGCTTTTGCGTGGGTTCTGGAGCTCTTGAGCTCAGAGACTCAAGCCTGTGCAGTAAGCATTTTACCCATCTCCCTGGCAGTAGATGTCCCTCAATGCACTTGATATTTTCCTGAGTTATTTCCTTTGATTTTGAGGTGAATTTTAATTTTATGGCACTGTAGTTTTGTTTATACACTTTCTCAGACTTACACATAAAAGCAACAAGAAGCCACCGTTGTACATATTTGATCAAAGGCCTTCTTATGTCTACTCATCAATGTCAGTGTGTGATGGAGGACAGCATGGGGCCAGTGGAAGTACTGGATAAATGTTGTGCTCCATTCAAGTCTGATATGTGCTGTTGTAACATGGACAGCTGTGGTTCCTGGTCGTCCTGGGGCCGTGGTACCTCAGTGTCCCAAGGGTGTCCAGGCAACCGGCAGAGCAGGGTCTTGAGTGGCCCTGAGTGCAACAGGAAGAAACACCCAGGAGACAGCTTCAGAGAATAGCTTTCACTTATTCAACAAGGAACTAGGTTTTTATAAGCAGTTGAGAGAGAGAGTGGGAAGAGGATCCCAAGGGGATTGGTGGGTTCAAAGGTTGTTTGCCGATGACTAGTTGGCATATAGGGACAGTCATTCCAGCACGTAGGGGGTGGGTCAGGTGATCTACATAGTGGCAGGAAGAGGCATGGGGTATGAGTCATAGGGAGATGGGGCTAAGTAAAGGCTGTTGGCTGATACTGTATAAGGAGTTTCCTAGGTAAATGACCAAAGGTCACAGGGCTATGAGCAAAGCCTAAGTCTTATCAGGATGACCAGGCACCCTGGGCTAGGGGGAGGGAGCAGCCCTCCTCCTGCCGGTCTTAGGGCCCGAGATTCACCAGGAGTCCAGGCTGCTGCAACCTCTGCATTGTCTGGGGACCCTAGTCATGTCTGATAGCTTAGGCCTGCTTTCACCCAGGGCCCTGCCTGGGTCCGACTGAGATCCATTGGTCCATGGCTCTGAACATCAACAATAGGAATGCTAATGCCTACTGAGTATCTGATTCCAGCTACTTCTTGAAACTTTGATATATACAGTGGAGCAAATTCCATATTACACAAACTCACGGCTCTTAAGTCCTTAACCTTAGGTCATTCTAATGATGCCAGGGGAAGGCCTGCCACTCAAGAATGCAAATTGTGGGTCTAGGGTGATGGCTCACTTGGTAGAGTGTTTGCCATGCAGCATGAGGACCTTTCAGATCCCCCAACCCCACATAACAGCCAGGCACAGGGGCACTCACCAACAATCCCAACTCTTAAGGGGGGGCCAACATAAGGAATCTGTGGGATACGCTGGCTAGGTAGACTAGCTGAATGGGTGATCTCTGAGTTCAATGAGTGACCCTATCATAAAATAAGGTGGAGAGTGACTGAGGAAGACACCCAACATTGACCTCTGCCCCCCCACACATGTGGTCACACCCATCACCCCTCACAAAAATACAAACACACACATGTGGAAACCTTGAAAACTGTGACTAGGTCAGTACTTTTCAAGTTCTATCTCAAAGTTCCATTTGACTCCATGGCAGAAAAACTTAATTGCATCAAGGCATGTATATGTATTGAATATGAGGTCAGTTGGGACCATTTTTCATCCAAATTGCTAGTGTTCATAGGAGCTCATTAATCCAGAAGCATCCACCAGTTTGGCAAGACTTGGCAAGTAGCCCCAGACAGTGTAACCACAATAGTTAGTACATCTGCTAAGTGTATGGACAATATAAAACTGATCATCTTTCCCTACTACTTTGGAATCCTACCTTGATCTCAAACTAATTGGCCACATGTGGATCTATTTCTGCACTTTGTTCTGGTCCATTGACCTGTGTAATAACATGAATTATAGAAACCTGCTAATATATTTTACTGTCTTATGGGGCTGGCCTCTTCTTTTAAGCATCTTCTTGTGAATATTTTTAAAAATTTAATTTTCTAGATAATATTTGGACATAGCTTAATTGGTTTTCAAATTCTGCTGGCCTTTTAGGTGAAGTTGTGATAGATTTAAAGATAAATTAATAACACAGCACTTATCTGTACATGCAAAAAGTACACCTTTTCATTTATTCAAAACTTTTTCATAACTCCCAAAGGAAATTTAAAGTAAAGTTATGATTTTCTATCTGTGGGGAATTGGTTCCAGGACTGACTGGAAATACCCAAATCTGTGAGTGCTCAAATCCTTTATATGAAATACCATATTTACTTATAACCTGCACATATCCTCCTATGTAAATCACATCATCTCCAGATCACTTATAAGACCGAATGCAGTGTAAATGCCATGTAAATCATTGCATTGTGTTTTATAAGGAATAATGACACAGAGAAAAACATCTGTACATATTCTGTACTGGTGTGTTTGTTGAATAATTTTTAGTGTTAGGCTGTTCAAATTCAAGAATGCAAGACCCATAAATACTTCACATGTGCACACAGTAATTCTCTCTTTGTGGGTCATTTTCCTTGAGTATAATAACATCAGCCCTGTGAAAGGTAGCTCTGTCTTGATTAGTCACTATAACCCCAGTGCCACAGCACAGCCAACATGTAGTTAGGTGTTCAATGCATAGGTGGACGAAGGATCTAAAATTGGATGTGAATTTTCTTTCACCATTCCATGAGATTGGATATGAACACATGTTGGTAGTGATGATAGGCCCTTATTACCATTACTGGCCATCCAAACAAACCATTACCCAAGTGACATTAGTGCTCCATGTAAATAAAAATTGGAAAGTGCCATTAAAGGAGTCACCCATTACTCTTTTCTTCCTTTTAAAGAATAATAGCAAACTGACTGCCAGGGAAAGGATTTTGATATGATGATCTCCAGTTTCCATCCTCTTCCTGCAATGTCATAATTTAATTCTTCCTTATGGCTACATAAATTTCACTGTGTATGGATTCACATTCTCCATGTCTGCCCATTTGTTGATGAAGATTTAGGTGGATTTCATAAGCTGATATGCAACAGTAGCTAGGCGTGGTGTATCTGGATTTTATGGTAGTTCTATTTTTAGGAACTTAGTACTTTTTAAATTTTTTTTTATTTTGAGGAACTTAGTACTGATTTTCCAAGTGGCTGCACTAGTTTACATTCCCACCCACAGTGAATATTGTCCCTCCTTTGACCTCTACCCACATCCTTTCTAACATTTCCTTTTATTTGCTTTCTTGATGATAGCCATTCTGACTGAGGTGAGATAGAATCTCAACAGAACTTTGAATTGTAACTCCCTGATTGCTAAGGATATTGAACATTTTTCATATATATACATATATGTAATAATTTTTATTAATTTGTAAGCAGAGAAAAGAAAAGAGAGAGAATGTGTATGCCAGGGCCTCCTGCCACTGAAAATGAACTCCAATACATGTGCCACTCTGTGCATCTGGCTTTATGTGGGTACTGGGGACTGGAACCTGGATCATTAGGCTTTGCAAGCAAGCACCTTAACTGCTGAGCCACCTTTCAGCCCCATTTTTCATATATTTATTGGCCATTTGTATTTCATCTCTTAGGAGCTATCTTTGTAATTCATTTTTTCTTTGACTGATTGAATTATTTGGCACATTTTTAGTGTTAAATTTTTAAAGTTACTTTACTATAGCTGTAAATTCCATGTTAGATGTATTACTGGCTGAGATTTTTCTCTCATTCATAGGCTTTCTTTCATTCTGTTAGTTGTTTTCTTTGCTGTATTAAAGCCTTTTAATTTCAGGCAATCTGATTTGTCAGTACTTGGGATTATTTCCTATGCCTCTGAAGTCCATATCATCAAGTCCTTACCTATGCCTATACCTTGCAGTATTTACCTTACATTTTTCAGTAGCAGTTTCAAAGTTTCAGGTCTTACATGAAGGTCTTTGATCGATTTTGCCTTCAGTTTTGTACAGGATGAGAGAGAGAGTAATCTAATTACATTCTTCTACATGTGGATGTCCAACTTGCCCTGCATGATGTGTTGGGAAAAAAAACCACTCTGTCTTTTATCTAATGTATTGTTTTTGCACCTATATCAAACCCAAGTGGATATAATTGTGTAGGTCTTCTATTCCAGGATATGTATGTCTGGTTTTTTTGTTTGTTTGTTTGTTTTTGCAGTACCATACTGTTTTTGTTACTATGGCTCTGTAGTATAATTTAAAATCAGGTATGGTAATACCTCCAGCATTGCTGTTTACTCAAGATTGTGTTGACTAGTCAAGATCCTTTCATATAAATTGTAGGAGTTTTTTTTTTTTAATGAGTAATTTCAATAGAATTACTTCCTTTCCTATTGGTAGCCTTTTAAATTCCTTCTCTTGCTTTATTGCTGTCATTGAAAGTTTAAGTACTAGGGCTGGAGAGATGGCTCACTGTTTAAGGCACTTGCCTGCAAAGCCTAACAACCTGGGTTCAGTTCCTCAGTACCCAAGTAAAGCCAGATGCAGAAGGTAGCACATGGATCTGGAGTCCATTTGCAGTGGCTAGAGGCTCTAGCATGCTTGTTCTCCTCCCCCCGCCCCATCTTTCTTTGGCTCTTTCTCACTCACACTCTCTCTCTCTCTCTCTCTCTCAGTGGCTCTCTCAAATAAATAAATAAACTAATGAAATGTTTTTTTAATTCTCTTAAATTCATATTTTCCTAAATATTTCTCTGCCAAGCACAAATGGGTATTGGTTATTTCAAAGCTGTCGATATTGAAATTTCCATGTTAAATCAATGATACATTTAATATCTAAATTCAGGTTGCTCATGATGCATTTGCAGTAAGGAGGATTTTTTCATTTGATTTTTGTTTGTTTGTTTGTTTGTTTGTTTGTTTGTTTGTTTGTTTGTTTTGTTTTGTTTTCAAGAGTCTCACTCTGGCCCAAGCTGACCTGGAATTAACTATGTAGTCTCAGGGTGGCCTCGAACTCACAGTGATCCTCCTACCTTGGCCTCCCGAGTGCTGGGATTAAAGGCATGCGCCACCATGCCCAGCTCATTTGATTTTCTTAAGGGAGATAGGCAGATGATTTTCCCTTTTAATACTGCCTTTATCCAGTCCTTTATCAGAAGTCTATTAACCTAGACAGTTAAGCTCCTTCTCCTTCTTCCTGAAAGAAGAGTTCCTCTGTCTGGTGAAACTCATGTCAAAAATTTAGTTGAATGTGATACTTTCTATGAGAGGGAAAAACTTGGTTACCTCATATCCTTTAATAATGATAAATAATTGATGTGTTTTATTCTCACCCCCCCCCTTTTTTTGAGGTAGGGTCTCGCTCTAGCCCAGGCTGACCTGGAATTCACTATGTAGTCTCAGGATGGCCTTGAACTCACAGTGATCCTCCTACCTCTGCCTCCCAAGTGCTGGGATTAAAGGCGTGTGCCACCACGCCCAGCTCATTACTCTCTTTGTGTCAGCTTTTCTTGTTGTATTTTTTCAGAGAGGTGCACTATTACATCCAAGTTTTCCAATTAGTTAGTATTTCTAAAAAACCAACTTTTGGCTTTGTTAATCTCGTTTTCATTAATTTTGCTCTCAATCTCTCTCTCTCTCTCTCTCTCTCTCTGTGTGTGTGTGTGTGTGTGTGTGTGTGTACATATACATACATATACACACATAGATTTTTTTTGAGGGGAAAACAATTCTACTGCTTCTTATCTAACTTGAGTTATATGCTTACACCTTTTATTCTCAGCCTCCCTTCTCTTCTTCCTTTCTCCCTCCTTTCCTCTCTTCCTTCCTTTCTTCTTTATTTTTCCTTACTTTTTTTCCTCTTTCCTTTGTTTTCATTATAAGCATTTACGTCTATTTTTTTTCAGAGGCTGCCACCCCTCCTTCCCTTTCAGATCCTAAAATGACTGTGAAGAGAGGATCTGCTCTTGCCTGTCTGGAATGGAGGGTGAGTGGAAGGAGTAGGCACGTGATGTGATGTAGGCAGTAGGGATCTCAAGATGAGTGAAGCAGAGGTAGCAGAGAGGATCAACCCATGGGTTGCTCTCAAGATTAGGATGGTGACGGAGGGTCCAAGGCAGCAACATAAGGCAGAAACTACCCATCCCAGGAGGTAGGAGGACAGCAGGTGAGGATGCACTGACATTACTCCTCTGTCCTTAACGCAGGTTCAGGGCCACAGAGCAGGAGAAAGATGGCATCTCTGTGTTAGGTGAAGCTCTCTAGTGATGAGCCAGGCAAGGAGGAGGAAGGGGAAGGCTACATGTGGTAGGGGTGCATGATTGACCTTAAAGATGGGGCTATACAGTAAGCACTTCTCTTATCATCCACACCCATATATTAATGCGACTCTCACTTTTGGTTAGAGAAGCTTCTCTCTTCAGATGGTGGCAACCTTGGGATGATTCAAAAGCCACCATGGTGCTGAGAAGAAGTGACAGAGGAATGCTCAGCACTGAAACATCTCAAACCTACCTTCCAAGGCTCAGGGTCCATTGCAGAAGAGGGGGCGGAAAGAATGTAAGAGCCAAAGGAAGAGCAGGACTCCTTACAACATGCTCCTCCAGACACAAAATGGCCTGGATATCCATGACCTCACAGTTCCTGACACTACCTACATAAGACCATCATAATAGGAGCAAAAGATCATGACATCAAACTGAAAAGAGAGACTGATTGAGAGGGGGAGGGGATATGATGGAGAGTGAAGTTTCAAAGGGGAAAGTGGGGGGAGGGAGGGAAATAACATGGGATATTGTCTACAACTAAAGAAGTTGTCAATAAAAATAAAAGTAATTAAAAAAAGAAAGAAGCAAGGTTATATAAAAGAAAAGAAAAATGAAAAAAAAAGATGGGGCTATAGTACCATTCAATTTTGGAAGGAAAGTGGCTGTTTATCATGCATTCTGGCTAACCAATCTACTTAGATGATTTTGGTTAATCCTTATGAGACTCCATCATTCTCATGACACAGATGTGAAATTGCCTCTCAAAGGGTTTAAGCCATTTTCTCCAGTTTGTAGACCTTGTAAAGCGTTCTGCTTCCAACCCAGACCTGCTCACTGCAAACTCCAGGTCCTGGATCATTTTACTATGGTGCAGCCTCTCTTCACCTGTTCATTCATTCAATAAATACGTATTCAATTGTATTTTGGGGCTGGAGAGATGGCTTAGTGGTTAAGGCATTTGCCTGCAAAGCCAAAGGATCCTGGTTCGACTCTCCAGGCCCCACGTAAGCCAGATGCACAAGGGGGTGCATGCATCTGGAGTGCATTTGCAATGGCTGGAGGCCCTGGTTCACCTATTCTTTCTCTTTCTCAAATAAGTAAATAAATAATAAAATATATTAAATATATATTTTTACCAGGTGTTCCTTTGTAGATAATAACCATAATAATGATGAATAAAGACAGACCTGGTCTTTACCCTCATAGAGTTGATTTTCTAGTGGGTGAAAAGTAAACAAGTGAAGAAGGAAATGATATGATTATAGACTGATAAGTGCTTTGGTTCTCACCCAAATATTTGAGATTATTTTAAAATGAAGTATTTCAAGACAAGACGGTAGAGTGCTAGGCTAGCGTGCACAAAGCCCTGGGTTCTATCCCCAGCACTGAATAGACCAGGAGTGGTGGCACATATCTAGAATCTCTGCAAGGCGAGATGAAAGAAGAAAGATCAGAAATTCAAGGTCATTCCCAGTAACATAGCAGAGTTTAAGGCCAGCTAGGGTTATATGTGACCTTGTTTCAAGAAAGAAATATATGAAATAAAATAAAAAGATTTTTGTTTTGTTTTGTTTTGCGAGGTGGGGTCTTACTCTAGCTCAGGCTGGCCTAGAATTCACTATGTTGTCTGAGGGTGGCCTTGAACTCACCGCGATCCTCCTACCTCTGTCTTCCAAGTGCTGTGATTAAAAGCGTGCACCACCATGCCCGGCCTTGTTTTATTTTTTTAAAGTACTCAGTAGTGAATGAAAGAGAAGGTCCTAAGTAAACTTTGAATTTTGTTTTAAGGGAGATCCTTTACACATTTTATTTACTCCAAGCTCCTCCCATGTTGAAACAAAGCTAGTCCTGTGACTTGTCTTTGAAAAATATGTTCAGGTCAATGTCTCCAAAAGTCAGAGGTATGTATAAAAAAATTCCTTTCAAATGATGTGGGGCTATCACTGACTTATTCGTGTGAGATATTTAGAGAGCTGGCCCCAGGGACATTGAAATTATGTCCTGGGAGGAGTAGCTGAAGGACCACGCCCAAGACCATCACAGAAAGGGACAGGTCTCTCTTCCAGGAACACTACCAGGTTCTCTTTGGCTGGCGGGAGCTGTGTGAAAATCTTCCAGGGAAAGAGACAGGATATGAATTGAACCTATCATTTGGAAGACAAGCATATCAGATGCAAAGCGATCTGGGTAGTGTTATTATATTCTGTATTATCATTGTTCTTTTCGTGTAGTTAGAAGATGGGAATCTGAACGATCTTCTTTATGTTCACAAATACCTGGGAGGAAGGGAGGTGGGAGATGCTAGTATTCCCATCATTTCCTAAATGGCATTTAAATTGAAAATACCTGCCCTCTACCTGCATGCCTGGGACCTGGCATTTAATTAGATTAGCATCTCTCAACTGCTCAGGTTTCCCAGAGATAGGCATTGTGTAAACACAAGGTATTATTACTATTATCACAGCATCATTATGGCATTGTAATTGTGTGGATTCTCCCATAAAGCTACCTGGGATGGGATTCCAGCCCAGGTCATTATTTGTCTAGCGCTTTGAGCTTAGATGAAAGGTCCATAAGGCCGTCCTATGCTGTTAGCATCATTACTGTAAGTTATTATCGCATTTACGATTCTTAAAGAATGAATGCATTTTCAAATTCATCTCAACATCACTTCAGGTTCTTTTTTTTTTTTTCCTTAGTTTCCTATGTGATGTGACAATGTGCTCCACCATATGTGTCTGAAGACCTGGGGCAAGATAGCGCCTAGGGCTTCCAATATCACCTGGGCCAAAAGGGAGACAGGCAGAATCTGCAAGGATGAAGGCTTCCATCCCTGATCTATGAAACCTGGTAAAGCCGGCAGGACCCTGGGCTCCTTGACAGTCATACTTGGATATATTTTTTCTAGTCGAAACCAATTGTGAGTGACTCTTCTGCCCCATTTACCACCTTTAGGAGCCATAAGTGACTATTCTCAAAAAGATTGAGATGGGAGCCATCTCAAAAGGAGGAAAGACGGGGAGACAGAGAGGCGAACAGCACACTTGAGGGTCATTTTAGGAGATTAAAGTACTTGATTCATCATTGAGTGTATACCAGTTGCACAGTTTATTTTCGGAGGTTTTCATAAATCCAGTGATTTATGGTATCTGCTGATGAGAGTGTGATTCTGGAGTTTGTGAGTTTGAGATCTGCCTCGTTTTATCTTACTGTGTTCTGGCAATGTCCTACGCCAAGGACGTTTTCATTCATTCCATTGTGGTGGTTTATCCACCCTCCCCCCCCACTGCCAGTGACTTCTACTATTAATTAATCACCTCTCAACTGCACTTAGAGATGCAGCTGTAATTATTTCCTTCAAAGCTTCACCCTTCAGATTTGCATTGTGTTTAATTTTCTCTACCCAAAGTGCCCTGTTTCCTACCACCCGAGTGTCCTAAAACTACCGTTTAGACCTATAAGGTGATGGACACCGTCATCAATTTATCTCATAGCTGTAGTTCTTTGCAGGGCTGGACAGCATCACATTATTTAAATGAAGGGGAAACGTCCCAATTGACAAGCCAGCTGTTCCCTCAACTTTTTCTATCTTTTCATGCTTCAGACAAATATGTCTCTGCATGATTTATGAAATATGTTTGTGGCAACAGAGTTGATCTCACTCCTAACTCTTGCTGCTGGCGGATTGGGTTTTTGGCGATGGTATTTCATGTGGCACTGAGCCTGTCATTCCAGAATTTTTTTTTTTTTGTACTTTTCTGATCAGAAGTTCCCGCCTACATCCTGTCTGGGAAAGGGTCAGGTGACTGAAGAAAGCTTAGGTGGGCTGCAGGTTCCCAGCTGCTAAACCCCTGACTTCAAGTGTGGGTTGTCTAAGGATGCAGCCATCCCACCCTGACCTGCTGTTTTCTCATCACTCAGCCACAGACTGCAGCTGGTCTGGCCATGGCCTTGTGTGTGTGAGTGCCTAGGCTGGCACTTTATTATGAGGACAGAACAAATCAAGGCTAATATGCGTGGTCTAAAGGATCCCTGCGAGCCCCTGTTCCTCGTTCTCCGGCCATTCTCTCCAGGCTTTCTGCTGTTGCACTCCGGATAATTACAGTTTAATTGGGTGACATGAAATGAAAACTGTGTCCACATTATCCAGGATTATCTCTTTCTCCCAAAGCCTGCCACCCGTTGAAAGGAGCCCATTTATCAGACCAAAGAGCTGCGCCCGGCTGCTTTCACGAGCAGGCATGGAGTGTGAGAACAGGCTGGGGAAGGCAGAAAGGGAGCTGACAGCTAAGAAAAATTATTTCAGTTGTTTATCATGGGGAAAGGCTTATCTGATTCTTTACAAAATGATATGGAGGCCGGAGTGTCGAGCCGTGAGTAATGAACATTGGCCAAGTTTGCTTCCCCAACTGACTGCGCCCAGCACTGCCTCCCTTTTGTGTGGGCACAGATCAACTTTAAAAGCTTCTTTCAGGCAGCATGAATGCACTTCATTTTACCAGAAAGAACTTTGTATTGATAGCTAGGAAAAAAAGGAAGGTTGTTTAAAAAGGAAGGGTAGACAATCGGGACAAAATGAGGATTTTCGGTTTCCATTGTGAACGTGTCGCTCCATTCTTCTCATCTGTTTATACATTCCCTGCACAATAATGCCCCTTTGCAGTAATATGTTTTCCCCTTTTACACTATTCACAGTGAAAGAGCCCTCACATCATGACCGTGGCAATAAATACCATAGAAATGTGGATGTGATGTCAATTTGCATTCTGTGAGAAGAACAAGGTAAACCTAAGGGCTGAAAGAGTATCCTGCTAAAGCTCATTCATCATTCTCCAGATGTAGGTAAGAGAAGGACCTTGTCACCACGCTACAGACCCCTTCTGTTGCCTTTGCATTTGCATGAACATTTTAGCCTAATGCACCGATTGTTCAGTAGAAAGAGCAGTCTTTGAAATCGGCTCTTGCACTCAAATCCCTCGCTGCACAAGGTCTGGGCAGGAGGCGCTTCTATTCAGAAGGAAATAGAAGCTTTCGTTCAGTCAGCACACGCACAATGTGCTTGAAGGTTACGGAGGATATTGTGTGTGTGTGTGTGGGTGGGTGGGTGGGTGGGTGGGTGTATGTTTTTAAATAAAAGTTTTTGAACAGGGGAAAAGCTCATTATCTTAGAATGGCAACAGTGACTATGGAGTCAAGATCTAGTGAGACCGTAGGGTAGGTGGCTGCAGTCTGTCTTTGCAGTTATGGTCAATGGCAGACTGACATTAGGATGTCCTAAAGATGTAAGTTGGAGTGTTTGTCTTGTTTTGCACATGAACACTTAATTATGCCTCTTAGTTGTTTATGAGTTGTATGTTGCAGTGGAATGTTCACACGGGGATTTTGCATTCTTGTAATGTCTGCTCTTCAGAAATTAGAAAGGGGAGGGTATACACTAATATGAAAGATCACTTAGATAGTCGACATATATTAGAAATAGACTCTTTTATTGTTTTTCCGAGGTAGGGTCTCCCTGTAGCTCAGGCTGATGTGGAATTCACTATGTAGTCACAGGCTGGCCTCCAACTCAAGGCACTCCTCCTACCTTTGCCTCCTGAATGCTGGCATTAAATGTGTACGCTACCATGCCCAGCTAGAAATAGACTCTTAATTCTGTTGATTGATCATGGTTTGAAGTCACTTAGTTCAGCTGCGTCTCAGCTTCTGGCCCGTCCTTTGCCTTCTTTTGGAGCAGATATGAGAATGTCTGTAAGGTTTCCAAAACAAGGACTCTTTGCAGGTTGTAAATGTGCTCATTGCATTTTCCATACTGACCCATGACTCTGTAAGTTAGAGGCAGGCATTGGAAAAGTTGCTATAATTCCATCACATGTATCTTTTTTTAAGTTAGTTTTTATAAAGTTTAATAAGTCAAGATAATAAAAATATCAAAAAAATTTGAGTTAGTGTATGGCATCAGACATTTAACTCTTTTACAAATAATATAGTATTGAATATAGTAGTTGGTGCTTCCATTATTGACAAGTTATGCTGCAAAAAGGTCAATTGCATTAACTCCTTAATTCATCAGTGCCGCACTTCAGAAAAGTCTTGCAAACGTCTACGGCGTCCTTTAATAAAGTTTCATCACTCATCACATGTATCTTTTATGACGTTAGAATAATACTTCCCAAACGCTTTGAAAGTGTGGTATGCTTTTTGTAAATTGTATAAAATGTGTTCATCTTTTTATACTCTTCCCCCTTAAGGAAGTTTAAAGTCAATTTTTTTTTCTTGAAATTTGTTTCCTTTTAGCTGTGTTGTATATAATAAGTGGGCTCCCTATGGGCCTCTCTTCATTTTATTTCCATTTGAGCTATTGTTCCTTTATCCTTATTTTAAATCATGCTTGATTTATTCAGACAGAAAAATCAAAAAGAATACATATGTATATATATGATTTGGGTCAAGAGACATGAGCCCCAAACTAACACAAACTCTCTAAATAATGCTTTTGAGAAAACACAAACAAAAAAAGAGTTTGAGACAGGTATGGTGGTTTATACTTGTGACCTCAGCACTCAGGAGGCTGAGGCGGGATAATTACCAGTGAGTTCTGGGCACACCTGAGCTGCAGAATAAGAATCCTGTTGATGTGGGAGAGAGCTGTGGGATCAGAACTCTCACACCCATAGCTCGCAAGTCTTGAGTTCTAATCCACGTTAGCAAATAATAGAAGGGAAGGATAAATTATGAGCTTTTTGTTGTTGTTTTTTCGAGGTAGGGTCTCACTCTAGCTCAGACTGACCTGGAATTCACTATGTAGTTTCAGGGTGGCCTCAAACTCACAGTGATCCTCCTACCTCTGCTTTCCGAGTGCTGAGATTAAAGGTGTGCGCCACCACTCCCGGCTGAGATTTTTTTTTTTAAAGAGAGTTATGATAGAGGAAAAGCAAGCAGGAAAATGCTCGAGGCAAAAGAGGAGAGACCAAGAAAACCTCCATCTCTCCTGTCCAAAAATCCTCAAGGCAAGGCGTTCACCCAGGTGGCTCAGGTACCATTGTATGAATCAGGTATCCAATTAGAATGAGCTACGTCACCAGGCTCAGGTATGTAGACAGGGAACCTAATTGGTTGGTGGGCCCAAGAAGCTGATTTAGAAAGGACTAGCCCATAGGCGCTAAGCCTGAGAAAAGAATCCGGAAGCTGATGTTGGAGTTCTTCCTGGCAGACATGTCTGGGTGAAACTCTGGGTCAGATACAAGTTCTAGTTCTGCCAGGGCCGCCAGGGTGGCATCCATGTTTCTCTGGGCCAGTCCTTAACTACCTACCTACCAGGAGAACCCTACCTTGCTCTTAATCCATATCCCTGTCCCCCAAAAGAGACAGAGATAAAATACTAGAGAGAGAGAGAGAGAAATGAAAAAGGGAACATTAAGAGAATCTGTATCTTATAGGAATTACTCCACTTTCACTTTACGTTATCAACTCAGTTTTAGAATTTTATTTATAATCTTACTCTTCGAAAAGAACTACTGACCCATCTTCTACGTATGCAGCCAAGACCCAGAGCAGGAAAGTTTGACATTGGGTTATTTTTTTTTAAGGGCCATTTACTTCTTTCCAAATACGGAAGAAATTATGTCTGTTCATCCCATCAGACTGATGTATAAAAGCCTTGTGGATGAGTGATCTGGGATTGGAAAACGATTTATCAACCGGCTGTGTTGATGTACGCTGCTTTCATGGTAGGCCGCAGCAAGGACGACACTGTGGATTAGGCTTATACAAACCCTGGGTGTTTGCTTTACGTCAGCAGCTCTCTGAACACTGGGTCTGAGAATCCCTTGCAAAAGAGTTGAGTTAAAAAAAAAAAATTGCCGAGTGAGGATGTCAAACAGAGTGACAGTGCACATATTTAGTCTCTCAAAGGTAGCAAAGAGGGTCACATGTTCAAAACACTGATCTAGATGACTGGCTTCCTGTGCTCAAGCACGTGGGAGACTCACGGGAATAAGAAATGGCAATCATAACAGAACGCAATAGGCCAACAAGCCAGAAATGCCAGAACATTCAACGACGGAGAGATGGAAGGGTCTGGAGCTTTCCTGTCCATTTATTTCACATGCAGGTTTTAGCCAAAGAAGAAGTAGTGTTCTGTTCCTCTCCCTCAGCTCCCTGTTCAACATTCAAGCAGAAACACAAGCCAAATACCCATGGATGAATCTGGGTAAGGAGACGGCAAAACAGTGTGTCTTTACTTAACTCCAGGATAACAGCCGAGAAATCACCCGAGGGCTGGGGAGATGGCTTACCAGTTAAGGCATTTGCCTACAAAGCCAAAGGATCAAGGTCAACAGAACACTCTAGAACCTTTGGGGACAATATCCAAGTGGAAAGAACATTGATTTTTAAGTCATATTTTTTATATCTAGGAATTACCCTAGTGTAAAGTTGTTGACATTCTGGGGACATGTGAACTTACAGCTTAAAGAAAAAAAAAACTAAAGTGGGCTGGAGAGATGGCTTAGTGGTTAAGGTATTTGCCTGCGAAGCCAAAGGACTCAGGTTCGATTCCTCAGGACCCATGTAAGCCAGATCCACAAGGGGCACATGCATCTGAAGTTTGTTTGCAGTGGCTAGAGACCTTGGCATGCCCATTCTGTCTGTCTCTCTTTTCTATCTCTACTTGCAAATAAATAAATTTGGGGGAGGGGTTCAAGGTAAGGTCTCACACTAGTTCAGGCTGACCTGAAATTCACTATATAGTCTCAGGGTGGCCTCGAACTCACAGTGACCCTCCTACCTCTGGCTCCCGAGTGCTGGGATTAAAGGAGTGCACCACCATGCCCGGCTAATAAAAATTTTTAAAGAAATCATCCGAGAGCCTCCAGAGAAATTAACCTCCTCTCCAACAAAAGCATACTTGGTAGACTCTTCAAAAGCAGTACTGAATATGAAGAAAACATACGTTTGTAATATAACATAATATTTATTGGGTATTAACTATGGAAAGCATTTATTTTCCCTGTTATATCACGATGGCTCTAAGTCACAGGGTTACAAATGAAAGCACTGAAAGGCAAGCAATTTGTCCAAAGTAATAAAGTGTTTCAGCCTGAATTATATCTGTAGCCTTTCAAATTCAAAAGGTAAAAGATTTATATAATTCAAAGAGGAACTAAGTATCTCTATACATTTATGTCTTGCCGTTCTAACCTTCTATATCTCAGAATGATTTTATCTCAAAATCAGGTTGCCGAAGATGTAGTCATCAAAAGATCATACTGGAGAGTAGGGTGGGCTCATATTCCAAAATGACTGGTATTATGATAAGAAGGGGAAATTTTGACATCCATAGACATAGCATACAGACACATATACACATGCGTTGACATACACCCATGTAAACATGGCCTCAGAAGGAACCAACCAACCCTGCCAACACTCCACCTTGAACCTCTGGTCTCCAGAACTGTGAAACAGCATATTTTTGTTGTTGTTGTTGTTGTTTGTTTTTTGAGGTAGAGTCTCACTCTAGCTCAGGCTTACCTGGAATTCACTCTGTAGTCTCAGGGTGTCCTCGAACTCATGTAATCCTCCTACCTCTGCATACCGAATGCTGGGATTAAAGGCGTGCGCCACCAACGCCCAGCTGAAACAGCATAATTTCATTACTTGAGCAACTCAGCTATAGCACATTGTTGGGGTGGCCGTCATAAATGGACACACAGAATAAACATTAGAAGTTGAACTCATGTCTTGTAGAGCAGACCATAGGCTGGGATCTCTGTACCATGTCATGTCTTTTTCTCTTTTACTCTCAATCTCTCTCTCTCTCTCACACACACACACACACACACACACACACAAAACAAACAAACACACCCCAGGATCTGTAGCTCAGGCTGACATGCCCAGCAGAGTTTTTTTTTTTAAATATATTTTATTTATTTATTTGAGAGAGAGAAAGAGGCAGAGAGAGAGAGAGAGAATGGACATGCCAGGGCCTCCAGCCATTGCAAACGAACTCCAGATGCATGCACCCCCTTGTGCATCTGGCTTACGTGGATCCTGGAGAATCAAACTGGGATCCTTTGGTTTTGCAGGCAAATGCTTTAACCACTAAGCCATCTCTCCAGCCCCCAGCAGACTTCTATACACTCCCATGCTAGGTAAGGTCTAACAGTATTCTAGAACCATATTAACCTGGAATCCAGTGAAACACTCACACACACAAAAAGATTTTTTTCTACTATTACTTGAGGTTATAGAACGTGACAGCTCCATGACTTTAAAGGTGTTCTAAAGTAGTGTTTTCCTCTCCGGGGTGCCTCAGGTGCCCCGTAATCCTATGATATCAGGGTAAGGGAGACTGGGTGAGTGTCCACAACCCACACTCCTCCTTCATTCTGAGCTCTGTGCTTTTGAACTTCCCTGTTCTTTTCTGGCTTGAAGAAAGGTTTTTCACCTTGAAACAATAAAATCTGTTGATTGATTCTAATCCCATCCCTTCCCTGATGACCAGACAGAGGGAGACGCTGAAAAGCTGAATGAAATTCTCAAGGTTGCTAGCAAGCTTGGCCGAGCCAGGATTAGGAGTGACTTCTATTCGGCTATACCTCGCTGCTCACTGTAATAGGAAAATGAGTGAGTGTAACCTGAAAATAGAATATCCCAGGAAACCATGGCTGACCTTGGGGCCACACAGTCCCCTGGGATGGGTCTTTAGCCACTTGAGTAGATTAAAAAGGAGCCTAAGTAACATGACTTCCAGAGATGCTTCACCCAGTACCTTCTCTCAAACCCGCAGAGGGACAATTGCTGGCCGAGAGAGAAATATATTCATGGACAGGTTTAGGTTCTAGACATGGCCCTGCTCCTAGCCCAGGTGGGAGCACTTTATATAATAGGGTCCTTTCTATCCATCTGCTAGTGGGCTCTTCTGGTATTTGAGAGTTGCTTTTTGGTTCAATTATCCCACAGAGTCAGAGAAAATGGGCAACATCCAGATGGCAACAAAAGGAACAGTAGTGATGTCGAAAAAGAGTGCTTCCCTCCAAGCCTCGGGTCCTGCATAGAGCGTGAGTTTCACAGCGCCTTCTCCTGTGACTAGGGAAGTGCATTCAGGGTGGGGGCGGGGGTCACTCAAGTCCCACCCAGAGTTAGTGTCAGATACTGAAATTGAAGATCAGAGGAAGGGAGAAGGGGGCCCGAAAGAAACCAGTTTCCATACAAAGGGAAGGAGAGGGCCAAAGTGGGCTGGAGTGTGTATGGGTGCATGTGCGCGTGTGTGTCCGCCACTGATGAGCTGTTGTTCATGTGAACGGGAAGAGCGGTTCACTGAAGCCCTTCGGTATTGGGCTCAAGCCATCCCTGTAAGGTGCTCCTCCCACGCCCCCTTCCTCCCCCTTTCCAGCCAGCAGAGATAGACTGAATAAGCAACACCTAAGGGTCCCTCAACCAGCTCCAGCACTGCGGGGCTCAAGAGATAGATCATCCCACTCTTGGTGAACCTTAAAGGGGATTTGCCCCAGGAGAGTGACTAATTTCATTTCCCATTAGAGGAAAATAACTGGTCCCAGCAAATCCTTCAGTGCTGGGGCTACAGAAGACTGCTGTAACTTTTTTTTTTTTTTTTTTTTTAATGAGGTAGGGTCTCACTCTAGCCCAGGCTGACCTGGACTTCACTCTGTATTCTCAGGGTGGCCTCAAACTCACAGCGATCCACCTACCTCTGCCTCCTCCCAAGTGCTGGGGTTAAAGGCATGTGCCCCCACGCCCAGCTTGCTGTAAGAGTTTTGACTGGCAGTAACTAAGAAAGAAGAACTGTTTGCCGTCCAACTTCACCAGGTCATTGAGGGCAGCATGAGGTGGCAGGTGCCCCTCTGAGGGCCAGTGGAATGCAAATCAAGCGAGCACTACCACCCAGGCAGGAGGCAATGAGTTCCAATTCTAGTAGCCCCACATAGTGGTGGTGTTACTTTGCAGAGCCCAAATTGTACCCCCCTACCCCCAAGGTGACTATGCTGACTCACAGAAACATGTAAAGTATCTCCTACAAATTAAGAGAAATGTTCGGAGGGAAATGTTTGGCGTCCTCAAAAACTGGGGCTCCCTGTATAGAGTGAAGCTGTAGGAACTCAGACAGTCCTGATGACTGCGTTTGAACAGGCCTGGGGAGGATGATTGTAAGATGACTTCTTCCTGAACGTAGCTTTCCAAGATCGCCATGGACTCTTTCTTCCCCAAAACTCTCTGTATTTTTTTAAGTGTGCACACGTGCGTGTGTGTGTGCACACGCGCATGTGCCAGAGGGTGATGTTGAGAGTCCTCTTCATTTGCTCTCTTCTTGATTTTACTAAAGAAGTGTCTCTTGGCCTGGAGAGATGGCTTAGTGGTTAAGCGCTTGCCTGTGAAGCCTAAGAACCCTGGTTCGAGGCTCGATTCCCCAGGATCCACATAAGCCAGATGCACAAGGTGGCACATGCATCTGGAGTTTGTTTGCAGTGGCTGGAGGCCCTGGTGCACCCATTCATTCTCTCTCTCTCTCTCTCTCTCTCTCTCTCTCTCTCTCTCTTTGTCGTTGCTCTCAAATAAATAAAAAAAAATAAACGAAGCATCTCTCACTGAGTCCAGAGCTAACCCATCCAGCTAGTCTAGCTAGCCAACTTGCCGTGGGGCTCCCAGCCTCTGGTGCATGCTGGGATTACAGGTACCTCCGAGCCGGCTGGCGTTTATATGGGTGCTGGGGATCCTCGCTCAGGTGCCCATGCTTGCGCAGCGAGGACTTTATCCACTGAACCATCTCCACAGCCCCAACTCCCTGCATTTCAACAATGAATTCTGGCTTCTAAACGTCACTACTCATTCTCCTTCCTCCCAATGCCATGGTGATGACGGTAGAGAAACTGAACTTGCAGAGGGGGGCAGGGAAGGAGCAAGGTGAGAAAGGAAGAGGGAAGACAGGAAGCCGGAAGAGAATCACAGGGAGGGGAGGATGGGCGGCCTTCTCTGATAGGGTGAGCCAGAGAAAAGCTTTCAGCACCAGGGTAACAACAAAGAGAGGATAATGGGCAGAAATAGAAGTGGCTTTTTATTTGATTTTATTATTTTATTTTGAGGCAAGCCCAACAGACTGGCTTCCTCCTCCTCCTCCTCCTCCTCCTCCTCTTCTTCTTCTTCTTCTTCTTTTTTTTTATTTGCAAGAGAGTGAGAGCAAGAGAGAGAAAATTGGCACGCCAGGACCTCCAGCCACTGTAATGGAACTCCAGACACATGGGCCATCTTGTATACATGTCTGACTTTGAGCACTTGTGTCACCTTGTGCGCCTGGCTTATGTGGGACCTGGAGAGTCTAACATGCGTCCTTAGGCTTTGCAGGCAAGCACCTTAATGGCTAATCCATCTCTCCCGCCCCAAACTAGCTTGTTTTCGTTGTTGTTTCTCTTGAGGGTAATTTTGGAATGTATGTTTCCTTCCTTCTCTGTCTTCCTTTTCCCTCCAAATCCATAGGCAGGATCTTTAATTTCAGATTAAAATCAGATGACCTCGTGTGGAGAACTAGGACAGGACATGGCCGTGGGTAGCCAGCATATGACCTCGTTATTTTGATATACTGAAGGGAGCTGTCTTTCTGTTTCCTTCCAAGGGGCCCTAGAATCAGCGTGCCCCCAAATCCCACATTTCTTATAGGCACAGTTCTCTGAAGGTAAAGCTCTCACACAGGGATCCCCAATCTAGAAGTCATCACACCAGCTTCTGAATCAAGACCCCAGAGATAGGAAGGAGGCTAAGATGTTGTGTGAGATGCCTCACCATTATTCAGCAACTTAGAAATAGAAATACATTTTGCCATACGGCCACCAACCAGTCAGTGGATGGCGCTTGCCATGCTTTCTCTACAGGTAAGCAGCTCACCATCACCTCCCCATGTTCTCTACTCTCACTTCACCTGCACAAGGAGGTCATGGTATCAGGCAAGAGTTGTGCTGAAGTTCTTTAAAAAAAAAAAAAAAAAAAAAAAAATTCACTTACAAAGGGCTCATTACCTTGAACAGAACACTTAGCTGCCAGGGTAGCTGGGAGAAAAGGTATAGCCATGAACCAGGAAGGTGAGGAGGTGATTTGGTGGTGCTTGGACTGGTGAGGGGGCAGTGAGGAGACAAAAAAAAACCAGCCTGTGCAGATACAACCAGGGACCACCAGACACCCCACCATAAGCTAGAATGTGCCAGGGACTCTCATTTCCTTAACCTATGTGGCGGGAAGTCAAGACACACTACCTCTACTTCAAAGATCTGAAGTTTAAAATAATAGAGAACTAAATATATTATATGATTTAGTCAAAACTAACCATTAGAACTGTTCCATTGTGAGGAGGGGAAGGAGAGCAAGGGAAGTCAGATGAGCTCCCAGTTCTCAGTCAACGGCCATAACTTAAAGCTGACAAATTAAGAAAGAGGATTGGCAACCACTAGATTAAAAGGCAGAAAAGGGGTTGGAGAGCTGGCTTAGCAGTGAGGGCCCTTGCCTGCAGAGCCAAAGGACCTAGGTTTGATTCCCTAAGACCCACATAAGCCAGATTCACAAGGTGGCACATGCGTCTGGAGTTCATTTGCAGTTGCTAGAGGCCCTGGGGTGCCCATTCTCTTTCTCTCAGCCTGCCTCTTTCTCACCACCCCCCTCAAATAAAAAGAAGACAGAAGAGGTACAATGGGGTTTACCTTTGCAAAAGGGAATGAAAACCAAAGATGCTGAATGAAACCTGTAGCTTTTCACTTAGTATCCTCGGGTATTTTAATTTCCATCACCGTGAGTTTCTTGCAGCAAATGAGATCTGGAAGGACAAGAATTGTCAGCATTCTGGTGTGCTGGAGTGAGGGCTATGGGATCAGAGTTTATGGGGGAGGATAGGAAATGTTAGCTTCCTTTTTTTTCATTCATACCTGCCTTGATTATGTTTTTAAAGTAACTATGATTAATTTGTATTAAAACATATTATTAAAAGTTGATGTGACCCTACCTCAAAAACCAAAAAAAAAAAAAAAAAAAAAAAAAAAAAAAAAAAGGTTGAATGTCACTATCCCCGTCCACCAGGGAGCATCCAGAGAAATGGACCCTTTGTATTGTAAAGGGCATTTCGTGCACAAACAAAGGTGGAGGCAGTCTGTGGAGAACTCTGCCCCAGGAAGCCTGAACTTCCACTTCACTACAAACTCCATGTTCCATGAAGACTGAGTCTGGCTTCCTGTAGGCACATTTTGCAACTATAATTGATTAGTTTTGCCAGTCTGGCTTATTGCAATATTATGTCTTACAAAAGCTCTCTCCAGGTAGACTCTGTTCTTTCCAGGTGATCCTTCACAAGGACATTTAGTGTAAGATTTTTAAAGAATTGTCTTTAAAGTGCAGTGTGACTAATTTCTCAACATTGTTAACTTCCAACAATTTGTTTCAAGCTGTGATGTGAATGAACAGAATTGAATGCCATGGGGCTAGCTTTTATAGTCCTTGTTTTAATAACCATATGGTAATGTTTTTATTAACACTATCTTTGTAGTCAAAGCTGTGACTCAGGATGATCTATTTTAATGACCATACAACTTCTACCAATACCAGCATCTACCTTAGGCCAGCAAAAGATGGAAGAGTGCAGAAGATGTAGGAAACAACCATGTATTTTGTTCACTTAAGAACATTTCTTTTTAAAAAATATTTCTTTATTTTTATTTATTTATTTGAGGGAGAAAGAGTGACACAGAGAAAAACGGGGAGAATGGGTACACCAGGGCCTCCAGCTGCTACAAACAAACTCTAGATGTGTACACCACCTTGTGCACCTGGCCTGTGTGGGTCCAGAAGAATCTAATCTGGGTCCTTTGGCTTTGCAGGCAAGGCCTTAACCACTAAGCCATTTCTCCAGCCCACTTAAGGACATTTCTTGGGGCTCAGCAATTAAAGGTGCTTGCTTGTAAGCCTGCCCACTGGCGTTCCATCCTTACCAGCAGCCACATACAGCTGGGCGCAAAGTGACACATGTCTATGATGCCAACATGCCTAACATGCCTAGACAATGGGAAGCCAAACCAGTGAGCTCCAGAAGCTCACAAGTGACAGTGACAAGAAAGGCCCTGTCTCACAGAAAGAGGAGGGAGAGGACGGACACCTTGAGGTTGTCCTTTGTCTTCCACATGCACACCATGGCAAGTGTGCGCATGCACACACACACACACACAATTTTAAAGCAAGAACATTTCTTGCTTATTAGTAAAAAAATGTTATTTCAGTTTTATACAGGTCATAAACTGATGAGACTACAAGATTCTCCACTTACTACACTGTAAGTTTGTAGAAGGCATAATTGGGGTGGGAAGAGGACTGCCAAGTCCCCTAATGCTGGAACAATGAACACTCAAACAGTATTTGTCAGGGCCTGAGGAGATAGTTTAGTCAGTGAAGTGCTTGTCTTGTAAGCATGAGGACCTGAGTTCAATCCCCACAACCCATGTTAAAAAAAAAAAAAAAAAAAAAAAAACTCAAGTGTGGTGGTGGGTTTATAATCCCAGCTCTCAGGGGTGGGAGAGACAGACAGATTCCTGGGCAATATGGCTGCTAGTCTAGCCTGCTTGGCAAGTTCCAGGCTACTGAGTGATCCTATCCTAAAAAAAAAAAAAGTGGATGAGCACCGAGGAAGGACACTCATGTCCTCTGGCCTCCACATGCACACATATCCACACATACATGCAAATATGTGCACTACCATGCATAAACAGTCTCACACACACTTGTTGATCGCATTCATATGTATGCAAATAATTAGGCCACTAGACAGACTTCAGTCTTCAAAGTCTATCTGTTTCTTTGTGCAGAAGCTGAAACAAACCTCTCTTCCTATCCCAGACACAAGTAACAATCATAAAAAATTTAAGGACTCTGGAGCCCCAAAGACTTAATTTCCAGTTTTGATCAAATGAAGCCACGGGCTCCGTCTCCCATCCTCCATGAGTGGCACTTATGCCGAATAGATTTCACACACTAGACAGCCCATTCTTAAGGGTGTGAATTTATTTCTAAGTTTCGACTGTAAATGGACACCCAGGAATCCATAAAAATGAAGATCCCGTGATTTACAGGAAGATGTGTATTTAAATCAGACTATCTCCTTCCGTAGAAACATATCACCCACCAAACAGATTTCATCAAGGGGCAGATTCAGGGATAATGATGGCCTGACTGGCGGGAGAGATAAAGCTGAGAAATGGCTGGCAGATCTATTGAATTTGGACATTCATGAGAATTTCCTTCTAGCAATTCCTTCTAGAACATTCTGCCCCAGGGAACACTGCTATCTGCTAACCTCTGCAGCCAGGCCCTGAAGTTTTTAGGAGAGAGGCATTAAATAAGCTTACTTCCTCCTCTTCAGCTCCCGGTTTCCCAGCCACAGCATGATCATAGACTCACTCTGCCAAGGTTGGAAATGGAAACTATTTATCCAGGAGCCCCGAAGGCTGAGATCAGAGTGGATATCCCCCCCTTCACTGTCACTGGGAGGGGACAGTGAATGTCCAGGGACTTTGTCTGTGGAATCCTGAGACTTTGCATCGGTGTCCTTCTTTGAGTCAACAAGAATATGACGACATAGGCTTTGTCTTGCCAGGGACCTTGTGGCTTGCCTTCCATCAGCACTGAAAGCCTGTTGGTGGTGGCTCTTGGAAAGAAACACCAGACCAGTGCTAAGCACTTGGAGTATGTTCCCTTCTCCCATTCCTCAATTCATCTGTTGGGGGGGACTCTGGCAGGTTTACCTCTACATGGAAGCTTCTTGGCATGGGTCCAAGAGATGCTTGCAGAGGACACACCCTTAAATGTAATGTAGTCAAAATGCTGTGAAATTAATTATAGCATTTATTATAGAACTATTTACAAGGCAAAGTCCTGCAACATAAAACATTAAAGAAATATAATTACCTCAAAATGGAAGGGAGATGGTAGGCTATCAAATACACGATACTTGATTAATCAGTTGGCTTTGAGAGTGACTTGCTGAGACTTTCTGCCTAAGTCCAGAGCTGAATCCTGGCTCTCTGGGAAGAGTCAGCCATCTGGAAATCCAGGAGCCGGTGTCATCACTGTCCTTAGCTTCTTTTCATTTTACCTATGCATATGAATGTATTATTTCCTCCAGTGGAATGTGGCTTTCACATGACGTCATTTTCATTGTCAATCATTTGTATCTCTCCAATCAAGATGAAGGAGATTGTGAAGTGTGGGCAAATGCTGATACAATCGTGGTTCATAGACTAGACGCCAATGTTGCTGTCCTACCTTTAAAATGAAATGCTACTGGCTACACAGCAGTATTTCCCACCTCCTCCCTCTCACGGAACGCAGATGGGTTACAACAATGAAGACCAGTTGTACCATTCACTCTGCTTACTCATGCCTCCCAAACACTCAAAACAAGATCTTTTGACTTTACCATTTTATTATTTTTTATTTTTTTAATTATTTATTTCCAAGGAGAGAGAGAGAGAGAATCAGAGCACCAGGTCTTCTAGCCACTGCAAACAAACTCCCGATGCATGCACCACTTTGTGCATCTGGCTTTAAGTGGGTACTGGGGAATTGAACCAGACAAGTGCCTTAACCACTGAACCTCTCTCTCTCCAGCCCAGATGTTATCATTTTAATTCTCTTATACCTATTGTCCTCATCAATTTTTAAGATTTTTCAAGTAGCTCTCCAATTCAACATCTTTCTTTCCATGTTGATCCTACTCAGTCATTCATTCAAAGTCCAGAAACGACACAATTCCAATTGTTCAAGCCACCAATCAGGACTCGTTCTTCACCCCTTAATTTTTTTTACATCCTACATCAAATTCATCAAGGAGTCCTTGTGGATCTACCTTCGGAATATATCAGATGATGAACAAGTAAGTCATTGAATTTCTTGGAGCTTCAGTTTTTTTCCATCTGCAACATTAAGGCAATAGTAAGTCCCCCACCCTCCAAGAACTGTTGGGAAAATTAAGCAACGTGGAAGTGGTGCAGGTAACTGTGGTCAAGTGTTACTGTATTGTACATCACCACAACTAGGTTTACCTACAGCCAAAATCATATGTGGCTACTTTGTGGAATGCTGAGAAAACTCAAGAGAATTTGATTGAAAAACAAAACATCGGTTGGTGAAACAATGTTAGTTCAAGAATCAGTATGAAAAGAAATACAATGCTATTTAAATTTAAGAAAATTGTCCAATAGAAGATATAGATAATTTGTATGTGTATGTGTGTGTGGTTTTTAGAGGTAGGGTCTCACTCTAACCCAGGCTGACCTGGAATTCACTATGTTGTCTCAGGATAGCCTCAAACTCACAACCATCTTCCTACCACTGCCTCCCCGGTGCTGGGATTAAAGGATACACCACGATGCCCAGCTTGAGATAATTCTTAAAAGAAAAACATTAACAAATAATACTGATACTGATCAAGTCAGGGGCATAAATGGAAAAACCAAACCACTTATAAGTTTTAGCATACTATTGGGTTTTTTATAACTTTTTATTGACAACTTCCTTGCATATACACAATACGTTATGATCATAAACACCTCCTACAACCCTCCTCCTCTATCCTTCCTTCTCTGAATCCCTTTTATCAACTACTCCCTGTTCTGTCTTGTGTAGGTTGTGTCAACCACTCTGAGCTCATGAATGCCGCGGCCACTTTGTGTCTGGAAGACAGCGCTGCACAGCACTCCTCCCCTTCCTTTGGCTCTCACATTATTTCTGTTCCATCTTCTACAGTGGTCCCTGAGCCTTGAAGGTGTGATAGAGATGTCTCAGTGCTGAGCACTCCACTGTCTCTTCTCAGCATGATGAGCTTTGAGTCACCCCAGTAGCTAACATATCTGAAAAGAGAAGCTTCTCTATTAATATATAGGCATAAACATAAGTCTGCTGGGGGCAGTTTGGTGGGTATAATATATACATTTAGCCAAACAGTGCTTGTTTTCCCACTAGAGATCATGACCTTCTTAGCCAGAGACTTTAAAAAAAAATATGAGAAAGAAAGAAAAAATTGGTGTGCCAGGGCCTCCAACCACTGCAATTGAACTCCAGACACATGCGCCACCCTGTGCACATGTGCAACCTTGTGAGCTTCTATCGCCTTGTGCATCTGGCTTTCATGGGACCTGGAGAGTCAAACATGGGTCCTTAGGCTGCTCAGGCAAGCACCTTAACCACTAAGCCATCTCTCCAGCCCAGCCATATTTATTTTATCTTATTTTATTTATTTGAGAGAGAAAAAGAGGTAGATATATATAGAGAGAGAGCAAATAGGTGCACCTGGGTTTTCAGCCACTGCAGATGAACTCCAGACACATGCACCATCCTGTGCATCTGGCTTACGTGAGTCCTGGAGAACTGAACCCGGGTCCTTTGGCTTTATAGGCAAACGTCTTAACTGCCAGGCCATCCCTCCAGCCCCAGCCATAGGCTTTTGGTTGGGTTTTCAGTACCAGGCTTAAATTCCCTCCTAAGGAGCAGGCCTCAAGTCCAATCAGAGAGCACTTAGTTTCCCTATAACAGACATGTCTCTGCTGCACCAGTTGACTTGCTGGGTCTGCTGCTATTCAAGGCTATTAATAACTTTTCTCCAACAGGCTACATAGATCTTTCCAGAACCCTGACAGTTAGTCAACAGAGGGAGGCTTCCAGTTCAGTTCATCTTGATTTCTCAGTGCCCTTCAACCCAAGCATGTGGTGTCTTTACAACAGGGTCTTACCATCTAGTTCTGGTGGGCAACTGAGAGGCTTAGCGATAGCCTATAGACTACTAGTTTTAAAGAGAATGTATCTAAACTGAGCATCTCTCATTATCTGAGTCAAGGAATTATTCTCAGAAAACTCTACTTTTCCAAATTTTCTGAATTTTCTGTGAAGAATATGTTTTTTTTTTTTTTTTTTTTTGTTTGTTTGTTTATTTTTTTTGAACATGGACACAAAATAGCTCAGGCTGGCTTCAAATTTTGGTAATCCTCTGTCCAAGATTCCTGAGTGTTGGGATTAAAGGTGTGAGCTACCCTGCCAGGCCATATAATCTTTGCAATCAGAAAAACTTCAAAATATTTGCTTTAATGAAAAGGTAATATGTCACTTTTTTAAACACAGATTTTAAGAAAAGAATTAATATATGTTTAACCTAGTTATTTATTTATCACAGAAAAGCTGAGCCAATCACCACCCAAGAAAATAAAAATCAAATTTTAGTTTATTTGTAAAAATATATATCAAGTTGGGGGATGGAGAGATGGCTCAGGGGTTAAAGGTACTTGCTTGCACAGTCTGATGGCCTGGGTTTTCTTCCCCAGTACCTATGTAAAGCCAGATGCACAAAATGGTACATGCATTTGAAGTTTGTTCTTATGCACCCATATTTCTTACTCATTAAAAATAAATAAATAAATAAGTATATTCTTTAAAATATCAACTTGAAGAACTAGTCAAATTTATTTATTTTTGAAAATAAAACCTATCCTTGTACGTGTCAATGCTGCATAGGTTTCCAAGGTGGGTGTTTTCACAGTGTCCTTAGTCGTTTGGTTTCAGTTTGTAAGTGAGATTATTAAAATGTTTATAAAAGTTTGGGGTATATAAAACTAATGAAAACGATCCTCCGTGTGGCTTTTCCCATAGAATAGCCTTTGAAGTACAGTGCTGTGGTTTAGCTACTTTAAAGGCTATGTTTATTCTATAATTTTAAAATATAAAAGTTAATAACTTAATAGTCAGAACTCGAGCTATAATTTTAATTATGAAACATCGCAATTCAATAGAGTTAGGGTTTGAAAATTGGGCCATGCAAAAGGACAAGTGCACTCAGATACTCCCATGTTTTAATGTCCAATACTATTTTGGGGGCAAATAATCTCATTCTCTTTGCCTTGTGTCCTGAGAGCTCTCACCAGGTTGATGAGTAGCCTGCAACTTGAGAAAATATTCCAGGGTAATGCCCTCGGTCCTGTATGTGCAGTCTACTGTGTGTTGGCAGCTGTGGAAGGAGGAGAAATGTCAGTTCTTGGTATCATTCTTTCAGATATATCTACTGCACAACGACTCCCTGCCACATACTGTCCTGGGTGTCTCTTTCTTTCTTTTTTTTAATGAGTATTTAAATTTTTTTTTATTTATTAGAGACAGAAAGAGAGAGAGAGAGAGAGAAAATATGGGCATGCCAGGGCCTCTAGCCACTGCAAACAAACTCCAGATGCACGCACTATAATGTGCGTCTGGCTTATGTGGGACCTGGAGAACTGAACCTGGGTCCTTAGGCTTCGAAGGCAAGTGCCATAACTGCTAAGCCATCTTTCCAGCCCCTGGGTGATTCTTATCACATCCTATCATTTAGAAGGTACACCCCTGCGGAAATGAAGGGTGAAGACTTCTATAAACTAGAAAGGGGACAATAGAAGTGGCAAAGTGGTATTCAAACCTTGGTCATCTCATTCTAAACCCACTGAGCACTATTCAAAAGCTCCAGTAGGGTTGGAAAGATGGCTTCATGGTTAAGGCACTTGCCAGCAAAGTCTAAGGACCTACATTCAATTCCCCAGTACCCACATAAGTCAGATATACATGGTGGCACATGCGTCTAGAGTTCCTTTGCAGTGGCTAGAGGCCCTGTCATGCCCATTCTCTCCCCTCTCTCTCTTTCTCATAAAAAAAATAAATAGATAAATAAATATTTCTTTAAAAACCTTCAATGAACATGAATTTAGGAACAAGAGACAAAGTGGCAATGATAGCCCACAGGCCCATAGACCTCCCAGTAGAATGTCATATGGAAGATGGCAGTGAAGCAAAATAAACTGACCTCTCCCAGCTGGCTTTCCCCTGGGAATGCAGTTGCTTTACCATTAAAGTGCCTGACTCCTCAGCATCCCAGGCCAACGGGAAGACAGGATTGAGTAACACAAAGCTCTTCTTGGGGCAGTAGCCCACCCCCACGACCAGGCCATGGCTGAGAAGGGAAGGGGCATATGTGTCAGACCTGAGAGTCGTGAGAAGTCTTAAGGAGAGGAATGGAGAAGCCGGGGCCTGGGAGATGCAGCTGGGTTAAGGTTAGGGATAGGATCCAGCTACCGGGACCAGCAGCTTCCGGCCCAAGGGCTCGTCTGGGAGGCACAAGAACCATGTGATTCACTCGCCTATTATTTGTTGTTTTTTTTTTTTTTTTTTTTTTTTTTGCGTGCATGTGTAGTGTACATGTGCATGTGGGTGCTCATGTGAGAGTACACACGTACGTGCACATGTATGTGGAGGGCAGAGGTTGCCATTGAGTGTCTTCCTCTACTGCTTCTCCACATTATTTTGATGAGTCACTGGACGCAGAACTCACTGGTTTGACTGGACAATCTGGCCAGCAAACCTCAGGGACCCTCTTATCTCCACCTCCACCAGCCTAGGGATGACAGTGCATGCTACCACACCCAGTGTTTGTACATGAGTTCCAGGGATCCAAACTCAGGTCCTCAAGCCTGGGCAGCAAGCACTTTACCCACTGGGCCATCTCTCCAACCCCTTGGGCTTTTTGTTTTCTAAGAAAATCTTGGTGCTACCAGTAATGACCTGGTTCAAGTGGAAATATTAGAATTTGCCCCTGCATAAAAGAAAGATCTTGAGACTCATGGCTTTGTCTATTGTGAGACTGTTGGAGAATCATTTTCTGAGGGAGAATTCTCACCCCCAAGTCTTAAAATCTTTCTTATTTATGAGAGAGAGAAAAGAAAGAAGAAGGAAAGAAAGAAAGAAAGAAAGAAAGAAAGAAAGAAAGAAAGAAAAGAAAGGAGGGAGGGAGGGAAGAAAGAAAGATAGAAAGAAGGAATGAAGGAAGGAAGGGAGGAAGGAACAAAGAAGGAAGGAAGGAAGGAAAGAAAGAGAAAGAAAGAAAGAAAGAAAGAAAGAAAGAAAGAAAGAAAGAAAGAAAAGAAAGGAAGGAAGGAAGGAAGGAAGAAAAAGAAAGAAAGAAAGAAAGAAAGAAAGAAAGAAAGAAAGAAAGAAAAAAGAAAAAGTATGGGTGCACCAGGGCCTCCTGCCACTGTAAGCAAACTCATGCACTGCATGGTGCATCTGGCTTTATGTGGGTACTGGGGAATTGAACCCAGGCTACAGGCTTTGCAAGCGCCTTTAATTGCTGAGCCATCCCCATGGCCACCCACCTCATCTTACTTTAGAAATAGCAGAGTTTCCTTTCACTACGGATATTGTGAATTACGTTAAGTAGTCAAGATTCCTATTTCATTTTGGAACTTAAAGATTTGAGCCAAAGTTAGGGCCTTCCTTAGTAAGCTCAGAGAACTTCAAATATTTTGGGGTAGCCTTTTTCCTAGTGCCTGTTTCTTCCTTTCCCCCATCTCTCATCCAAACACACCTTTTATTTTGCAACATTTGGGAATTTCCTTAAGTGTCCTGGGATCCCTTTGGAACAAGACACGATGTGAGTGCACAGCATATGCATGCATGCAAACCTGCCCTCGGGAGAAGGGTCCTGGGAGTTAGTGAGGCCCAGCCCAGTCTTCCTGCTTCACTATGGGGGGGGGGCAAGGCAGGCCACTATTCACTTCCTGTCATCCTCAGAGGAAGCTGTAATCTGATGATGAAGTAAACAAGATAATCACATCCCAAAGAGCCACCACAAGAGAGTTGGAGGCCACCAGAGGAGCACTCTGTGCCCACAGGGAGGGACAACACCCACTTGGCCATCACTGACCTTGGCTCAAATCATTGCTTTGTCATCTTGCAAGAGCACAACATTGGGGAAATTCTATGCACCATAGCTTCCTTGCTTCTAGAATTGGGAAGAATGGGGACTGGAGAGATGGCTCCTGTGCTTAAATACTCTTGCTTGTAAAGCTTGCCAGCCCATGGTTTGATTCCCCAGTACTCACATAAAGCCAAGTGCACAACGTGGCACACATGTCTGGAGTTTGTCTGCAGATAAAGGAGATCCTGGCAAGCCCATTCTCCGCCCCTCACTCACACACACACACACACACACACACACACACACAAATAAAATTATCAAAAAATAAAATAAGGGCTGGACCGATGGCTCAGTGGTTAAGGCACTTGCCTGCAAAGCCTAAGGACACAGGTTCAAGCCCCCAGTACCCACATAAGCCAGATGCACAAAGTGGCTCATCCATCTGGAGTTCATTTGCAGTGGCTGGAGGCCCTGGCACACCCATTCTCTCTCCCTCCCCACCCCATCAAATAAATAAATAAATAAATATTTGTTTAAATAAAATAAAGTTGGAGAGTAACAGCACCGTACCTTACAGAGTTGAGATAAATGAGGCAACATTTACCAAATCCTCACCCCATAGACAATGTGAAACACATCATCATGACTAACCCAGATTTTTTTTTAATGGTGCTTCCAGTCTCAGTGGCATTTTATAGTCACATGTATGCACACACACACACACACACACACACACACACACACACACACACACAGGTGCACACATAAGGTACCTCCTAGGCATGCACCCTGTATCTCAGAGTGAACTAGTGCAGCATTTTTGCAGCAGACGTGTAGTGTAAGACGTGGGTAGGAGGAAGAGCTCTGGTAAGTACTGAAGGCAGCCAGCCTGAGGGAACAGAGCTGGCTACATGCAGCTCACTCAGGAAGATAACAGGACCCAGCTTCCTTTTCCAGACGTAACTTTTAAGACGTGGCTACTGGTATATCTTTGGGACTTGCAAAGAGAGTGCAGGCTGACTGGACTCTGCTACTCCCGGCTTCTCTGCAAGGTTGGACTCAGGAGAAATGAGTTCTGTCTTCCTTCTGCAGCCTTCAATCTATGGAAGGACTCTTTGAATATGGTCACACTGGCTTCTGCAAGAACAGTTGGACCTTCAACTTCTTTAAAGGAAAAGTTACTAGTTAACATATGATATCAGACATGCACGGCATACAAGCATGGTACATTTCAAAATATCTGAGGAAGGATGTGTTTTTGACAACACATTCATATGCCCTCTAATCCCAAGATGAACACACACACACACACACACACACACAGTACCTAGAGGAACACCGACAACTTGAAAGCCACTAGAATGAAGATAATTAGAAGCATCATTATACACATGCTACAGTAAAGCAGCGTTTGCTTTGGTGACTCATAATAACATTAGGAATTTGACCTGAAACCAGTGAACTATTATGTAATGGGAAAACAATTGATCTTAGTTTTTATGTGCATGGTCGCATTGCCTGGAGTTTCTTCTCGTTAAATTTCCTTACACCTGTTAAATCGTTTGTGTTGCATCCTGGCAAATTAATAATTTAAAATAATTATCCTCAACACAAATATAACCTGGCTATAATGAAAAGTTTTATGTCGTTTCAACCAACACCGCGAATACAAAATAGAAGAGTGTGTTCGAGAGAAACATGGATGAGTCATAAGTAAGTTGCTAAAATTGTCAGCTAAATTAACTCATATTACCATCATTCTCCCACCTTCTCTATGGCTTTGGCTTTGGTGGAAGAACTCTTAAATTTTTTCTTATTTAGCTCAACTTAGTTTTTAGCATATCACCATGTATTAAAAAAATAGAAATTTATGGTTATTAAAGGCCTTAGCAATCATGATGTGTGAATGGATCTGGATTTGCTTGAAGATTATAAACTCGTCATTTTTCTCTAATAATTGCCTGCACATCTCCAGAGCTCTCAACTATGAATATTAGGTATTTTAAGAAAATCCATATTGTAGCATTTACATAGAAGCTTAGCTGGTATCTTAAATATTTATTTTATTTATTTATTTATGTATGTATGTATGTATTTGAGAGACAGTGGGAGAGGAGAGGCAGATAGAAAGAGAGAGAATGGGCATGTCCGGGCCTCTAGCCACTGCAAACAAACTCCAGACTCATGCTGCCACCTTGAACATCTGGCATTACGTGAGTACTGGAGAATTGAACTCTGGTCCTTAGGCTTTGCAGGGAAGCACCTGAACCACTAAGTCATCTCTCCAGCCATTTTAGAAAGATATTTTATTTATTTATTTATTTAAAGTGAGAGAAAGAAAGACAAGTTTATTGGTATTTTAAAGAATCCAAGTAATATGTGAAGCAACAATTTGAAAAACAACACATATTGCTTTTATATTTCAACATGCTTAGTGAAAAATGCTACTGCAATAAATTTTTGGTGATTTGCTATATACAGTGGCCAACAAAATTATCAGAACTTATAAAGACCAGTATTTGTTTTCCATTTTTACCAAATATTATTTATGTGTTGATTACGAGATCTATTTTTTTAAACTTTTTGTTGACAGCTTCCATCTATATAGGCACTATAATGTGATCATAATACCCTCCCACCCCTCCCTTTCCCCCTCCTAAATTCCTCCTCCACTGAATCACTTCTTTCCAACTAGTCTCTGTTCTATTCTGATGTCATCATTTTCCCCTCCTATTTTGCAGTTCTTGCATAGGCAGCGTCAGCTGTGAGGTCATGAGTACCATGACCACTTTGTGTCTGGAAGACAGTATACAAAGCATGCCTCCCCTTCTTTTGGCTCTTACATTCTTCCTGGCACCTCTTCTGTAATGGTCCTAGTGCCATGGAGGTGTGACAGAGATATCTCAGTGCCAAACATACCACAGTCATTGCTTCGCAGCACTTTGGTAAGTGTTGAGTCTGCTCAGCGGTTACCACCATCTGAAAAGAGAAGCTTGTCTAACCAAGAGTGGCAATAGCATAAATATATGGTCATAACAGAACCTGAGCAGAGAATCAGCCCATCGCACCTCACCAGGGCCCCAGCTGAAACCATAGAGTAATGGGGGAAATGAGCACGAGTGCTGCTTTCTTGGTGAACCTGGTACCAACACAAGGGTGAAGGAGATAGACACAGAGAACACTCAACTCCTACCAAACCAGATATCTAGAGACACAGAGGCTCCCTTGACCTCATCACTGAAGTAGACCTAGGGCGAACTCAACATGGCTCAGGGAAATTCGCAGAAGAGGAGGTGGGAAGATTGTTAGAGCCACATGTTGGGACATTATGCACAGAGACATTGCCTCTTCCCCATAACTCATAGCTACTCCCATGATGCACGACCCACATTCCCCAATGAAGAGGGTCCCTTCAAAGGGGGAAGGACAGGAAGGAGGCTAACTATGGTACCAGAATGACTGTATACACACTATCTACATAACTAATAATATATTTCATATATATATAGTCATATACATAAGGATTTAGCAGTCAGGTTGGTGGCCATAATATATCCATTTAACCAGACAACAGTAGTAGTTTCCCAGTGACCTCTATTTTTTTAAAGGTTATTTATTTATTTGAGAGAAAGACAGAAAGAGGTAGAGAGAGAGAGAAAGAGAGAATGGGCACGCCAGGGCCTCCAGACACTGCAAATGAACTCCAGACACATGTGCCACATTGTGCACCTGGCTTATGTGGGACCTGGGGAATCGAACCGGGGTCCTTTGGCTTTGCAGGCAAACACCTTAACTGCTAAGGCATCTTCTCCAGGCCAGTGACCTCTATTTTTAACCAGAATTTGGTTCTGATGTATGCTAGAGGAGAAACTGCCTCAGGTAGTCACTGTCAATAGAGTAGGCAGACAGAAGAAAGTGTTCTGGAAGCTGGTTAGGTCTAACGGGCTCCATTTCTGTAGTGAGAGGAAGAAGAAAAGTTAAACAATTTTTCTAAGCAATCTAGACTAAAGTGATTTGTAGCCGGAGGAAAGAGGGCACGAGAGAGAACAGCAGAGGACCAAGGGGAGGGAGAGTTATGTGCGTGATTAAACTAAGGGTCTGAGGTGCTTTTGCTTTGGAAACTGACTCTCATCTGGCTAACAGGCCACATGTTAAAGAGCTTACTGGATTTGAGGTCCATGACAGTTTCCACCCAATTCCACCACCTTAAGGGAAGGCCCATCCACTCAGGAGGTTCAGCCCATCTGTTTAGTGGGTGCCATTCATTCTGGACTAACAGATGGCAAATACTAAGCACTATTGGCCCAAATTCCTTTCAGTTACTCAGTGAAGGCTAGATACCAATATATATATATATATATCTTTAAGCCAGGCATGTTCTATCATAGGCAATTTTCACCAACGCTCTGTCTGTTGCCAGAAGCATCTTGAAGACAGGAACATGGTCTCACCAGACTAGTGTACTGCTTCTGGATGGATCACTGTCATCTAAGGCAGAGACAGGCACATGGAAGGATCTGGATTTTTAGTATTTGTTAAAGGAATGAAATAATGAAACACCATACACCTGTCATTCCCCTCATCTTTATCCCTTTCTGAAAGCCAGCAGTGTTTGGGAGGCATCTTTTGGAGTCTCCATCTTGAACCATTGTGTCAGGGACATATAGCTATGATTTCAGCTCTTTACTCAAATTAAATCCATGTTCAGTCATCAGTTCAGTCATTAGTTACTACGCAGCCCCCCCCCATTACTATATGGGCCAGTGCTTACCTCAGTATAGTATGAGCACTGTGACAACAGTGATTTGATTCAAGGTGATGCTGAGAAGCCACTAAGAGCTGGCTTCTTTTTGCATGAAAAGAATCATTGTTATTCTTTTGCAGGGCTGTTTTTGCCACCTAAACTAAGAAAGTGCCCCTACCGAGGACATTAGAATTTTATGGTTTGGGCACCTGTGTAAACCTATAACCCAGCTCTCAGCCCACCTGGAAAATAGTCTTAGAAAACACTTACTGAAAGGTGTTTATACACACTCCCATCCATAGCCGATGTACTTCACTTCCAGGTGACGTCGTGGACACACAGAAGGTTGCAGTAACTTGCCTGGGTCAAATAAATGCAGACTCTGGAACTGACACCCAAATATGTCCAACTCCAAGTCTTCAGCTTTTTCCACTTCATGCTACAGCTATCCTAAGCAATAGATACGTCCCCACCAAGTGCTTTTTTTTTTGTTTTGCGAGGTAGGGTCTCACTCTGGCCTGGAATTCTATGTAGTCTCAGGATGGCCTCGAACTCTCAGTGATCCTCCTGCCTCTGCCTCCCAAGTGCTGGGATTAAAGGCGTGCGCCACCACGCCCGGCTCCAAGTCCTTTTAAGAGATGCATCCCAGGTACTCAAGGAACAGAAGAATGTCCTAATGGCTGCCCTGACAGTCCTTGTGCCTTGGTCTCCCAGGCACATCTGTGATGGATGCTTAGTATATGGACCAGTACCTACCATCATATATATATTAACCAATGACCACTTACAGAATGAAATCCTTGTGATTTATGGGAGAAAGCTTGTGTTGGCAACATGCTGACCGGGGTTGAAATAAGCCTCAAACCCAAGATGACTAAAGGACCAATGCTTTCTGGCTGTGGCTGCCATTGTCAACCCCCCAGGGTGTGTGTGTGTGTGTGTGTGTGTGTGTGTGTGTGTGTGGTAGTTTGAATAGATGGCCCCCAATATATTCAGTGTTTTATTAGTTTGTAGCTTGCATCTGCAGCCACCTGGCTGGAGGCAGTGTCACTGGGCGGATCTTAAGGTGTGGAGGTGGGTTTAGGATTTCAATCTAAAGATATGCAAAGTGTGCCTAGCTGGAGTTCCTGAGGTGTGCTGTGCTATGTTGTGTGGCTTTTTGGCTTGTGGCTTTTTTTTTTTTTCTCTGTGTTTGGTGCTGTGAAGGCAGGCCAGCTTCTTCTGCCATTATGGAACATCCCATGTATCTGTAAGCTTTAATAAATATCCCTTCCTCCATAACTTTGCCTGGTCTGGAAGTTCATCTCAGCGAACCTGAAGCTGTCTGTTAAAAGGACCAATGTTTTCTGGCTGTGGGCTGCCATTGTCAACCCCCCAGGGAGTGTGTGTGTGTGTGTGTGTGTGTGTGTGTGTGTGTTTCATCTGTTTGCAAGTGTACTCCTTGACTAGATGATGATGTGATTCATGTTTTTGCTCTGCTTTCCCCGCCATTATGGACTCTACCCTCTGGAACTGTCAGTTGAAATAAACCCTTTCCCTTCCAAGAGCTGGTCTTGCTTGAATACTTTGTTCCAGCAATGAGAAAGCAACTGACTCATGCACTGTTCTATGTGCTTCTGGAATTTGGATACTAGTCAGACAGTGGTACTTATTTGTGAGGAGCTCCAACTGAAATGTCTTTAAGCTCATCATCTGGTCTTAGAATGCTCCAGAAAGCATATTTTAATAATTATAGCAGTCAGTAACCCAAGAAACACAGGTAAACAAAGGTTCACAGATCCCATATCTTGGTAAATGTACAGGCTTCTAAAAACCCGGATCCATTAGCCCTGATGCCAAATCTGCGGCTCCATCCACTCCATGTGAAAGGAGAGGAAGAGATGGCCTCTAGGGGCACCAATCCCATCCCTCTGTGCCCCAAGGCTGCAATGATCTCCGTATCTTGCATTGTATTACATACACAGGGATCAAAATCTGGCTCTGGGGTCACAAAACAAAAGAGATCAGTGGAATCCATGTGCTGGAGATCACAGCAAAGGCTGAGCACAGACAGTCACTCCTCTAGGCATGAGTATGACCTGGAGAACATGGAGAGCAAGGGGCCGAGTACCAAAGTTAAGAATGGGAACGGGCAGAGCATGGTGGCACACGCCTTTAATCCCAGCACTTGGGAGGCAGAGGTAGGAGGATTGCCATGAGTTTGAGGCCACCCTGAGACTACATAGTTAATTTCAGGTCAGCCTGGGCTGGAGTGAGATCTTACCTCAAAAAATCGAAAAAACCAAAAAATAAAAAAATAAAAGAATGGGAATGAGTTTCAGGAGACAACGTCACTGATATCATTTGTGAGGTTCTCAGAAGCAAACCACCCTGTACCAAATATTCTACAAAGCTTATTTGTTGTTGTTCAGAACTTCTGTGACTGTGGAGAGCGGGCATGTTGTCAATCTAGAGGCAAATTATCTTAACTATCTTTAGTACCTTTGAAAGTTCACTCCTGTGTCTGACGTGCCATCTGTGTGACTACCAAAACATAACATGGGGACTGTAGAGATGGCCTAATGGTTAAGGCACTTGCCTGTGAAGCCTAAGGACCCAGGATCAATTCTCTAGTGCCCACTAAGACAGATGCACAAGGTGGTGCATGTATCTGAATTTTGTTTGCACTGGCTGGAGGCCCTGGCATATCCATTCTCTCTCTCTCAAATAAATAAACAATTTTTTAAATAACCTAAAATGTATTCTTGGCAGACCACTAATTTCCACCAGTCCAAAAGCCAAATACCATCTAAAAACTCTAAGAGCTTTCTCTGCTCTGCTGTAATCTGCCTACATGAGTCTCTAACAATATATTTGGTAAACACCTTGATTTATGGTTTTTCTTTGTTCTGTAATTAATAAAATCTCATGTAGTCACTTTCACAGTGGAGCATGTCTTTTAGATAAAACTGAATCTCAGCCATAGTCACTCACATCTGGATCAACAGTAAACTATCTCTTAGCCAGCGAGGTGGTGCACACCTTTAATCCCAGCACTCGGGAGGCAGAGGTAGGAGGATCACTGCGAGTTCAAGGCCACCTTGAGACTACATAGTGAATTTCAGGTCAGCCTGGGCTACAGCAAGCCCTTACCTTGAAAAGCCAAATAATAAATAAATAAATAGTAAGCTATCTCATTCCCTTTGGAAAAATAAAGGAAAAAGTGTCACTAGAGACACAAGAGAAATTGAATCTAATGATGACAGACTACCAAGGCAAGTTATAGCTAAAGCTGTTCATGTCCCCTCAACTCTTCCCTGTACTTCTTTCTAGAGACACAAGAGAAATTGAATCTAATGATGACAGACTACCAAGACAAGTTATAGCTAAAGCTGTTCATGTCCCCTCAACTCTTCCCTGTACTTCTTTTTTCCCCTCACAAATGCTGCCCATAATCTCAGTGACCCTAGTGTGCTATGCCTTGAAATCTTTTTTTAACTTTTTAAAATTTTTTTATTTATTTATTTATTTGACACAGAGAGAGAACGAGCACACCAGGGCCTCCAGCCAATGCAAACGAACTCCAGATGCGTGCACCCCATGTGCGTCTGGCTTCCATGGGTTCTGGGGAATTGAACCTGGGTCCTTTGGCTTTGCAGGCAAACGCCTTAACCACTAAGCCATCCCTCTAGCCCCTGCCTTGAAATCTTAAAGAACATTCACTACCCAAGCAGAGAAAGTGATTCTGACTCATGTTCTGCAAAGGATGGACCTGGAAAGCTGTTGTCATCTCACCAAGCATCCTGGTCCTCTTAGGTCTCAATAGCTCCCATTCTACAGGTGACAAAGTTCTACAGAAATCAACCTCTGCAAACCTCTGAAAATCAGAGAATTCCAAAAGGGGCTTACAGTCTCCATTTTCCCACTGTCAAAAATAATGCTCCTTCCAATACTCTCAAACATTTCCTTTCTTCATTCTTCATTATTTTCTTAGGCCCTGTTCTTTAATGATAGCGTGAGCATTTGATTTCTCCTCTCTCCCTTCTCTTCTACCTTCTTTCTTCCGTCCCTCCCTCCCTTCCTCCCTCCCTCCCTTCCTCCCTCCCTTCCTTCCTTCCTATCTCCTTTTGTGTGTGTGTTATTGTGGATTGAACCTAGGGTTTCATGCGTGCTAGGCAAGCACTCTGACACTAAGATACATCGCAACCGTGGTTTTATTTTTACTGTGAGACAAAGTCTCACTAAATTGCCCAACTAGACTTGAATGTTCCATCCTACTGCCACAGCTTCCCAAGTAGCTGGAATTGATTACTGGCTTGTGCCACCAAAGCATGGTCAACATTTGTTTTTAAGAATTATTTAATTTCACTTTAATTGACAACTTTTATACTTGTAAAAAGTGTATTTTGAGCAGAATCCCATCTCTTTTTCCATCTTGTTCTCTTTATCTGTCCTCCTTCCATGGAACCCTTTCTTCCTAAGTAGTCATTCTACTTCAATGTCGTGTGTGTGAATGTGTGTGTGTGTAAAGCCCACTGACATTTGCTTTTTGAAAAAAGTCTTAAAATCTATATTATTTTCAGGACTGGGGGAATGGCTTAGCATTTAAAGGCACTCACATGCACTGTCTGCTGGTCTGAGTTAGCCTGGGTTTGATTACCCGGTACCCACATAAAACCAGATGCACAAAGTGGCATGAGGCCCTGGCACACTCATTTTCATTCTTTCTCTCCATCTCTCTGCTTGAAAAATTGAATGAATTTGTAGATATGTAAGAACTTAATGTATCTTCTTATTTCTCGGCATCTTTACTGAGTGTTAACACTAAATGTTTTCTTATTTGATGCCTCAAATAATGATATATCCCTTTTATTTGAGTTTGTTTATGGATTAGGTTAAACACTTTAAGAAACCTTTTTGATGTTGCTTACAGGCATTGTTATATAACACTCTCAAAAAGAATATTTTAGTCAGAACTGATAAGAAGGGTAAGATGGAAGGAGAAACTCATATTTGACCAACAGCTATACCTGTAGGGAGAAGACAACATGACTTATTGTTACATATTTACTGAATTTTGTGCATAGACACTGACCTTCATAATTTTTTAGATGAGATTGCAAGAAGTCTTTCAAATATATCCCCAGAGATTTTTACCTGGTTTGTTTACACTGGGGTGGATGTTTGAAAATTCACCTTACAGGCAAAAGTGAATTCCTGCTATTTTCTATTTCCCCATAATTTTAGGGCTGCAATTTCTCTGAGAACTCAGAGAACAGAAACACAAGAAGATGCCGTCCCAAATTGTCTTGTGCAATTTACTTGCCTTCAGAATGCTCCCTTTATGAAAGTGCTTTGAATTTTGGACAGAGAGAATATTGATAGCTGTTTCTTCTCAGAAATTCATAAAACAAGCCCAAAGAGGAGCTTGGCCATTTCCTAAGTAACTTACCCATAGAATGTAGTTCTAATGGAAAAGTCTTCCAACGTACTTTGTAGTATCATTTCCCCAGGACTGGCTGGACAATGTATTAAGTTTTATGAAAACAGTACAAGGCATTTGAGACCATAACAACTTGATGGTTGTTAGGTAAACCTACTTGATGATGAGAAGCCAACTCTGGTGCTCTGTGCAGATGGAGGTGGATGGTGGCTACTTCCCTGTTCACATGCCACAGCACTGTCACCGGGCTGGATTCCATGCTCAAAGCACATTGACTCCAAGCATCAAGGGAAGGAATGTGTTGGGGCAGAAAAACAAGTCCCAGCAGGTAGGGTTTGATACGTTTCCTGCACTGTTGACATTGAGGAAATAGCCTCCAGTCGGTCCACGGCTGTACTGCATATAAGAGAAGGTTAGACCATTGCCTATGTATGTGGGGGAGACAGGAATCAAGAAGTTATCTCCCCAGCTCCAGAAAACAGTGGCAAGGCCTTGGAGGAGAGGATTGCTTCACAAGCTGAATTTTTAAAATGAAAATCTGGTTAGTCACGTCTTTCCAACACACGCACATATGCAGCGTGTGCACACACACACATCCTCACTCATCATTGAAGTGATGGCTCTGTCGCGTTCAGGGGATTCTCCGTGCATCGAAGAATGTGCAGCCATCTTTGTTCTCTGAGTCCTGAGAAGATCTTCCTGCCCTGGCACTAGAAATGGTGCCATGGAGTGTTGGCTGCCACGGGCTCTGGAGAATCTTCTCAAGTACACGTGCAGCCAGAGCAAGAGGTTGCATGTCACCATTCTCACCACTTCATACTTTCACACAGTGTCTCAACCGAGCAGGCTGTCACATGGCAGGAAGAAGGACAAGTTCCTCGTCCTGGAGTTCAGAAGGTCCTGCAGGATTCCTGGACACCTGCAGTCCCAAGAAGAAGGCTTTGGGGAACAAACTTTTTAGTTTTCCTGAGCCTATTCTGGGATGCATTTTTTCTATTAATCATCTATCTATCTATCTATCATCTATCTATCTATCTATCTATCTATCTATCTATCTATCTATCTATTTTTAGAGAGAGAAAGAGAGAGAGAGAATTGGTGTTCCAGGGCTTCAACCACTGAAATCAAACTCCAGATGCTTCTGCCACCTAGTGGGCATGTGCGACCTTGCACTTGCCTCACCTTTGTGTGTCTGGCTTATGTGGGACCTGGAGAGTTGAGCATGGGTCCTTAGGTTTCACAGGCAAGTGCCTTAACAGCTATCCATCTCTCCAGCCCAAGTATGCATTTTTTTAAATTTTTTAAAATATTTATTTATTTATTTATTTATTTATTTGAGAGAGAGGGCAGGAGGAGAATACGAGTGTGCCAGGGCCTCTAGCCATTGCAAATGAACTCCAGATGCATGCACCACCTTGTGCATCTGGCTTATGTGGGTCCTGGGGAACCAAACTGTAAGGTTTGTGACCAAGACCATGCAGACCACTCTGGGGCAAAGATGAAAGCTTTTATTTGGGAAAAGCATGAGCTGCCATGGGCTGACTGTCAAAAGAGGAGCACAGCCCATCTAAGATTATCAGGTAGTGCACTTTATAGGGCTTCTTCAGTTGGGGGAAGGTGAGGAAAGGAAAAGAACTCCTTTGTTCTTTACCTGAGCCATTTCAAATAGCTAGGATGTGAGACCAGAACAGTGACCAGGCAACTTACGAGATAAGGGGGCAGGAAACCATGACCTGGGAGCATTGTCAGGCAAGGAAGGGATAATGGCTGGGTGGCTTCTTGAGGAATGTGGATAATTCACTTCCTATGTCTCCATCACCATCCTGCTGTCCTTGGTGCTGTCCGACCTAACATTCCAGCCTTTTGGTAATGATAAGAGATGAAGGTTCATTTCTTCATGCTGACTATAGGGGTGATGAGTTCTTACGGGAGAAGCTGGATAATTCGGCCGATGGGTCTCCCTTCAGGGCAGGTGATGAGGAGGCAGGTCCATGGTGGTTAGAGGTGGCCGAGTGGTGAGATCGACAGTGAGCACCCTCTGTCAGCGCCAGGGTAGCATGCTGTTAGGACTTGGTCCTGAGCGAAACAGAGACTCCTCTGCACCATCCCTGTATTGAGCTGGCTTCGGGCAGCCACTGGTGACATCTGTTACAGAGAAGGTGAAGGAGATGGGCTCTGCACACCCGTGAGAGGACAGAAGGAAGAATTAAGGATATTGTTACCCTTGTCAACAGCTATGACATCAAAATGCCAGGCACAAGGGAAGAGTGAGCACTCAGGCGAGGGATAGAGGGCTTGGGGCAAGAAAGAGGAGGCAGAGGGGCATCAGTGTATTCAAGAGGAGCATTGTGGGATCGGGGGAAGCGTAGGAACAGAGAGAGTTAAAGTTTGAGAGTGTCCCTTGGGGTGGCAGTGGATGAGGTAGGGTAAGGGCTAAGGCAGGAGGGGGCCCAAGGAATAGCTCTGATTCTGGCTAAGGCGAGTGGGAGGAGCTGGGGTCAGGGTAGGTGAAGTTAATCAGGGACAGGCAGAGGCAGAAGGCATAAGTTAATGTTAAAGTTTAGTATTGTAAGTCAACATCAGACAGGCATCATTGTTTATATTGTAGTTATATTTTGTAGGTATATTTTTGTTACTAGGTGATTAAGACCGCGTAAGCTGCCAGAATTGACTGTATATTTTATAGGTCAATAATGGCGCTGTGAGAAAGACTTTCAGGGACCTGTGAGGAGTTCTATGACTCTCAGCATTGTCATCTGCTAGGATAAGCCAAGGCCGTGCTGGCCAAGTGGCCCTCCCACTTTTGGGAAGCCTGGAGGACTGATTTTCCTCCAGTGTGACTCTTCTGTTGCAGATATCCTGACTTAGAATTCATCTCTGGGTCTCCATGTCCTCTCTGATCAAGAAGATAGGCAACTTACCAGAGGCCAGAAGTTAGCATTGTCCCATCATCTCCTGTGGCCTTCTGACCTGGAACCAAATTATTGGTTATCCTCTTAACTCCAATTTTTCCAATTGATTTTGGCTTCTACATAAGGTTATTAATCACTCAGAAAGACTGTACATATCTGATCTGGTTAGAGAATGACACAATGGTTTAAAGTCATTTTGATTAATATTTAAGTTTATTTGTCAGGCTACTAGTCATTTTATATCTCAAGAAGTCTGTAATCTGATTAAGTACTTTGTCTTTAACCTTCTAGTTAAGATTCTTATAACTACCAACAAAAACTTCTATTGGGGCTGGGCGTGGTGGCGCACGCCTTTAATCCCAGCACTCAGGAGGCAGAGGTAGGAGGATCACCGAGAGTTCGAGGCCACCCTGAGACTACAGAGTGAATTTCAGGTCAGCCTGAGCCAGAGTGAGACCCTACCTCGAAAAACCATTAAAAAAAAAAAAAAAAAAAAAAAAACTTTTATTGTCCTTGCCATAAGACTTTTAATATGACCATTTAAGTTTCTTTTTCCTCAAAAGGCCTTTTGAAATAACTTTTTTATGAAAGAGTAGACCAGATTTGACTTGTACTATTTACCCAGAATAAGAATATAGATTTTATCATTTATTGATTTTGGAACTTTGTTTCTTATAATTTTCCTGAAACACATTTTGTTAAAAAAATGAAAGCAGATTCGAACATGATTAGAAATTTTAGAAATTTTCTTGTAAACTCAGTATTGAGTACTTCTAAGTTTAGACATACATCTTGAGGCTGTTGTCTCTTTGTAGTTCCATAGAAGCATAGAAAGATAAAGTAAATGTAAAAAGAGTTACAAATTCTTATAAGAAGTCCCCATATGTTCACAGCTATTTGGCATTCACCCATTATCGTGCTGGGGCCAGGATCCTGAGAGTCCCTGAGCCTGGCAGAGAAGCTAAGAAAGAGACATCCATTAGGGATTTTCCTGGGGCAGTATAAACCCCGGAAAGATCTGTGTCTTGTCTCTCTGCCCAGCCATGAGATTTGTGTTGGGCTTCCTCTAACTCCCAGGCCCACCTGGCCATCAACAGATCAAGCCCTTGAGGGCAAAGCCCTAAGTAACACATTACAGGTACATCTGCCTGGACTGGCCCAGATCTTAAATTATTTTTGATCTACTTTTTGTCGCTGGGGAATACAGTGGGACAGCATAACTCCCCAATTACTTTCAGTGTTTCTTCTGGGAGACACTCAAAAGTAAAGTTGGCCATGCTGTCTAGTACACAGGGCGTAGTGGAGAACATCCCCCAAAATGCAATGGCACTGTTCAGAACAGAAATCATTCTACAGCCTTAGGGCTGTGAGCCACATATATACTCACATAGACACATTTGTTTCAAATGTGCTTTTCATATACACTCCAGACAGCCATTTTCCCCTCACACATTCATTCATTCAATTTAAATTTCTACTCTATTTACAATTCCAGAGACAAAAAACAAACCTTGTTCATAGGAGCACGATAGAGCAGAGAGAAGGCCTTGTGCACAGAGTGGAAAATTTCGGACCATTTGCCTGTACATTGGCAGAAGTTTTCTAAATCAGTGAGAATTTGGAAATCAAAAGTACCATGTTCAGGCCATTTGGATCCATTGTTTACCTTATATTGTGGCCAGGCAGAGCTGCGGAGAAAGATCAGATGATGAGGTTTGATGTCGTCCAAGAGTCATAGAGGCTTTAAGTTTTTAAGGAGACAAGGAAAGAGCAAAACAAGGGTGAGAGAAAGGAACCAGGGCTTAAGCTGGGTTTACACAGAACACCCATATGACCCCTGGCCCGTTAGGGGTGAATGAGGCCTGCACCTTGCATGTGGGCAGAGGTCATACAGGTCACAACTGTTGGCTTTTTAGCCTGTTCAGTGGGGCAAGGCGGGCACCTCTGCTCCCAATGGCAAAAGCAGCTGGCAGTGAAAGATGAGCCCTCAGGAGGGAGAGGGGAGAGGGAGAATGTCCCAAGATGGTGCATCAGGCAGAGATGGTCCAAAACCTTCCGAGGGTAAATGGCAGCTCAGTGGTCTGGTCAGGGGAAAGGAGGTCTGGCCACCTACTAGGGCAACCAGAAGCGTCCTATCTGAGTCACGGTACTAGATGTAAAGTTTGTGGCCAAGACCACGCAGACCACTCTGAGGCAAAGATGAAGCTTTTGTTTGGGAAAAGCACGAGCTGCCGTGGGCTGACTCTCAAGAAAGGAGCACAGCCAACCTGAGTTTCTCAGATAGTGGGCTTCATAGGGCTTCTGCAGTTGGGGAAGGTGAGGAAGGGAAAGAACCTCTTTCTTTTGTACATTAGCCATTTCAAGTAGCTAGGGTGTGAGAACAGGACAGTGACCAGGCGACTTACGAGATAAGGGGACAGAAACCATGACCTGGGAGCATTGTCAGGCAAGGAAGGGATAATGGCTGGGTGGCTTCTTGAGGAATGTGGATAATTCACTTCCTATGTCTCCATCACCATCCTGCTGTCCTTGGTGCTGTCCGACCTAACATTCCAGCCTTTTGGTAATGATAAGAGATGAAGGTTCATTTCTTCATGCTGACTATAGGGGTGATGAGTTCTTACGGGAGAAGCTGGATAATTCGGCCGATGGGTCTCCCTTCAGGGCAGGTGATGAGGAGGCAGGTCCATGGTGGTTAGAGGTGGCCGAGTGGTGAGATCGACAGTGAGCACCCTCTGTCAGCGCCAGGGTAGCATGCTGTTAGGACTTGGTCCTGAGCGAAACAGAGACTCCTCTGCACCATCCCTGTATTGAGCTGGCTTCGGGGCAGCCACTGGTGACATCTGTTACAGAGAAGGTGAAGGAGATGGGCTCTGCACACCCCGTGAGAGGCCAGAAGGAAGAATTAAGGATATTGTTACCCTTGTCAACAGCTATGACATCAAAATGCCAGGCACAAGGGAAGAGTGAGCACTCAGGCGAGGGATAGAGGGCTTGGGGCAAGAAAGAGGAGGCAGAGGGGCATCAGTGTATTCAAGAGGAGCATTGTGGGATCGGGGGAAGCGTAGAAACATGAGAGAGTTAAAGTTTGAGAGTGTCCCTTGGGGTGGCAGTGGATGAGGTAGGGTAAGGGCTAAGGCAGGAGGGGGCCCAAGGAATAGCTCTGATTCTGGCTAAGGCGAGTGGGAGGAGCTGGGGTCAGGGTAGGTGAAGTTAATCAGGGACAGGCAGAGGCAGAAGGCATAAGTTAATGTTAAAGTTTAGTATTATAAGTCAACATCAGACAGGCATCATTGTTTATATTGTAGTTATATTTTGTAGGTATATTTTTGTTACTGGGTGATTAAGACCGCGTAAGCTGCCAGAATTGACTGTATATTTTATAGGTCAATAATGGCGCTGTGAGAAAGACTTTCAGGGACCTGTGAGGAGTTCCATGACTCTCAGCATTGTCATCTGCTAGGATAAGCCAAGGCCGTGCTGGCCAAGTGGCCCTCCCACTTTTGGGAAGCCTGGAGGACTGATTTTCCTCCAGTGTGACTCTTCTGTTGCAGATACCCTGACTTAGAATTCATCTCTGGGTCTCCATGTCCTCTCTGATCAAGAAGATAGGCAACTTACCAGAGGCCAGAAGTTAGCATTGTCCCATCATCTCCTGTGGCCTTCTGACCTGGAACCAAATTATTGGTTATCCTCTTAACTCCAATTTTTCCAATTGATTTTGGCTTCTACATAAGGTTATTAATCACTCAGAAAGACTGTACATATCTGATCTGGTTAGAGAATGACACAATGGTTTAAAGTCATTTTGATTAATATTTAAGTTTATTTGTCAGGCTACTAGTCATTTTATATCTCAAGAAGTCTGTAATCTGATTAAGTACTTTGTCTTTAACCTTCTAGTTAAGATTCTTATAACTACCAACAAAAACTTCTATTGGGGCTGGGCGTGGTGGCGCACGCCTTTAATCCCAGCACTCAGGAGGCAGAGGTAGGAGGATCACCGAGAGTTCGAGGCCACCCTGAGACTACAGAGTGAATTTCAGGTCAGCCTGAGCCAGAGTGAGACCCTACCTCGAAAACCATTAAAAAAAAAAAAAAAAAAAAAAAAAAAACTTTATTGTCCTTGCCATAAGACTTTTAATATGACCATTTAAGTTTCTTTTTCCTCAAAAGGCCTTTTGAAATAACTTTTTATGAAAGAGTAGACCAGATTTGACTTGTACTATTTACCCAGAATAAGAATATAGATTTTATCATTTATTGATTTTGGAACTTTGTTTCTTATAATTTTCCTGAAACACATTTTGTTAAAAAAATGAAAGCAGATTCGAACATGATTAGAAATTTTAGAAATTTTCTTGTAAACTCAGTATTGAGTACTTCTAAGTTTAGACATACATCTTGAGGCTGTTGTCTCTTTGTAGTTCCATAGAAGCATAGAAAGATAAAGTAAATGTAAAAAGAGTTACAAATTCTTATAAGAAGTCCCCATATGTTCACAGCTATTTGGCATTCACCCATTATCGTGCTGGGGCCAGGATCCTGAGAGTCCCTGAGCCTGGCAGAGAAGCTAAGAAAGAGACATCCATTAGGGATTTTCCTGGGGCAGTATAAACCCCGGAAAGATCTGTGTCTTGTCTCTCTGCCCAGCCATGAGATTTGTGTTGGGCTTCCCCTCTAACTCCCAGGCCCACCTGGCCATCAACAGATCAAGCCCTTGAGGGCAAAGCCCTAAGTAACACATTACAGGTACATCTGCCTGGACTGGCCCAGATCTTAAATTATTTTTGATCTACTTTTTGTCGCTGGGGAATACAGTGGGACAGCATAACTCCCCAATTACTTTCAGTGTTTCTTCTGGGAGACACTCAAAAGTAAAGTTGGCCATGCTGTCTAGTACACAGGGCGTAGTGGAGAACATCCCCCAAAATGCAATGGCACTGTTCAGAACAGAAATCATTCTACAGTCTTAGGGCTGTGAGCCACATATATACTCACATAGACACATTTGTTTCGAATGTGCTTTTCATATACACTCCAGACAGCCATTTTCCCCTCACACATTCATTCATTCAATTTAAATTTCTACTCTATTTACAATTCCAGAGACAAAAACCAAACCTTGTTCATAGGAGCATGATAGAGCAGAGAGAAGGCCTTGTGCACAGAGTGGAAAATTTCAGACCATTTGCCTGTACATTGGCAGAAGTTTTCTAAATCAGTGAGAATTTGGAAATCAAAAGTACCATGTTCAGGCCATTTGGATACATTGTTTACCTTATATTGTGGCCAGGCAGAGCTGCGGAGAAAGATCAGATGATGAGGTTTGATGTCGTCCAAGAGTCATAGAGGCTTTAAGTTTTTAAGGAGACAAGGAAAGAGCAAAACAAGGGTGAGAGAAAGGAACCAGGGCTTAAGCTGGGTTTACACAGAACACCCATATGACCCCCTGGCCCGTTAGGGTGAATGAGGCCTGCACCTTGCATGTGGGCAGAGGTCATACAGGTCACAACTGTTGGCTTTTTAGCCTGTTCGTGGGCAAGGCGGGCACCTCTGCTCCCAATGGCAAAAGCAGCTGGCAGTGAAAGATGAGCCCTCAGGAGGGAGAGGGAGAGGGAGAATGTCCCAAGATGGTGCAACCGAAGCAAAAGGTGCCCCTTAGGGTCTGGTAGACCAGAGAGCGAGAGACCAGAGGTGTCGAGAGAGCGTCTTTCTCCAGACCTGGAGTTAGGGCCCAGAAGCAGGCCAGGGGTGTAGCCTGGTGTGCCGGCACAGCTTCCACAAGGAGGAATTAAACCCGAGAGCAGGCCAACCTGAGAGGGACACCTACAGAGAAGCAGTGAAGAAGAGCGAGGCAAAATTGAGGTGGGTGTGAAAGCCGGTATCAGGCAGAGATGGTCCAAAACCTTCCGAGGGTAAATGGCAGCTCAGTGGTCTGGTCAGGGGAAAGGAGGTCTGGCCACCTACTAGGGCAACCAGAAGCGTCCTATCTGAGTCACGGTACTAGATGTAAAGTTTGTGGCCAAGACCACGCAGACCACTCTGAGGCAAAGATGAAGCTTTTGTTTGGGAAAAGCACGAGCTGCCGTGGGCTGACTCTCAAGAAAGGAGCACAGCCAACCTGAGTTTCTCAGATAGTGGGCTTCATAGGGCTTCTGCAGTTGGGGGAAGGTGAGGAAGGGAAAAGAACCTCTTTCTTTTGTACATTAGCCATTTCAAGTAGCTAGGGTGTGAGAACAGGACAGTGACCAGGCGACTTACGAGATAAGGGGACAGGAAACCATGACCTGGGAGCATTGTCAGGCAAGGAAGGGATAATGGCTGGGTGGCTTCTTGAGGAATTTGGATAATTCACTTCCTCATGTCCCTGTCACCATCCTGCTGTCCTTGGTGACTCCATTTGGGAACCTGTCCAACCTAACACAAACCTGGGTCCTTTGGCTTTGCAGGCAGGCTTCTTAACCTCCAAGTCATCCCTCCAGCCCAAGGTATGCATTTTTTAATTAATTTATTTATTTACTTATTTATGTGGGCAGATTGGGAATTGAATCTGGGACCAGCAGTAGTAGGCTTTGCAAGTAAGAACCTTTAACTGCTGAGCCTCTAGTTTTCCCTTTGTAAAAGTAAGGGAGCTGACTTAGAAGATCTCAAAGAGCAAGAGCCCTTCTCAACTTCTCTGATTGCATAAATCAAGTTAGACCAAACATATATAGTGACTTTTCCCTATTGGTTGGATAGGGGGTGTTGCAATCAGGTTTGCATTGCTGGTAGAAATCACCAGACAAGAGCAGCTTGTGGGAAAAAAAAAGTTTATCTTAGCTCACAGGCTCGAGGGGAAACTCCACGACGGCAGGGGAAACAATGGCATGAGCAGAGGGTGGACATCACCTCCTGGCCAACATAACATGGACAAAAGGAACAGGAGAGTGTGCCAAACATTGGCATGGGGACACGGGCTATTACACCCATGAGCCCGCCCCCAACAAAACACTATCTCCAGGTGGGGTTAATTCCCAGATCTCCATCAGCTGGGAACCTCACACTCAGAACACCTAAGTTTATGGGGGACACCTGAATCAAACCACCACGGTGGGGTGGGGTAGTAAATGGATCCAATGCTGGCTTGGAAGCCAAGACTCATGTGTTCTGTTGGCCAGGCCAAGACTCAAGTGTCCTCTTGGTCAGGCCAAGACTCATGTGTCCTCTTGGTCAGGCCATCCATGAAATAAGGGCCTGCCACAGCCTGAAGAAGTTTCTGGCAGAAAGGAGCTGTCAACACTTTGCAGAAATGGTGGCCAGCCTAGCTGTTTCCAGTCCTCTGCAGCCTAGCGTTGCTGGGCAGCAGTTGGCTGGCTTGCATAGCTTTTCTGCAGGACAGGCAGTAGGCCATCCATCCTGACCTCAGCTGCAGAGCACAAACCCCCCACCCCACCCCGTGAGGCCCTCCCCAGCACCTCTCCCAGCCTGGGAGGGAGCCAGGGCTCTACCGCTGGGAGATGCATTCCCCACCTGCAGCTTGTCCTGGGCAACTTTCCTTTGTTGCTATCCCCCCCTCCCAGAGAGGAGACTCCAGACCCTACTTGAAATGCAAAATAATACTCTATTGTCACTCGGGCTGTCCCTGGTCCAGACTGCAGCAGGATGGGGCCAGGACTGGCCCTCTCATTAGCATCAAATCACACCAATCTAATTTAAAATAGAAGGCTTAGTGTTGGCCATTATTGTATCTGTGTCACAAGAACCCCCATAAAGCTGTATGAAGGGTATAATCCCCAACAGATGACACCATACTTATGATGAATTCAGCCCCTAGATTTGAAGTGGAATGTCGTGAGTGCCACATCATCTGATGCCTATCGCCTCGCTCCAAAAAATGACTTTTGTCCCAACTTGCCAAATAAACACATTGGTCACAACTAGCTACAGAACAACTGGGGACGGTGTTTGGATTGGTTCCTGGCATCACGTTCGCCACCTCAGTTGCCTTGTTGATTAAATAATGACCAAAGATCCTGAAAAGCCAGCCCAGATGTGTCATCTCAGCAGGCACCACTCACACAAAAGAACACAAGAGCGAGATTTAACAATGTGTTCCTTCAGCACCATTGTGTAGGAAATGCCACGACTCAGGGGCATCTGTAGAGATATCAAAACAAGCTACAGACCAAGAGCCACCCATGGCATTTACGCACATGAGCCAACGTGTGCGAAAGATGCAGCAGGGCGTTCAAAGAATGGGGCAGGTGGTGAAGGAAAAGCCACGCGGAAAACCTCAAACAAAGCATCACGTATCCCATTACGAATGTAAGGAAGGGCTGAAATCACTCCCCAAGAGCCTTCCTTCCATTTTGGAAGGGACGGGTGTGATTTGAGTGATTCTGCGTCACCTGGCCTTAATGACATGGTATACAATGATCATGTCACACAGCCTCTGTTGTTTTCAAGGACAGAGAACATGCCCCTGGTGCTGCCTTCATCACAAGTATGGTCCTGCACTGCTTAACTATGGGGTAAGTTCATCATCGCGTAGGCATCAGGGTATGCTCACCAACCCTGCATCACAGAGCTCACTGCACCCCTTCTCTCTGGGGTGTAAGCACTGAGCAAAGCTGGCCATCGGGAAATGTTCAAGTTTCTGTTTGTACCCTGCAATTCAACCACACCGTTCTGCAATGTGCGTGGACACCATTCAGAAGCAAGACCCCTCCCTGCCTTGGCTTCGCCTTTGACTTCCTTTGTTTTTGACTTTAAAACACTTGGTAAACACCCGGGTCCTCTCTGTTCCTTTCCCTTCCACTTGTCTTCCATGTCGCAAAGAGGTGAGTGTGTTCAGTTTCATGGAAAGCAGAGTTAACACATCCAGATAGAGCCAAGTAGGGAAGGAAAGCAGAGAGAGAGAAGAGAGAGCAGGAAGAAGTGACGGGAAGAGGAAAGGGAAAAGCGGGAAGTAGGTGAAGGAGAAAGAGGAAGAGGAGAAAGAGAAGGAAAGGGAGGAGAACAAGAAGCAGACAGAAGGGCTGGAGAGATGGCTCAGTGGTTCAAGGTGCTTGCCTGCAAAGCCTAACAGCCCAGGTTCAATTCCCCAGGACCCACATAAAGCCAGATGCACAAAGTGGCACATGTGTCTGGAGTTCGTTTGCAGTGGCAGGAGGCCTCCACACACCCACTCTCTCTGTCTCTCTCTCTCTCCTCTCTTGCTATCTGTTTCTTTCGGTCTTCTCTCTCTCTCAAATAAGTAAATAAAATATCCTTAAAAATAAGACGGAGACAGGAGAGAGGCAGAGGGAGAGGCAGAGAGAAACAGGGAGATAGGAACATGGAACAGTTCCTCCAGAGGCCCCCCACCTTACTCAGTGCCAAATCATCACCACAAACTCTCAGGGTAAAAAGCCAACTTTCTGTGTACTTGGAAACTTCTTCGGTTCTTTCTTTCTTTCTCTCTTTCTTCCTTCCTTCCTTCCTAACTTCCTTCCTTCCTTCCTTCCTTCCTTCCTTCTTTCTGTCTTTCTTCAAGAGCCACAGCCATCCTCCTGTCTCTACTGTCCTCAGTGCTGGGATTAAGGTGTGCACGGCCATAGGCAGCTTTTGACATGGAGGCTGGGGATTGAACTCAGGGCTTCACAATTGGACAGTAAGCACTCTTACCCACTGAGACATGTTCCAAGTCCCTGATCAATTTTCTTAGTTTGACAGCATAAAAAAAGATCAGAAGAGGCTGGAGAGATGGTGCAGTGGTTAAGGCACTTTCCTGCAAAGCTTGACGACCCCAATTCGATTCTCCAGTACCCACATAAAGCCAGATGTACAAGGTGGTGCACACATCTGGGTTTCATTTGCAGTGGCTAGAGGTCCTGATTCACCCATTCTCTCTCTCTCCCTCCTATCTCTCTATTTCTCTTTCTCTGCTTGCAAATAAATAGATTTCCTTTAAAAAATCAGAAAATGTAAACACATATATGTATACATACACATTGCATACCCACACACATACACACATATATTCCTCAAATTGGTGATTTTTATGCTATTTGGATACAAGAGTTTATAGGTTGGAAATAATACATATGCTACTTATTTGAAGCATGGCACTACAAAATTAGCCAGTCAGCACACTTTGTAAAAATGCATAACAAGAAACAGGAAGACTTCGGGGACCCGGGGGCAGAAGTAGAACCAGACTCTGCCCTTTGTATTCAATGTGAAAATATTTTATTTGTGCCAACAAAGCACTGCTCATAAGACAGCTTCAGGGCTGTCACACTGGAGATAAATTTCACATCTTGTCCCAACCTTGCAAATTTTTTTTCCCCCTGAAGGTGGGATAATTTAAGAATAAATGTACAAGAAAACATTCCATCTATTTGAAGCGTCTCTGAAATGAGCTTTAACAGTCATGTCCCCTGGACTCTCCTTGGAATGCATTCATTTTCTCCTCCTGCTCTTGCAAATTAATATCCTCTTTATTCTGGAAATTTCCTATTAGCAGAAGTTGCAGGTACTAAGAGTATCACAAAAAGCAAACCCAGCCGTTGCGAGAAAGCTATTGAGAAGTCACCTGAAGAGACCAGACTAGAGGAGGACCAGTCTGAGAGAGAACCACCTTGGGACTACGGGTCCTTGGGTACCTGTATGGAGGCTCCACACACGCTTTTGTTGCAAAGGATGCCTGCCGGGTCTAGGCAGGATGGCCACCTGCCCCTCCATCCAAGACTAAGGACAGGATTGGATGAGAGGTGAGAGGTGGGCATCAGATAGTATCTGCCATCCTGGCTCACAGGACAGGTTTATCTTCGCTGCTCCTGGGATCACGAGCTCTTCTGTGGCCAAGGCAAGAGGATGCCCAGAGCCTTCCAACTGTGTGTTCTCCATGCGTCTGGCCATAGGATTAAGTTTACTTAGTGAGCTGGAAGCACAGTCCTGGTTTCCAACAGCGACCATAACAAGGACAGCTGGCTTCTCAATTCACCTGAGGGGCAGGTGTCATTTGCAGTGGGAGCTGGTGGTGACAGCTGCTTAGGGGTACTCTATTCTTCTCTGCGTTTCCCAAAGCAAATGGTGGGACCTTTGAGATTTGTTTGTGTTGGGTGCTTTTTTTTTTAATTGATTTATCTCATGCCTGTGTTATGTTCGTGTGTGTGCAGGTGCTCTTGCATGTATGTGCACATGCATGTGGAAGCCAAGAGGACACTCTCAGGTGTCATTCATCAGGAACAGTGTCCATGAGCTGGAGAAATGGCTTAGTGGTCAAGCGCTTGCTTGTGAAGCCTAAGGACCCTGGTTTGAGTCTCGATTCCCCAGGACCCACGTAAGCCAGATGCACTAAGTGGTGCATGCATCTGGAGTTCGTTTGCAGTGGCTGGAGGCCCTGGTGTGCCCATTCCCTCTCTCTCTCTCTCTCTCTCTCTCTCTCTCTCTCTCTGCCTCTTTCTCTCTCTATCTGTCACGCTCAACTAAATAAATAAAAGTAAACAAATTTAAAAAAAAAAAAAAAAGAACAGTGACCATGTTTTTTGAGACAGGGTCTTTTGAGATAGCAGGCTAGACTGACTGGCCAGAAAACTCCAGAAATCCTCTGATCTCGGCCTCCTCAGTGCTGGATTACAAATGCACACCATCATGCCCAGCATCTCTATGGGAGTTCTAGGGATCCAACTCAGTTCTTCACGCTTGCAAAGCGTGCATTTTACCAACTGAGCCAGCTCCTCAGGCCCGGTTTAATTTTTGCAAGTGTTGCTTCTTACATCTATAGGCAAAACTTACTTCATTATAGGAGGGATACTATGTTTAATGTTTATTTTTACTTTGCTGTGGTTTTTCTCAGGCTTCATAAAAGAATGTGGCTTTTGGTAGACCTACTTTCTATCGAAGGGAATCATTGCTATAAAAGGAGATGGTGAGAGCTGAAGCTGTCTCTTAATATCCGTTTGCTGACTTGTAACTGATAATATAAACTCGACCCATTGAATACATCCTCGTGTCAAATCTAGACCCACAACACTGTCATTTTGCCTCTAAAATGTTCCTTGATTCCTGGAAAGAAAAAAAATGCACAACTCAGCTCCTTTAGCTTTGAGTCCCCTCCCACCACCTCCACCCCTGTATCTGAGGTCATTTCCTACACATTCTGGGGGGCTATAAATTCCAAAGAAAATTAGCAAAACAACTAAAAGCTATGTTGGTTTCGTTACTGTGAAACTTCCTGACCTTGAGACATACAAACTCTTTTCTGGTATGGAGAAAATTCAGACCGAGGTCTCCTCCTTCAAACTGCACAGACTTTGGATATAATTGATGTGTCACTTACATTTTACAAAAAAAAAAAAAAAAAAAAAAAAAAAAAGCCATAGAAAGAATTTATTCAAATGTGGCCCTTTCGTTTTCATACCATCTGCATCTCTAAGTCACTTAGGAATACTCACCGAAACAATGAGCCCCTTCTGTCTACATTTTTCAATTATCCAGTTGAAGCCTGGGAACATTTACAGAGGATGTGTGGTTTTTAAAGAGTTAAGGCCAAAAAACTGTCTGGAGAAAATCAGCTTAAATATGTTGTACAACGAAACATGTTATTGCGGATATTGGAGTTAGGCTATGATAATGAATTTCAGGCTCAAATATTTTCTTTGATTGTCACAAAAATATGTGAGGAGCCGAGGGTTTGCTTTCCGTGTTTGGCATCGAGTTGGTTGTGTTTCATTACCAGAGGCTAATTGTACGAAAACTGTTTTCACAGCCAGAAAAATCCTGATATGGTGATGGGAATGGGGGAGGGAGTGAAAGGAGCCCACACACCCTAGGTGGATGCTTATTTAAAAAGAGGAAGCATTAGTAGCAGCTTTGGTATTTAAATACTTCTTAAAGGGGAGTTTGGTGATTGATATTCGTCCTCATCAATCAAGTCATGGGAGGTTAAAGACACTTGCCCCTAAGTACCTCCGCAGCACTTTGCAAAGAAAATTTCTCCTCGGTCCATAAGAGTTCTCCATTAGATCATTCAGCTAGTCAATAAAGAACAATCAAATGGGAAGAAAACACACTATTCATCCCCTTCTTCTAGGGGTTATTTATTGTCACCATTCATCACCAAGAAACTCAGAGGTTACTTATAATGGTTTCTTTCTTTCTTTCTTTCTTTCTTTCTTTCTTTCTTTCTTTCTTTCTTTCTTTTAATTGGGTTGAGATGCCCTCCCTTGGTTAAATACCACTCAGGACATAACGCACCCAACCTAAGAGAAAAGATAGGCATATTGCCTGATAAAGAATTATAGTGGAAGGGAAAGGCTGACCCTACAGTCAGGAAATGTTAATCATTTTCACAGCAAAGTGAGTGTAACGTTTCTATAGGGAAATTACTTCAATCTGGTCAGTGCAAGAAGCAGTTTTGTATAATCGGATTGCAAATAAGGTTTGATCACATTCCAGCTTAATCTACTCTCTGAGCACCATTTATGCCACTAAATCAAACCGGGAGAAGCTGCCGGCATGGTTTTTACAGTCATTACACCCAAGGGGCAGGGACTTGGTAATAAACAGCAAATAAATCGCAGCCCTGACTTGCCTGCTACAGGGCATTTCTAATTATCCTCCAGTTTAGCTAGAAACTGTCATGCTCTCATCACAGCCTATTTTAACGGCCGCTGAAGAAGAGCGATACTTTTAGGTTGAATTAATTGAGAATATGGGGAAATGTAGATTGCGCCTTCACTTCTTCCTCCTCCTCCCCTTCTCTGCCCCCTCCCACCACTCCACTAACCGATTGGAGGCATTGGAAGCCCCCCCCCCCCAGCAAACTGTTCATTCTGTGTGCATCTATTTCCTTCCTCTTGCGAGGGAATCACAAACGTCATGGCGCTCCACTACAGCATGCCTCGTGTATTTCAATTTTGGCTCCAAACACCACCAGAACGGGCGGCATCCCTAACAGTAACTTGCAAATCCTCCCGACTGTGGTGCAAAAGCCAGGAAGACTTGTTTCCTCCCTGAGCTTGTAGATAAGTCGAGTTTCCAGTCCGTGGGAATCGTGTCATAGACACTGAGGGAGAGAAAGGAAGTTGACCACTGAGAAACCGTGGCAGCTTGAGTCTCCATCACTGATTCACCAAAATATCACAGCAGCTTGGTCTGAAAAGTGTGGTCCCAGGCTTCTTATCCATGTACAAGGTCATGCTTGAAGTTGGAGCAGCATCTGAGGGAAAATTCTAGCAGGAGGTGAGGGTGAGGAGGGGTTCAAGTCCAATGATTCACCTGGAATAAAAGGAAGATCTCTCTCCTCTCTCTCTCGAATAAATAAATAAAATACATGAAAAGTTTTAACGTTAAAAAAGGAAGAGTGAGTGCTGGGAATGGTAGTGCACGACTTTAATCCCAGCACTCGGGAGGCACAGATAAGAGGATCAGTGTGAGTTCGAGGCCACCCTGAGACTATATAGTGAATTCCAGCTCAGTCTGAGCTAGAGTGAGACCCTACCTCAAAAAACAAAAACAAGAGCTGGAGAGATGGCTTAGCTGTTAAGGCACCTGCCTCCTAAGCCTAAGAACGCTGGTTCCAATCTCCAGCAGTTCCAATCTCCAGGTCCCACGTTTAGCCAGATGCAAAGTGATGCAAGGGCGCAATGCTGCATTTTACCACAAGGGGACACACGCATTTGGATTTCGTTCACAGCAGCTGAGAGGCTGCTGGTGTGCCCATCTCTATCTGTCTTCCTCTCCCTCTCTCACTCTGTCTCTCTGTGTCTCTCTCAAAAAAAAAAAAAAAAACAGAAACAAAAAAAAGGAATATTGAAACCATTCTATATGCAAAATGACTGCCTCATAGACACATCGTAGTAAAATAAAATGATCTCACCTTAAGAGTTTAAGAACAGTGATTCTAAGGTAAATGCTCCTTGAAATGGATGCTCTTGGTACCTACCCAGGAATCAAGGAAAGTAATTAGGTGGCATTAAGGTGCCATCTTGTAATGGGGAAATTGGAGTTCTGGAGTGCTTTCTGGAATCTCAAGTCCTGAGTTCATATCTGCAAACTAACCAAAGAATTGGCAATTCCTGCTTCAAGAGAATGATTTTTAAATACCACACTTTATTCAGATTTTACAAAGGAGTGCAGAAAGGGGAAGGCCGGGAGGTCAGGGTAGATAAAGTGGGCAGAAGAAAAGTACACCATGTGGAGCCCAAAAGCCTATGGGGACCACGTGTAGCTCAGGAGTCCACGTAACCAGATACGGATCTGGGGTAAAAAGCATGAAAAGGAAAGAGAAAAGAAAGTTCAAGGAGCTCCTGCCATGTGGGGAGCTGGAGGAGATAAAGAACCCATGGGGAGAGTAAGGGGTAGGGGACCCTCCCGGCTGGGCCTGGGCTAGGGCCTAGGCTGAGCCCCTACCGGTTCGGCCTGGGCCTGGGCCCAGCAGAAGGAAAAACTCACCCACAGCTAGAAATTCCTAAGTGATCAGAGAGCCAGAGAGCCTGTCCTCCCTAATAAAAGTACTTATAACCCTAGGGTGGTGTCTTGTGGCCCAGGTGAGCCAGAGGGCCAGCCAGAGGGGCTGTCTCAGGACGAGATTAGCTCTGGCATAGAGTTGGGGCGGGGGAGTTGCTAAATTTGACCAACCGCAATGTTGAAATCCCATGAAAGACCTCCCTCCCAGGAGGACTCCAGACTGCTTGTGGAAAAACAGTTCTTTGGAAGTAGGCAAGAGATAAGAAAAACTTTCCTGCCCTTTTTACACCTTCAGGGGTCCAGTCACCCTAACTCTACCCCCCTTCGTGAGAGAAGACCTAATTATTCTATGTCACTTAGCTTTCTATCTGTGTGTGTGTGTGTGTGTGTGTGTGTGTGTGTGTGCGTGCGCGCGCGCACGCATGTTCCTATGTGTGTTCCTTGTGTAGGGTGCACATGCATACATGTAGAATGTATGCACGTGTGTGTGGAAGCCAGAGGTCAATGCTGGGTGTAGCCCACTAATCAGTTGGACTAGGTAGCTAGTCTCCACCTCCCTAGCACTGGGATTCCGACACACACCACCACAGCCACAGTTGATGTGGGTGCTAGTGGTCTGAACTCAGGTCCCTATGGCAAGCACTTTATCAACTGAGCCAGCCCCTAAATGAACTTTGAGAAATGAGGTGGAAAGGCTTCCCGGGTGTAGCAGACAGCTTCAAGTTCGCTGAGACTGAAATTCCAGACCAGGCACAGTTATGGAGGAAAAGATTTATTGAAGCTTACAGATCCTGGGGGAGTTCCATAATGGCAGAAGAAGCTGGCCTGCTCTTACAGGACCAAACACAGAGAGCAAAGCCACAAGCCAAAAACCTCACAGCACAGCATACATCAGGATCTCCAGCTAGGCACACTTTGCATATCTTTAGATTGAAATCCTAAACCCACCACCACACCTTCAGATCCGCCCAGTGACACTGCCTCCAGCCAAGTGGCTGCAGATGCAAACTATAAACTAATAAAACACTGAATATATTGGGGGCCATCTATTCAAACTACCACACCAGGAAAACAGAAAAAGAGTTGAAGCCACTCGGGTGTACGTCTAGCTTCTCTCTTCCAGCACCCTCTCATCTTGAGCATAGACCTTTCTACGTTGGGAGTCTCAGGATGAAGAATTAATAACATCGTGTATCTATGAAGCTCTCGGACTTCACACCAGCATTCTACTTAAGCCCTCTCCTTCTAACCCATCAGAGCAATTGTCCATCTGGCTAGGAGGGAAAATTCTCTCTTCACTCAAACACCAGGAAGACTTGGGGACTGGAGAAACTTCTTTCCCACTGCTGCTCAAGCTAAGGCGGGATTTTTCCATGACAGTCATCTTTGTTGTTGAACTATCTTTTGCTAATGCATTTCAAAATAACTTTCATTCTGTTTGTGTCCTTTCCAAAATGTGGAAATATAAAGCATACAGGTTTTAAAAAACTATTTATTTTATTTTATTTTGATTTATTTATGAGAAAGAAAGAGAGATCGGGCATGCCAAGGCCTCTAGCCACTGCAATTGAATTCCAAACACATGTGCCACCTTGTGCATCTGACTTACGTGGGTACTGGGGAGTCAAACCTGTGTCCTTAGGCTTCATAGACAAGTGCTTTAATCACTAAGCCATCTCTCCAGCCCTTAATATTTTATTTATTTATTTTGATATATATATAGAGAGAGAGAAAGAATGGGCATGCCAGAGCTTTCTGCTTTTGTAAACGGAACCCCAATCGTATTCACCAGTTTGTGCATCTGGCTTAACTTGGATACTGGGGTATTGAACCCAGGCCTGAAGGCTTTGCAAGCAAGTGCCTTTAACCACTGAGCCATCTCTCCAGCTCCAATCCATGTATTTTAATATCCAGTCTTTCAACTACAACTTTCTCTAATGGTGCATTCATTCCTCCTCCACAGAAGGCAGGAAAGCACCCTAGTGTCTCTCTCTTTGGGGACTCAAAGGAGTTTCATGGTTCCAGCTTCTTCTGTCTCCAAACTCTCCCTTGCCTGGGATCACTCTGGAAGGTGAGATGCTTATTGTGAGAAGGAAAGCTGATAACTGAAATGGTGGTCACAGAGACGAATCACTTTTTTCCAGCAATGAGACTCAAGCAGGCATTGCAGGTATAGCAGACAGCTTCAGGTTCACTGAGATGAACTTCCAGACCAGGCATAGTTATGGAGGAAGGGATATTTATGGAAGCTTACAGATCCAGGGGAAGTTCCATAATGGCAGAAGAAGCTGGCCTGCTTTCACAAGACCAAACACAGAGAGGAAAAAGCCACCAGCTAAAACCACACAGCACAGCACGCTTCAAGAACTCCAGCTAGGCACACTTTGCATATCTTTAGATTGAAATCTCAAACCCACCACCACACCTTAAGATCCACCAGTGACACTGTCTCCAGCCAGGTGGCTGCAGATGCAAAATATAAACTAATAAAACACTGAATATATTGGGGGCCATCTATTCAAACTACCACGGCAAGGCAAAGGAAAGCCAGCATTTGAGAGAGGGCCACACAGGCTGATCTCCTAGGAGACATCCAGGAGAGTGACCATCAGTCCTTGCTCTTGGGGGTGTCATGGTGACCCATCGTAATGTTGTCAAAACTTTTGGTGACATAAGGGGAAAATAGGATTCTGGACTCTGATGGGCACATGATCCTGGTATATGTTGAGAAACGGTGCAGAAATGTGGGACCTTGTCTGGGGCTAAGTCAGCTGAACCCAACATAAAACCTTCAGGCCATCTGCATTTAGAACAAAAGAAGTTTTCATGGGCGGGGATGGGTGGGAGGGGGCAATTATCTGCAGGATAACTTCACACAGACCCTTAAGTATGCACATAGAGAATTTACAACTGCATCTCCCAGCACAGCCAAGCCACTGCCTAGGTTGTCACTTGAATCAAGTGAAGGATTATTCGGAATCGGTCCAAGTAGCAGCTTCATTCTTTATATAGAAATGCATTGATTTTAGCCATTATTGGTCACATTGTGCCCCAGGCCCACAGGTATGGTCCAGTCTTAATCACCAGTACCTAGGACATGGCCTTGTTTGAAAACAGGGTCATCACGTCAAGATGAAGTCCCCAGGATAAGCCTTACTCCACTGGGAGTGGAGGAGGAAAACACCAGGGGAGGCCTTGACATCCTGATAGCACATCACATGACAATACAGGTAGAGACTGGGGAACACAATGCCCCAGAATGCCAAAAATAAATAAATAAATAAATAAATAATGGTGGCCACCAGAAGAAGTTAGAACAAGTCCGTGAAGGGTTTGCCCAGAATCTCAGAGGGAACAGGGCTCTGCTGACATTTGGATCTCCAACTTCTAGAGTCGTAAGCTACCCAGTTGGGGACACTTTGTTACAGCAGCCTTACGACACTCACTCACACACACACTGTCATTTTCCCAAGAGTCTGTTGGGCCTGGAATCTGCTCGTGAAGCGTCTGTCTACACGTTGCAGATGAGCTCCGCTGTTCCACACTGTGTTCTTTCTTTTGGTTTTGAGGCGAATTAATTAACGTGATACAGAAAAGGGAGCATACGAACGAACGCTGAAGCCTCACCATAAGCCCTCGTACTCCTTTGTTCTCCATTATTGCACCAAATTATTTAATTGGGTCTCTCTGATTGTGCCCGGTTGCAGGAAAGAACACAGTCTATTGTGAGGCGTCCTACAACCATAATGCAATATCAAATTCAATTCCCATCAAAAGTGCTCGCTGCTAAAAGCCTGTTCTGTGGCTGCAGATTAATGAAGATCTGCATTGAGCAAAGTGGTGGTTGTGGAGACATTATTTTCCTCCAATAGAAGGCCTATTCTTGAAGAACAATAAAAGCATAGAGAAGCGTTAGTCTGCGTATGGATGGAAATAAATCAAAATGAACAAGAGCGCTGATGGAAACAGTCTGAAAGCAGCAGAGTGAATTCTGAAAATACTGTTTTTGTTTTGTGAGGAAATTTTCCATGAGTGTGTGTGTGTGTGTGTGTGTGTGTGTGTGTGTGTGTGTTCTCCTCCCTCCCCAAGGCCCTCATAAAATGCTGCTGGATACAAAATCAAAAGCTTTGGGAGAAAGAACAAATCTGAACCTTCGAAACCCAGTTGTAGCCCATCAACATTGTATCGTTGCAGCCCAGCTCAACCCAGCCTCGCTGCTTTTACTCAAAGCTGGGGGACTTGAAGTCCCATATAAACTTGGGCAAAGGAGCCACACCAAAAGGGACAAGAGTTACAAAGGTGGGGAGTGCATTTCCTATTTTTCTCATTGGTGTAACCAAATACCTGACAAGGAGCAGCATTAGGAAGGAAGAGCTTATTTTGGCTTACAATTTCACAGGCTACAGTCCAACATGGCAGAGAAGGTGTGGTTATCGGAGTGCGAAGCGGTTGGTCATATCGTACTCACAATTAGGCAGTGGACACTGATGATTGCTGATGCTCTTCTCGATTTCTCCTTTTTAAAAATTCTTTTAATAGTTTATTTTATTTATTTATTTGCAAGCCAAGAGAAATAGAAAAGAGACAGACATAGACGATGGGAGTGGCAAGGTCTCCAGCTGCTGCAAATGAACTCCAGATACATACAGCACTTCATGCATCTGCCTTTACATAGGTACTGGAGATCAAACCTGGGTCCTTTGGCTTTGTGGGCAAGTGCGTTAACCGCCCATCATTTCCTCCTTTCTTTGCCTATCCACAACCCCAGAACGTGGAATGGGGCCACTCACATTTGTAGTGAGTCTTCCCTTCTCAATTAACAGAAACTAGAAATACTCTATAGATATGCCCAAAGGTCTGTCTCCAAGGCAATTCTAGAGCCTTTTAGCTTAACAACCAGTATAGAAACCACAAGTAGTCATTGGGCTGCATTCAACAAGTTGACACTCAGATCCTTACCTCTCTGTCATCATTGTTCCTGGACAGTCATTGTCCACCCTTTGTCCTTGTGTCCTGAAGGTCTTTCTTGCCTTGGACTGCCTCATCCTTACCTCGTGTGCTCTCATCATAGTTTTAAACTCCTTTCTGGATTGCAGGAAGAATCCTTGACCTGACCACTTGGGTCTTACTTCACATCTGCCCCATTCCCCCAGAACAAGTTACCTGTACAGCACTTTTGATTGGATACTATTGATTATGGTGGTCACCAGCCATGTGTGCCTACTATGTGCCTGAAACGTGGCTAGACCAAATCGAGGGGTGTAAATATAAGATACATATAATATTTTGAAGACTTCATACAAAAAAAGGACCCATCTCAATAACTTTCAAATTTTGACCTCATGTTGAAATGATCTTAATTTTAGAGTGTTAATATATGTTGTCATGGTTTGAATGTAAAATGTCCCCATAGGCTCAGGGGGACATACACTTGAATGTAAAATGTCCCCATAGGCTCAGGGGGACATACACTTGGTCCCCAGGTGAAGACATTGTTTGGGAAGGTTATGAAATCTTTAGGAGGTTGACATAGTTGAAAACATACATTACCTATGAACTTACAAAATGGTGGTGTGATGGTTAAGTTTGTGTCAACTTGACTTGTTTAGGAATCCACAGACATTCCTCATAAGTGTGTCTCTGAGGCTGCCTCTAGGAAGGATTAACAAAAGGAATAATCCTTCCCCAGGGGTATTTGCCCAGAGCAAAGCCCCTCTGGAGGAGGGGCTGGTTGATAAAAAGAAGCTTTGGAAGAAAGGCTCTCCCCACCTGGCTGCTGGTGCTGCTCGCTCCTTGCCACTGGGTGCTTGGTATTTTCCGCTTGGTACTTGCTGCTTGGTGTTGCTGCTTTCCAGTGTGGATTGAAAACCAGGGTGGACTGAAGAGCAGCGTCTCTCCAGGAAGCCTCCAGGTCTTCAGTGCCGGATCGGGACTGCCGAGGCCTCCTACAACCTGCTATTGCTGGACTGTGTAAGCTAATCCAATAAATTCCCTTTTAATACAATTCATTCTATCCATTCTGTTTCTCTAGAGAACCCTGACTAATACAGGTGGCAATCTAAGCCAGTTGTCAAAAATGTAAGACTGTGGGCTGGAGAGATAGCTTAGCACTTAAGGCATTTGCCTGCAAAGCCAAAGGACCCCAGTTCGATTCCCCAGGACCCACATAAGCCAGATGCACAAGGGGGCGCACAAGTCTGGAGTTCATTTGCAGTAGCTGGAGGCCCTGGTGCTCCCATTCTCTCAAATAAATAAATAAATAAATAAAAATAAAAATGTTTTTAAAAATGCAAGACCGGCACTGGCTCCAGTATACTAAAAGATAGTAAGTTCTCCAGATGAAGGTCAAATCTCATGCATCTTCACACATGGACACACCTTCTATGGCCTGAAAAGACTGTTCTTTGCTTTTCAGGGGGGGCAGGCCCTAAATGTTCACCCTTCCTTTTCTGCTTACTTTTCTCCCTGGGAGGCATTTCCACCCTCCATCCTCTGAGTCAGGCCACTGTGCTGTTGTCCTGCCATTGTAGCTACCAAAGATCCTTTCACATGTCAGAGTGAATGACTGATTGTGCTCAACTTGCGCCCTCCCTTGGGCATTGTCTTTTTAGCAAAGGCAGAAACCTTTGAGTTGGCTAAAAGCTTAACAAAGTGACCACATGCATCAGCAAGCCAAGGAGACACACACAAGCATCCAAGCCTGGGAAGGCTCTGAAGTCACCCAGCCTTCTTAAGTAACTCACGGACTGCCGCATGAACAGAACAGAAGCCTTCACAAAGGGCTCCTGCACAGGAGCCAGGCAGGACTCTCACTCTTCTCCATCTAAACCTTCTCTCTGGCTGTCCTTCGGTCACTGTTGATCTGATAGACAGTCTCTCATCCTCTTTTATGAGCTCAGCTTTGGCTTTCCATTTTCTGCTGTTTTCAGGGTTGGTGACCTCACTGCAAACCCTTTTTTCTCCAACACGGGTACCATGGGCACCTCACCCTCTAATCCACGGAGGCCTTCATCTCCAAGGAGCGTCCAGTTCTCAGACCATTGCCCAGCAGAGCGCCTTGATGCACACAGTTCCATTTCACAGGTAAAACTTTCAACTCGAGCTTCCCTTGACCACCACAGCTCCGTTCCATCATCCTGTCGGTGGGTGCTTTGTATCTCTCCATTCCTCTCTGTACTGCCACGATCTACCTTCATTGGATTAACTCCTAATCCCAGGTCTGCTTGACTTTCACAAGTCACAAGTCACAATTTCTCCCTCCTTTCCTTTGACCTTCTGTTGGGTCACTTGACCTATGCCAGCCCAGTTTACCTCACTTGTCCTGTTCTCATGCAAGGATGTTGCAGTTTTGAGTTAAAGGGTTGGTTTAATGTTAATTGCTACTATCTTATAATTATGTACTAACTCCAACTTAGCAAAACATGAATTCATTTCTTTTTTCTCATTTGATATCTGAGAACCCCTTTAAAAGACTTCATAATTAGCTTTGAATTTCATTTTGACTCAAGCCTTTTCCTCTCTGAAGTCACAATTTGGCCCTTACCCCAAACTGTTTCCATATGAATTTATCCTAGAGAAGAAGTCAGCACCACCCAGTTTCAATTTCCATAACTCCCCTTGTCTTTATGTCAAAATCTTCTGTCCTCATGGTCATATGCCCACAATGATTATCTCCACTCTTTCTTTCTGGGCAGTGTCCTTCCTCCCTTACAACACAACATGGCTCCAGCTTCCTCTGGCAACAAGTGTTATCAGTATTTCATTCTCTTTTTTCCACAGTCTTTAATCTCTCCCTTTTCTCTGCCTCTTCTCTGATTGCCTACTTAATTCTAAAAATTGTTCCCCCAGGGCTGGACAGAGGGATCAGCAGTTAAGGGACTTGCCTGCAGAGCCTAATGACCCAAGTTCAATTTCCCAGCACCCATGTGGAGCCAGATACACAAAGTGACACAAGCATCTGGAGTCCATTTGCCATGGCTGGAGGCCCTGGCATGTGCCCATTTTCTCTGTCTGTCTCTCTTCTATCTCTCTCTGCTTGCAAATCAATCAATCAATACATAAATTTTTTAAAAACATTTAAAAATTGTTCCCCTGGCATTTTTCACCTCCTTTGAATCTATTTTATTGTTGCATCTCCTTTGAAAGTGTCCTATGTTCATATCCATTTTTCCTTCTTACTCTGCCTGGCAATCGGGGTCAATAGCCTCCTTTTCAAATTCATTTACTCCTGAGGCTTCGTATTAATCTACCTCAGCATACCCCTGACTACTGTCTGACTCAGTCCTGAATTTATATGTTTTTGGGTTTGTTTTTTTTTAAATCTTACCACTTTCATTGCTAAAGTTCTTCTGCACTGGTTCCTTTTCCCCATAGTTGTGACCAAAATATGTGACAGAAATTATTGGTCCCAAGAGCTTGGACAGAACATCATGGCAGCAGGACCTTGTAAAAGCAGAAAATGTTCACATCATGGCAGACAGGAAACAGAGAGGAAAGTAGAAAAGACTAGATAGAACTTTCAAAGCCACACCCCCCCCCCGTGGCCTACTCTTTCCAACTAGACCCTACCTCCTTGAAATTTAAAAAAAAGAAACCCTACATAGTGCCACCAGCTAAAGACCAACTGTTTAACATAGGAGCCTCAGTGGATCAATTCATTTTTGAACCATGATGCCCTCCCATGTTTAGAAGTCCTAAAAATTCCGTCTTAAGCTGTCTACCCACAGTATTTACTCATACTAGCTATTTAACCTCTCAAGTTAGCATGGAAAACTCCTATACACACACACACACACGCACGCACGCATGCACGCACGCACGCACACACGTACACACAAGCACACAGGAGTATATAGAGCTCACTACCAGTCTGTAGACCTAAGAGTTACATGGCCCATGACACAGCTCCCAAAACTTTCCTATCTAAATGAAATCTACCTCCTCCTCTGAACACCGCCTCCTCTTGACTTCCTATCCCTTATCCCTAGGCCTGGCCCTGGCATTCTTTGAGTCATCTTTCTTGCTCTCAGGTCTAATCCCATCCTTTTGATTCCTAGCAGTGTTCTCTGCTTCTGACCCCTTCTACTTTCTCAATATCACCTCCACTATGTTCCCAGTAATGTCTTCCTTAAATTGTGGTATCCTCCCTTCTGGCTCTCTACCACCAGCCCGTCCCTCCACTTAATTCTGCCATAATTAACCAGGTCTGCTTCAGAAGGCTTACTTACATATAGACAGATAGGATTCCATACTTTCTGCAGACAGAGTCTAATCTTGTAGCCTGTCTTTCCAGATTGGGATACATAGAATATTTTCTCTCCTACTGTCCTGCATTTTAACCAAAACAAACTGTGTGTTAATTCTTGGTTTGGAATGCCTGTGCCTTCAGCCTTGTCATGAAGGTCCTTGTTTGAACCCTCTGATCCTCCATAGCAGAAAGCCATTCTTTAAGGCTCACACCAATGCCATCTGTTGCAGTTACTTTCTGGTTGCTGGGACAAACACCTGATCAGAAGCAGCTTATGGGAGGAAAGGGTTGATTTCAGGCTTACAGAATCCAGGGGAAGCTCCATCATGACAGAAGAAGCTGGCTCACTCCAGCATGAATCCACAGCAAAGAGAAAAAAGCCAGCACCTTCAAGCACAAACAGTCAGAGCTCAAGCTGGCTCTCTATACACACCCGGGCTGAACTCAAGATCCACCCCCAGGGACATACCTCCCGCAGCAGGGCTCTGCCTGCTGAAGATGAAATAGGGCGTTTAATCAAAAACACCAGAGGGCCCAGACAATAGGGATGGAAGAGTTTGGGGGGAGGGGAAGAGAAGAGGGGGAATACAAACTTAAATCCAAAATGAGCTGATACCCACAGAAACCTTTATCCTTGGGGATATACTAAAAGATATAACCCTCAAAAGGAGTAAGGGGGAGCACCTGAAAAATAGGGCTCTGGTGATGGTGGGATGAAGCCAAAGCTTAAAAGAATTTTTTTTTCTGTCTCTGATCTGTAACTTCCAGCACCAAAGGTTGGTTGCTACCTACATTGAGCTGTTGATCAGAGAGAACTACAAGGACCCCAAATCAAGAAAGCTTTCTTTCAAAGCATTTGACTACCTGCCTGAGTCAAAAGCTAAGACCCTATTGCTAAAGACACCATATGCTGCTGACACAGAGCACGGAGAGACCTGCCTTGAATTCAGAAGAAAGCCAGTCCCAAGACAATTAGCCTGTCTAGTGCTGGAAAGCGCTACATGAGCTACTGGGAGAAAATGGCCAGCAATGGTCTGAGCAACCAGAGGTCTAAGCTACTCAAAAGCAAACACCCAGACACAATGTACATGCAAGTGCAATAGTGGCACAGAGCCTCAGTGGGTAACCAATAGTTTTCTGATTGGCTAAGAGATCCGCTCAGTTCAATGGAACCCATATCTGGAATTGGGAACCAGATCAGATTCCTATGGAGACAAAGATTATGATCTCCAGTGTCAAGCTCTCACTAGTCTGGCTAAAATAGGGGTTACATGCATCAAACGCTCCCTAAAATAATAATGCTTATCCCATTTAAACTATGCTGACTTCAATCTCTGTTGGAGAATCTGTTCTTTTTCAGAAGGTAGCAAGACTGGAGGAGATAAACTACCCTTCACACTTCAGCCAAGCCACAGCTGAATCCACAGAGAAAAGGAGAGATGAGCAAGAATGTTGCTTCCATGCTGAATCTGCCAATCAGCACCAGCAATCAGCATTCCCTCCCCCCACAAAATAACTGACTGTTGCTCCCACAACCCATATACCACAACCCCATGGGGAATACCGGCAACCCCACTGAGGAGCATCCCCAATGGAATAGAGGCAGGGATGAAGGAAAAAATGGTACCAACACATGATGCATCCATACGAAACATCTTGTTAATAATAATAATAATAAACATTAAAAATACCAGAGGGGGCTGCAGAGACAGCTCACTGCTTAAACTTACTTGCCTGTGAAGCCTAAGTAACCAGGATCGATTCCCCAGTGCCTACATAAGCCAGATACACAAGGTGGTACACACATCTGGAGTTCCTTTGTAGTGGCTAGAGGCCCTGGCACATCCATTCTCTCCTCCTCCTCCTCCTCCTCCTCCTCCTCCTCCTCCTCCTCCTCCTCCTCCTCCTTCTTCTTCTTCTCTCTCTCTCTCTGAAATAAATAAAATCAAATAAATAATAAAAAGGGGGGGCTGAAGAGATGGCTTAGTGGTTAAGGCATTTGCCTGCAAAGCCAAAGGATTCCTGTTCAACTCTCCAGGACCCACATAAGCCAGATGCACAAGGGGGGGGGCGTATGGATCTGGAGTTTGTTTGCAGTGGCTGGAGGCCCTGGTGTGCCCATTGTCTCTCTCCCTCTCTCTGCCTCTTTGTCTCTCTCAAATAAATAAATAAATATTTTAAAAAAAGAAGAAGTCACGTAGTGTTCTATAATGAATGCTAAAATTGAAGTCTAGGGAATCAGGATTTTGATGGCAGAGATGTAACTTCAGTGAGCCCATGAAAACTTCCACACTTAGTTTCAGTAAACTGCCTTCAGGGTCTGGGAACCACACACTAAGCCTGGCTCACTCCATAGTGATGGATGGACACATAGTAAGTCACTGCCTGTGAGAATACATGACAAGTTGGTATAAGTTAAAACAAGACATGTGACCATGTGCTAAAAAGAAAAAATAATAGAAAACTTTTGAGGTTCACGGTAAGAGAATCTTTGTACCCAGAAAAGTAGAAGAGAGAAAGCAGGCCTCAAGAAAGAGATGGTATGGTGTTTTGAATGTATGCCCCACCCCCATAGCCTTAGGATTTTTTTTTTCAGCCTCAAGGTAGAGTCTCACTCTAGCCCAGGCTGACCTGGAATTCACTATGTAGCCTCAGGGTGACCTTGAAAGCAAGTGATCCTCCCTCTGCCTCTAGAGTTCTGGGATTAAAGGTGTGCACCACACTTCGTTGGCTGCCTTAGGTATTTTTTAAAACTATTTTTTATTATTTTATTTATTTTTGGAGAGAGACACAGAGAGAGATAGATAGAGAGGGAGAGGGAAACAGATAGAGATGGGCGCACCAGCAGTCTCTCAGCTGCTGTGAACGAACTCCAGATACACGTGTCCCCTTGTGGGCAAGTGTGGCATTGCGCCCTTGTGTCACTTTGCATCTAGCTAAACATGGAACCTGGAGATTGGAACTGCTGGAGATTGGAACCAGCATTCTTAGGCTTAGCAGGCAGGCGCCTTAACCGCTAAGCCATCTCTCCAGCCCCAAAACTATTTTTATTCATTTCCAGAGAGAGAAAGAGAAAGAGAGAGAGTGAATGGGCATACCAAGCCTCTTGCCATTGCAAACTCCAGATGCAGGCACCATTTGGTGCAAGTGGCTTTACGTGGTACTGGGGAAGGAACCCCTGACCTTCAGGTTTTGCAAGCCTTAACCACTAATCCATCTCTCGAGCCCCAACATGGTTTCGTTCTGTTGTTTGTACATCTGTTCATCCTTGCTACTACAACAAAGGCTCCTTGAAGGGGGGATCCTGAGAACAAAACCTTCTTCTCGTATGGGAAAGCACCAAATAGTCTTTGCTCAGGGCAGCAGCCCTGGATTGACATGTGTCCTTATAAGCTGATGACAATTAACTTGAATCAGTAAAGTGTCTTCTGAAAGCCGGCCGATCCACAACAGCTTCATTCCGATGAGTACATTTCATATCAACCAATCAGCATCATGTCCCCTGGAATGTCTAGATTTCTTTAACTGTCAAACAATTCCCCAACAGTCCCACTCTGGGAAAATAAATCCAACAACCAGTTACATCTCCATTCTGAAAAACCTTCATGAGATCAGGTATCTTTGTATATTCATGGCATGAATGGCTTTTACTAGGAAAAAAAAAAAACCCTATAATGATTATGAACTATATTTCCCCCTTATATTCCTACCATTTTTTCCCTTATCCATCTTGGCATTATGCCACTTGGTGTAAAAAAAAAAAAAAAAAGACTGAAGTTCATTCCAACTTTTGGCTTATTGCACTTAGGCCAAATGGAAGATTCCTCTGTGTTCCATTCAGTGCTTTCATAGCAAATTCAATTTTGTCTGATACATTGTTCCATCACTTTACTTTCTTACTCTTCCTGGCTTCTATTTTCCCATTTTCTAGCAGTGTTCAAAGATATATTTTTTTAAATGATGTAGAGCAGGGTTTTATAATTTTAATTCACTCTGAAATCATCTTCCAGTTTAAAAATAATTCCTTTCTATCAGTTGTGATTTCTGAAATAGGCCAGCTTATTTTGTGTTTTCTTATAACTGTATTTTCTTATTAATTCCCTTCTTCTTGTTCATTTTTGCATTGGATTGAGGATTTTTGTTTTGTGGTGGTGGTTGCTGATTTTTTGTTGTTGTTTGATTCTCTCATTTAGCCCTGAGAGTAGTGTGAGAGCTCTTGGGAGAGCAAAGAGAATGGAGACTAAGCTTGTGGTTTTTGTGGCATTTGGGAAGAGGGAATGTGTTGAGTAGTCTACCCCCCATCTTCTCGCCACCAAACGCCTACACAACCATACTCAGTCCTGAGCAGAGGGAATTAAGGCACAAGATTCAAAAGCAGCCAACAGATAATCAAAAGATGGAGTGCACTCTGTTATATTGGTGATGTTCCCTTCTGGGTATACTCCTTTGAGTCAAAGCACTTACTGTCATCTCAAAACTACAGCAAGGCTTAACATACTGTCTTTATTTTATTTTATTTTATTTTATTTTATTTTATTTTATTTTATTTTATTTTATTTTATTTTTTTAGAGAGAGACAATTGGCTCACCAGGGCCTCAGCCACTACAGTTGAACTCCAGATGCTTGCGCCACCTAGTGGGCATATGTGACCTTGCGCTTGCCTCACCTTTGTCCATCTGGCTTATGTGGGATCTGGGGAGTCGTACATGGGTCCTTAGACATTGCAGAAGTGCCTTAACTGCTAAGCCATCTCTCCAGCCCTTAACATAGTCTTTTTATCCACTGATCTGTCTGAACAGGGAATTGAATGCTTCCTTAGTATTCATGCAAACTCTGTTTCAAAAATACTTCCCTGGCAGTTAGGTATAAGAGTCCACACCGTCATTGCTCCCCAACTCTTCACTGCAGGGCTCTTGCTCAAATGACTTGGCTCTAACTGTCATTTGTAATCTACCTATACTTCAGGTCACTTCATAAGGCAAAGTAGAAAGCTCTTACAGAAAAAGTTACCATTGAAAATTTTAATGTCTTTCATATAATAACTGACATTATTCTTTCATAGGACATGCATTGTCTATCTTAATCTTTTTAATATTTTTATTTATTTGTAAGCAGAGAGTGATAGAAAAGAGAGACAGAGAGAGACACAGAGAGAGAAGGGGCACACCAAGGCCTCCAACCACTGCAAATCAATTCCAGATGCATGCACCACCCTTACTTACTTACTCTGGCTTTACTTGAGTACTGGGGAATCAAACCCCGGTTGTCAGGCTTTGCAGGCAATTACCTTAGCTGCTGAGCCATCTCTCCAGCCCTACCTTAATCTTTTTAATGTACATGACCAGGGGAATATAATCTTTTCAGAATCACAAAATGAAAACAATTTACCCAAGTGGTTTTGTTTTTTGGTATAATGAAATTTTAGAACTACGTTTGTAATTATCACTTTTCTCATTATTGTATACAAATACTGTGGCATCTTAGGGAGGAAGGATTTATTTTGGCTCATGGTTTGAAGAGATACGCAGTCCATCATGGTGCAGAAGACGTGGCGACAGGTTCTGCTCCTGTTTGTGGTAGCCAAAGTATTAGGCTGCTTGCTCACATCTTGGCAGATCAGAAAACAGATTGCTCAGTCTGGAACCCGAGCTGGACTATAATAAGGCCTACCCCTAGAGACTCACTTCTTCTAGATAGGCAAGTTGAACAATCTCCCAAAACAGTGCTAGCACCTGGGGATGAACCGTACACACAAGAGCTTGGGTGAAGGGACATTTCACACTGAAACCATAATAATTATATAGGCAAAAAAAGAAAACTCTAGAATTTAGGCTGAATGATTTGTCTGTCTATCCAAAAGTCTTGACAAGGTTGCTATCTGGTGACAGGTTTTAGGCTCAAAATGATGGGGAATGATCGGAACGTGAAGAGCCTTATACATGCTCACTGTCAACGTCAAGGTGGGGTGAACACGTTACCAATGCAGTCACAGGTGGATATTCATGGTACAGTGAGATCACCAAGGACTTATGACCTTGGAAAGGTTACGTGAGCTGAAAATGTCTGGTCTTTGCCAGGCTTAAGGTTGGAGAGTGGGAAGAGGATGCAAAGGAAAGGTGTGTGTTGTTCATAGTCTAGTGAGGAATATTTGGAACTTTCCAAGCTCACACACAAAGTGGATTGCTTGAAATGTTTAAATTCTCCAGAGGAACAGAACCCATAGAATGAATCCGTGTAATCAAGGGGATTTACTGCATTAACTTGTGGGATACAGGCTGGGCAGTGCAACAGTAGCTGTCTGCAGGCTGGAGCATCAAAGAACCCAGCGACTGTTCAGTCCTTAGAACAGGATGCTGCAGCAGCCTCCATCTGGCATGGAGGCTCGGTGTGCTCCTGGCAAGCTGCTGGTCTTCAGTCTATGTTGGAAGGCTGATGAAGCTAGGTGCCAGTGTCCACAAAGGGTGGCAGCAACAGGGCAGATGCCATGGACAAGCAAGAAGCATGGAAGGACAGGCAAAATGCCCTGGGTTCTTTTGGAGCTCTTTATATATAGTGCTCACAGACCTGCCCAGGGGGCAAGTCTCTCACATCACATCGACAAGAGAATTGAAGGGTCACAGATAACATTTGGAATTTTTTTAATGAAAGTTTCTATTTTATTATTGATTTATTTAACAGAGAGAAAGAGAGAGAGAATGGGCACGCCAGGGCCTCCAGCCACTGCAAACGAACTCCAGATGCATGGGCCACCTTGTGCATCTGGCTTACATGCGTCCTGGGGAATCGAACCTGGGTCCTTTGGCTTCACAGGCAACCGCCTTAATCGCTAAGCCATCCCTCCAGCCCAACATTTGGAATTTGAAGAGACCAGTTCTTTGGATCACTGGATCTGCTTCAGGAGCATTATGCATGCAGGACCCCCACATCTGGAGAAATGTTTTCCTTTTGAAAATCCTCCAGCCATACTCTGAGTGCTTTGAATCCAACTAAACAGGAGTTATACCATTTGGATGCAAACTTTGATGCATGTTTGTTTATGTACGCATGCACGTGTGTTCCCATTTGTGAGTATGGGTGCACGTGTGTGGGGGTTATGGGGTAACCTCGGGTATCCATCCTCACTTTCCACCTTGTTTGAAGTACCATCTCTTTGTGGTTCTCTGCTGTACACACCAGGATAGCTGGCCACAAATTTGTGGAGAGTCTCTTGTATCTGCCTCCCACGTCTGCAGGAACGCTAAGATTACAGACGCTCACTACTGTGTCTGGTTTTATGTGATTTCTGAAGATCTGAACTTAGGTCCTCATATTTGTGTAGCTTCACCCACTGAGCCATCTCCCCAGCCTTGACATCTCTTTTTATAAAATCACAATAATAATAAAGCAATTAAAAGTTGGATATTATTACTATTAGAACATATTCATCATGAAGAAGTTGACTTCTTTGATATATATTCATTTCCCTTGGGGAAACAATCTCAATAAATGAAAATATTTTTATAGCAAGTACTCTATTACTTTACATGCATTTACATCAATTTGATAATCTGTTTTAACTCCTGTGGCAAAATTTCTATGTGGAAAGAATTTTAATTAAAATAAAAGTAATGTATGCATATGACTAAGAAATCCAAATAGTACAAAGAACTTGTAATAGAAAGAATGATTTCTTGCCCAGCCCTCTCTCTCCCCTTCCTTAGAGATAAGCGTTTTAATCAATCTCTATTTTTAGTATGTCCAGTGGTTATGTCACTATCTCTGAGTGATAAATTTCACCTCCATTTCCTTACTTTTCCAGATTAGTTGTTATTCATATTTAAGTAAACCTATATTCCTTTTATCTATGTACCTGTGTTTTACTTCTGTGTCAGTGCTTTAATACTGTTAAACTTCAACTCCTCTTTCTGTCTGCTGGAGACAGCGTACTTTAAAATCCCCGCCCTCTTCCTTCTTCCAGCTTTTACCACACAATCGTTATGGCCTCTACTTGACTTTTTCTTTGAAGAATTGAGATGGAAATATTGTCTGCTGCAGGTTCAAGAGTCATGACGGGATTGTTCTTTTATCTCAAGGAGTACGGTTACAATGAAACCCTCTTCATCCATCCCATCACGTATTGAAAACGTTGCCACATTTTTGTTTGCTTTGTAAAGCTTTCTGATTTCCCGTAAGATTCTGATGGATTCTTCTCTAGTGAGCCTTTGTGTAGTGTCCTTCACCTCGTTCGGCATTTTACTCGTTCTCCTTGGCATCAGCTCCAGTCTTCTTCATGAAGTGCTGACTCCTTGTGCTCACTGACATTAGTGGCTTCACACTCAGATTCTTGCTCTTTGTATTTCTTTTTCCTCCCTCACAGAAATGTTAAGTCCTCACTCTGTGTCTTTATTAAGTCATCAAATTCCTTTGACATCTTAATTTTCTTCCCCATCCAAATGAATTCTTTTAGGGAGCCTTTAATCTACTTAAATAGGTCTGGACTAGTTCTTTTATTTTTTTTTTTTTTATTTTTATTTGAGAGAGACAGAGAGAGAGGAAGAGGCAGAGAGAGAATGGGCATTCAGCTGCTGTGAACAAACTCCAGACGTGGACGCCCCCTTGAGCGCATGTGAGACGTTGCACACTTGTGTCACTTTTGCATCTGGCTAAATGTGGGACCTGGAGATTTGAACAAGCATTCTTAGGCTTTCCAGGCAGACACCTTAACCACTAAGCCATCACTCCAGCCCCTCCTTTCTTTTCTTTTAAATTGTGCATGTATACACACACACACACACACACACACACACACACTCACTCACTCACTCATACACATACACTTTGCATCAGGGTTTACTTGGATGCTGGGGATCTGAAATCCAGTTATCAGGTTTCAGAGCAAATGCCTTTAACCACTGAGCCACCTCCCCAGTGTCCAGACTTGTTATTTTAAGGACCCCTGTATAGCGCTGTTCCTAGAGCTGCCCCCTTTTTTTGACTGATTGGATCAAAGTTCAGCACTTTCCTCTTTGGCCTTACTTTCTCATTACACTAGACTATATCCTCAAACAACTGGCCAAAGAAAGGTATGTGAAAATAAATTTTACAGCCTTTTGTACATGTGAAAGCACATGTATTCTGCCCTCATAGTTGATGACTACTCTGACCTGATGTGGGCATACATTAAAATGCCTTTAATCCTCTTCTGTTTCTCTCTTTCCCTCTTCTCTCTCTCTCTCTTTTTATATTACCTATCTTTTTCTTCCTTCTTCTTCCTTGGCGCTGACCTGTAACTCCCAGTACCAGCATGCAGTTAACTTCCACAATGAGCTGTTGATCAGACAGACCTACAAGGTTTCCCAAAAGAAGACAGATTTCTGTCAGAGTACTTGATGACCCACCAAAGGTTAATGGTAAGACCCTATTGCCGAAGACACCATATGTTGTTTGGATGGAACATGGAGAGACCTGGCTAGAATCTGGAAGAGAGTCAGTCCCCAGACAGTTAGCTTATCTAGTGCCAGAAGGTGCTACATGAGCCACTGGGAGAAAATGGCCAACATCTGTCCAAGCAACTCGTGGTCTAAGCTACTCAGCAGCAAACAACCTGACGTGATGCTCATACAAGTGCAATAGTGGCAAACAGCCATGGTGGGTTACCAACTGCTCTTGATTTGGCTAACAGATCCACTCAGAACTCATAGCTGGAACTGGGAAACAAGTCAAAACCATGCTTAAAAAATGGGCTTGTTCTCCAATATCAAGCTCCCATCAATCGTGGGCTACAAGAGGGCCTACATATATAAAGTTCTCTCTAAAATAATAATGGCCATCCCATCTATCTGGTGCTGACCTCTCTCTCCATTGGAGAATTTGCTTCTCTTTTTCAAATGGACGCTGAACCTGAGGAAAGGATCAGCCTATCGCACCTCACCAGGGATCCAGCTGAAGCCATAGAGTAACCGGGGAAATGGGCAAGAGTGCAGCTTTCCAGTGAACCTGACATGGCCACAAGACTGAAGGAGAGATATCCAGAGACACAGAGGCTCCCAAGACCTCATCACTGAAGTAGACCTAAAACGAACCCAACATGACTCAGGGAAATTTGCTGAAGAGGGGGCGGAAACTTGTTAGAGCCACAAGTTGTGTCATTATACACAGAGACATTGCCTCTTCCCCATAATGATGGCTACCCCCACAATGCAAGACCCACATTCCCCAATGAGGAGGGTCCCTTCCGAGGGGGGAGGACAGAGAGGAGGTTATTGAAGGCACCAACATGAATTTATTCACATTATGAGCATAACTAATAAAATAAATAACACATTTTTAAAAAATGCATTTTCCTTCAGGCCTTCAAAGGCCTTGCCCATGGCCTGTCAACATCCAGAATTCCTCACAAGAGGACCAGTGATAGTCTGGTGTTCAGTCTTTTGCAAATACTCTACTTTTTCCCTCACTAAATGTTATATTCCTATTCTCACTCTGCAATTTTATAACATTTGTCCTGTTAGGGGAATCTCCTATGCAACCAATTTGTTCTCGAGCAAGACTCTTCAATTTGAAGTTTCCTGACTCCCTTCAACTCTGGGTAGTTTCCTTATGCTTTTGTTGCTAATGCTGTTGTTTTACTAACTCCTAGTTTTCAATTCTTTCTGTTTTACCTTTTTTGGAGCCTTTATTGACTATATACTACCTTGCCTAAATTAATTCTCTATGTTCTCATTTTCTTTCTTTCATTCTTTCTTTCTTTCTTTCTTTCTTTCTTCTTTCTTTCTCTCTCTCCCTTCCTTCCTTCCTCCCTCCCTCCCTCTTTCTTTCTTTCTTTCTTTCTTTCTTCTTTCTCTCTCTCTCCTTCCTTCCTTCCTCCCTCCCTCCCTCTTCTTTCTTTCTTTCTTTCTTTCTTTCTTTCTTTCTTTCTTTCTTTCTTTCTTTCTTTGAAATAGGGTCTCCCCCTAGCACAGACTAACCTGGAATTCACTATGTAGTTTCAGGCTGGCCTCAAACTCTTGGCAATCCTCCTGCCTCTGCTTCCCGAGTGTTGGGATTAAAGGCGTGCACCACCACACCCAGCTCTTTATTAGCTTTCTAAAATTAGAATTAGTGCTCCAGTTTTTTCCTGAAATTTTTATACTCTTCAAATGTTTCTCAAATATTCTGTTAACATTTTTTCTTTCAATGATTGTTTAATTTTCACAAGTTCTTTATCCTACTTCAGGGCATATTATTTTTATTTGTTGAATGTATTATCTTCTTGAGGAAATCAGAATTCATGTTAGAAAGTTTATTTCTTACAATTTTGGTGAGTTATTTTTCTGTTTCTTGAGTTGTCTCTCCTTTCTCCTGATCAGATTTTCTGTTTGGGCCTGGCATGGTGGTGCACACCTTTAATCCCAGCACTGGGAGGCAGAGGTAGGAGGATCACTGTAGGTTCAAGGCCAGCTTGAACTACAGAATGAGTTCCAGGTCAGGCTGGGCTAGAATGAGATCTTACCTCAGGAAAAACAAAACAAAAGAAAACAAAATTTTCTGTTCATTTATCTTTAGACTATTAGCTTTCTTTAAGCATCCAGTGATTCTGGGTTGGCAAGTATGACCCCCAGAACCCCAGACCTCTGGGTCAGGTCTCAGAGAATGGAGAGGAATGCTTTGGAAAGATGTCTTCTAGACACAAAGTGGTTGTTGTATTCATGACTTCACAGCTATTGTCATTCCCTGTATAAGACCTGCACAATAATGAGCCCATCCGCATCATCATGGAAAGTGGAAGAGGGCAAAAAAAATCTTATTTTATTTTTATTTATTTATTAGAGTCAGAGGAAGAGAGGGAAAGAGAGAGAGAGAGGGAAAATGGATGTGCCAGGGCATCCAGCCACTGCAAACGAATTCCAGACATGCTCCACTATGTGCATCTGGCTTATGTGGGTCATGGGGAATTGAACCTGGGTCCTTAGGCTTCTCAGGCAAGTGCCTTAACTGCTAAGCCATCTCTCCAGCCCCCTCGAAAAAGTTTTAAAGATATCAGTGAAGAAAATGGACTACTTAGAAGAAGTGGTTCTCTAGTGGAAGGGGACAGGGAAAAGAGACAAAAAAAAAAAAAAGTCATGTGTGGCCATGCATGTTCCTGTAACCCCAGTGCTATGTGGGGTCACAAGACAAGAGGGTTGTTGGGATTGCCCATAAACCTGGAGCTCCAGATTCAGTGAGAAACCCTGTTGCAAGAAAATAATGCAGAAGGGCTGGAGAGATGGCTTAGCGATTAAGGCGTTTGCCTGCAAAGCCAAAGGACCCAGATTCAATTCCCCGGGACCCAAGTAAGCCAGATGCACAAGGTGGCACATGTCTGGAATTTGTTTGAAGTGGCTGGATGCCCTGGCATGTCCATTCTCTCTCTATCTTTCCCTCTCTCACTCTCTCTGGGGCTCTTTCTCTTTCTTTCTCAAATAAATACCTTTTTTTGTTTGTTTTCTTGAGGTAGGGTCTCACTCTGGCCCAGGCTGACCTGGAATTCACTCTGTAATCTCAGTGTGGCCTCAAACTCACGGCAATCCTCCTACCTCTGCCTCCCGAGTGCTGGGATTAAAGGTGTATGCCATCAAGCCCAGCTTCATAAAAATATTTTTAAAAAAGAAAATAATGCAGAAGGATGATAGAGGAAGAGGCCTGTATTCTCCTCTGGCCTCCACATGTACACACATGCATGCATACATCACACACACATATACATGCACAGAACAAAGAAGAATGAGGTCACCAGAGGCTGGTTAAGTCCTTGGTATCCATAAGCAATGTTTGTCAGTTGGGACTCAGTATATAGATGGCTTGCTTTCTTGACCAGTGCTTTTCTCATCATTGTTTTCCACTCTGAAATCATTATAATTTCTTCATCCATCTCGGAAGACCTTCAGTTTTGCATTGCACAAGACTGGACTTATCTATCTTCTCTTCTTTTCTGCGATCCTGGGGATGGCAGTAGAAACAGTTCGAATTTCCTACTAAAATCCCTAAAACGTTTCATACTTAAGCAGGGCAGAAAGTAATTAAGAAAGGATTTGGGCTTCTTCCTATATTTATCTCATTTGCGTGAGAGTGCATCAGTTAGGGAAAGCTTTGACCACAAGTAACAAAAACCCAATCACATGACCTTGAACAAGCAAAGGGCCATTCTTCTTGTCATGAAAAGGAGTTTGGACGTAGGTCACTGAGAGCATTCGTTCATCTTCTCAACAATGCTATCAGAAAGCCAGCTCTCCGCCTTCCCACACTGCACTGTCTAGTGTGTTGGCTTTTGTCCCTCTGCTTGTCACGCAAATGGCTCCACATTGACAGGAGTCGCAAGGAAGCCCACGGTGCCAATCATATCTACCTCCTTTGATCAGGACAGCAACAATTCCCACCCCTCCTTCTCAGAGACGGACTCCCTTCTCATTGGGCACAATGGTGTCATATGACTTATCTTCATGGGATCTGGGAAATTCAGTACTGTGCTTACTTGGGCTTTTTGTTGTTGTTGTTGTTCTGGACAAAGTTTCAGTCCACACGGAAGAAAATGGAACGAATATTGGGTAAACATCTGACAACAGTGTCCGGAGCAGGAACAAAATACCAATTTTTGACAAGTTCAATTTTGAAAAATAGCTATAAAATCATGTGTAATATAAGTTGGCACCAATAAACTTCCAATGACAACTGGTTAAGTGACAGGTGATGCTGTGGAAAATATTTCCCCATTTTAAACTAAGTTTGCTTGGCTTATTCATATAACCATCTGGCAACTCACTATGAAAATCTGTGATTAAAATGTAACATGGGGGCTGGGGAAATGACTTAGTGGTTAAGGCATTTGCCTGGGAAGCCTAAAGACTCCAGTTCAATTCCTCAGGACCCACATAAGCTATATGCACAAGAGGGCACAGTGGCTGGAGGCCCTGCCGTGCTCATTGTCTCTCTCTCTCTCTCTCTCAAATAAATAATTAATTTTTTAAAGTAGCATTTCATAAGGGTCATCTATGGACCACAGGTTTCTACATCTTTACACAACCCAAAATCATTTTTTCCTATAGAAGAAACAGTAAGAGAGAGAGAATGGGTGAGCCAGGTCCTCCAGCCACTGCAAATGAACTCCAGATGCATACGCCACCATGTGCATCTGGTTTATGTGGGTACTGGGGAACCAAGCCTCAAACCGGAGTCCTTAGGTTTCACAGGCAAGCTTAACCGCTAAGCCACCTCTCCGGCCCCCGGTAACAGTTTTTATGAAGCTGCTACTCTTCATACTTGACATTCATCGGGATCAAGGTTAGGACTATCCCAGGTAATGGTCTATGGCCACAAACATTTCTTCTTCTGCTTTTGTTAGCATGTGCATATGTGTGTGATATGGATGCATGTGTGTGCATACTCATGTGTGTATGTACATTCATGTGTGAGCACATGTGTTTGTGGGGATGTGCATGCATGTATGTATGAAGACCAGAGGTTGACACCTCTTATTTACTGAGACAGGGTCTCTCACTCGAACCCAGAGTTGCTCAGTTCAGCTACTCTATCTGGTCAGACTTCCTGGGGTTGAAATCCTCTGTCTCTGCCTCTAAGTGCTGGGGTGATATATGGGCCATCATGCCTTCCTGGCATTTACATGGGTGTTGGAGTTCCAGACTCAGGTCCTCGTGCTTGTGTGGTCAGTACTTTACCAGTCTAGTCATTGCCTCAACCTACATCAAAAAAATTTTGAAAATGACATCCAGGGTGTGGGGAATGTTTGTATATATTAATATATAAAGGTCTGCTTCAGCAATGGCCTTATCTTGAGGTACTGGCCAGAGCAGGCACAATTGAGTTCCAGTGCCCTTTCCAGCAAACACCATCAACGATGAAAAAATTTGAAGACATACTGTGCTGAAGAGATGGCTCAGCAGTCAGAGACACTTGCTGGCAAAGCCTGAAGGCCCAAGTTCGATTCCCCAGTATCCACATAAAGCCAGATGCACAAACTGGTACATGTGTTTGGAGTTTTTGCAGCAGCAGGAGGCCCTGCGTGCTAATTCATTCTCTATCTCTCTCTCTCTCTCTCTCTCATAGATCAATAAACTATTTAAAAATTTTTAAGACATTTAATTTCAAAATAGATATAGTGCTTAAGACTGGTATTTTCTGTAAGTGATAAAATTCCCCAAATTACAGTGACTGAAATGAGAAACTTATTTCTCCTGTATGAAACAACTCCATGGACAGGAAAACCAGGGCCTGACAGAAGTAATGTCACGAGGTCATCATGGCCCTTCTAGGCTCTGCCTTGCTCACCACAGAACTTCCTCTGGAAGGTCCAAAATGACTGCTTGAGGTCCAGCCATTACAGCCACATTCCGTATAACAGAAAGACCAGGTGACACATGAGAGATACTTTCTGGATGCTGCACACGACACTTTCTATACACCATTGGCTCCACCCATGGTCACACCTACTGGCAAAGGAAACTAGGGAAAATAGCCCTGATACTGTGGCCAACTAAAAGTCAGGTATTCCCTTGCTAGAGAGAAGGAAAGGAAAAGAGGGAGAGATTTGGGTCAAATAGCCAATTTTGTCACAAAAGGCAGCTGACAGTATGTTTTATAAGGCTTTATTCTATGTGCCAGCCTATACTAACTTAATTCTAACAACCCTGTGAAGTAAGTGCCTCTATCTCTACTTTTCAGCTGAGAAAAATTATGTGTTCAGAGGTTATTCTGTTTGTTTGATACCCGATACATTGCATAGCACTGCACCTCTTGCCCTGAAGTATTTAATTAATACTTTTGGGTGACCTTGACTGACAGTGAAAACGCACAAGTCTGCAAGAGGCTGATGTAAGCCTATTACTTTGGGTAATTATGTAGGCAAGGGGGCTTAAATTATTGATGTTTATTTTCTACGATTCTGTGCTGGGAAGCAGGCATTTCAAAGCTGTGTCTTGAATGAAGAGCCCATATGATTAGACTTGCTAGCTAAATATTCCAAAGGGGCCTCGTGTCAACAGTGGAAGGTTTCAAATCGCTGGGCCTTGGGGTATGGAAAGTCTTGGCTTCATATGCTAGGGTTCTGTGTCGAATCTCAAGGACCCTAGGAAGTGGCTCTAGGCCAGGGGGAGACTTGAATTTAGTTTCAGTTTACTGTTTTCTGTTATTTTCCTAGGGGGGAATCCTTTTAAAATCCTGGAAATATAATAGGACAAATGGATCTTTTCTCACTCTTTGGCCAAGAAATGTATAAGCAAAATTGACATTTCCAGAAAGCACTAGCATGTATCTTCTTTCTTCATGTATGCTTCTTTCTTCAACTTCATGATTCATGTTGGAGTGCCCCATGAGGGTGTCAAGTCCTGAGACTTTCCAGGTTATTCCATTGTAAATTTTTAAATAGTTCATGTGAAACACAGACTGCCATGTTTATTACAAGTCCCTCACTTAGTAGGTTGTTTGCCAAATAAAATACTAGGAAAGAATGCCTGAGAGACTTTTTAAAAAATTTTTTTAATTTTATTTTTGGAGAGAGACACAAAGAGAGACAGACAGACAGAGAGGGAGAGGGGAGACAGACAGAGAATACTTAGAAGAAGTGGTTCTCTAGTGGAAGGGACAGGGAAAAGAGACAAAAAAAAAAAAAAAAAAGTCATGTGTGGCCATGCATGTTCCTGTAACCCCAGTGCTACGTGGGGTCACAAGACAAGAGGGTTGTTGGGATTGCCCATAAACCTGGAGCTCCAGATTCAGTGAGAAACCCTGTTGCAAGAAAATAATGCAGAAGGGCTGGAGAGATGGCTTAGCGATTAAGGCGTTTGCCTGCAAAGCCAAAGGACCCAGATTCAATTCCCCGGGACCCAAGTAAGCCAGATGCACAAGGTGGCACATGTCTGGAATTTGTTTGAAGTGGCTGGATGCCCTGGCATGTCCATTCTCTCTCTATCTTTCCCTCTCTCACTCTCTCAGGGGCTCTTTCTCTTTCTTTCTCAAATAAATACCTTTTTTTGTTTGTTTTCTTGAGGTAGGGTCTCACTCTGGCCCAGGCTGACCTGGAATTCACTCTGTAATCTCAGTGTGGCCTCAAACTCATGGCAATCCTCCTACCTCTGCCTCCCGAGTGCTGGGATTAAAGGTGTATGCCATCAAGCCCAGCTTCATAAAAATATTTTTAAAAAAGAAAATAATGCAGGATGATAGAGGAAGAGGCCTGTATTCTCCTCTGGCCTCCACATGTACACACATGCATGCATACATCACACACACATATACGTGCACAGAACAAAGAAGAATGAGGTCACCAGAGGCTGGTTAAGTCCTTGGTATCCATAAGCAATGTTTGTCAGTTGGGACTCAGTATATAGATGGCTTGCTTTCTTGACCAGTGCTTTTCTCATCATTGTTTTCCACTCTGAAATCATTATAATTTCTTCATCCATCTCGGAAGGCCTTCAGTTTTGCATTGCACAAGACTGAACTTATCTATCTTCTCTTCTTTTCTGCGATCCTGGGGACGGCAGTAGAAACAGTTCGAATTTCCTACTAAAATCCCTAAAACGTTTCATATTTAAGCAGGGCAGAAAGTAATTAAGAAAGGATTTGGGCTTCTTCCTATATTTATCTCATTTGCGTGAGAGTGCATCAGTTAGGGAAAGCTTTGACCACAAGTAACAAAAACCCAATCACATGACCTTGAACAAGCAAAGGGCCATTCTTCTTGTCATGAAAAGGAGTTTGGACGTAGGTCACTGAGAGCATTCGTTCATCTTCTCAACAATGCTATCAGAAAGCCAGCTCTCCGCCTTCCCACACTGCACTGTCTAGTGTGTTGGCTTTTGTCCCTCTGCTTGTCACGCAAATGGCTCCACATTGACAGGAGTCACAAGGAAGCCCACGGTGTCAATCATATCTACCTCCTTTGATCAGGACAGCAACAATTCCCACCCCTCCTTCTCAGAGACGGACTCGCTTCTCATTGGGCACAATGGTGTCATATGACTTATTTTCATGAGATCTGGGAAATTCAGTACTGTGCTTACTTGGGCTTTTTGTTGTTGTTGTTGTTCTGGACAAAGTTTCAGTCCACACGGAAGAAAATGGAATGAATATTGGGTAAACATCTGACAACAGTGTCCGGAGCAGGAACAAAATACCAATTTTTGACAAGTTCAATTTTGAAAAATAGCTATAAAATCATGTGTAATATAAGTTGTCACCAATAAACTTCCAATGACAACTGGTTAAGTGACAGGTGATGCTGTGGAAAATATTTTCCCATTTTAAACTAAGTTTGCTTGGCTTATTCATATAACCATCTGGCAACTCACTATGAAAATCTGTGATTAAAATGTAACATGGGGGCTGGGGGGAAATGACTTAGTGGTTAAGGCATTTGCCTGGGAAGCCTAAAGACTCCAGTTCAATTCCTCAGGACCCACATAAGCTATATGCACAAGAGGGCACAGTGGCTGGAGGCCCTGCCGTGCTCATTGTCTCTCTCTCTCTCTCTCTCTCTCAAATAAATAATTAATTTTTTAAAGTAGCATTTCATAAGGGTCATCTATGGACCACAGGTTTCTACATCTTTACACAACCCAAAATCATTTTCTCCTATAGAAGAAACAGTAAGAGAGAGAGAATGGGTGAGCCAGGTCCTCCAGCCACTGCAAATGAACTCCAGATGCATACGCCACCATGTGCATCTGGTTTATGTGGGTACTGGGGAACCAAGCCTCAAACCGGAGTCCTTAGGTTTCACAGGCAAGCTTAACCGCTAAGCCACCTCTCCGGCCCCCGGTAACAGTTTTTATGAAGCTGCTACTCTTCATACTTGACATTCATCGGGATCAAGGTTAGGACTATCCCAGGTAATGGTCTATGGCCACAAACATTTCTTCTTCTGCTTTTGTTAGCATGTGCATATGTGTGTGATATGGATGCATGTGTGTGCATACTCATGTGTGTATGTACATTCATGTGTGAGCACATGTTTTTGTGGGGATGTGCATGCATGTATGTATGAAGACCAGAGGTTGACACCTCTTATTTACTGAGACAGGGGCTCTCACTCGAACCCAGAGTTGCTCAGTTCAGCTACTCTATCTGGTCAGACTTCCTGGGGGGGGCGGGGGTTGGAAATCCTCTGTCTCTGCCTCTAAGTGCTGGGGTGATATATGGGCCATCATGCCTTCCTGGCATTTACATGGGTGTTGGAGTTCCAGACTCAGGTCCTCGTGCTTGTGTGGTCAGTACTTTACCAGTCTAGTCATTGCCTCAACCTACATCAAAAAAATTTTGAAAATGACATCCAGGGTGTGGGGAATGTTTGTATATATTAATATATAAAGGTCTGCTTCAGCAATGGCCTTATCTTGAGGTACTGGCCAGAGCAGGCACAATTGAGTTCCAGTGCCCTTTCCAGCAAACACCATCAACGATGAAAAATTTGAAGACATACTGTGCTGAAGAGATGGCTCAGCAGTCAGAGACACTTGCTGGCAAAGCCTGAAGGCCCAAGTTCGATTCCCCAGTATCCACATAAAGCCAGATGCACAAACTGGTACATGTGTTTGGAGTTTTTGCAGCAGCAGGAGGCCCTGCGTGCTAATTCATTCTCTATCTCTCTCTCTCTCTCTCTCTCATAGATCAATAAACTATTTAAAAATTTTTAAGACATTTAATTTCAAAATAGATATAGTGCTTAAGACTGGTATTTTCTGTAAGTGATAAAATTCCCCAAATTACAGTGACTGAAATGAGAAACTTATTTCTCCTGTATGAAACAACTCCATGGACAGGAAAACCAGGGCCTGACAGAAGTAATGTCACGAGGTCATCATGGCCCTTCTAGGCTCTGCCTTGCTCACCACAGAACTTCCTCTGGAAGGTCCAAAATGACTGCTTGAGGTCCAGCCATTACAGCCACATTCCGTATAACAGAAAGACCAGGTGACACATGAGAGATACTTTCTGGATGCTGCACACGACACTTTCTATACACCATTGGCTCCACCCATGGTCACACCTACTGGCAAAGGAAACTAGGGAAAATAGCCCTGATACTATGGCCAACTAAAAGTCAGGTATTCCCTTGCTAGAGAGAAGGAAAGGAAAAGAGGGAGAGATTTGGGTCAAATAGCCAATTTTGTCACAAAAGGCAGCTGACAGTATGTTTTATAAGGCTTTATTCTATGTGCCAGCCTATACTAACTTAATTCTAACAACCCTGTGAAGTAAGTGCCTCTATCTCTACTTTTCAGCTGAGAAAAATTATGTGTTCAGAGGTTATTCTGTTTGTTTGATACCCGATACATTGCATAGCACTGCACCTCTTGCCCTGAAGTATTTAATTAATACTTTTGGGTGACCTTGACTGACAGTGAAAACGCACAAGTCTGCAAGAGGCTGATGTAAGCCTATTACTTTGGGTAATTATGTAGGCAAGGGGCTTAAATTATTGATGTTTATTTTCTACGATTCTGTGCTGGGAAGCAGGCATTTCAAAGCTGTGTCTTGAATGAAGAGCCCATATGATTAGACTTGCTAGCTAAATATTCCAAAGGGGCCTCGTGTCAACAGTGGAAGGTTTCAAATCGCTGGGCCTTGGGGTATGGAAAGTCTTGGCTTCATATGCTGGGGTTCTGTGTCGAATCTCAAGGACCCTAGGAAGTGGCTCTAGGCCAGGGGGAGACTTGAATTTAGTTTCAGTTTACTGTTTTCTGTTATTTTCCTAGGGGGGAATCCTTTTAAAATCCTGGAAATATAATAGGACAAATGGATCTTTTCTCACTCTTTGGCCAAGAAATGTATAAGCAAAATTGACATTTCCAGAAAGCACTAGCATGTATCTTCTTTCTTCATGTATGCTTCTTTCTTCAACTTCATGATTCATGTTGGAGTGCCCCATGAGGGTGTCAAGTCCTGAGACTTTCCAGGTTATTCCATTGTAAATTTTTAAATAGTTCATGTGAAACACAGACTGCCATGTTTATTACAAGTCCCTCACTTAGTAGGTTGTTTGCCAAATAAAATACTAGGAAAGAATGCCTGAGAGACTTTTTAAAAAAATTTTTTTTTAATTTTATTTTTGGAGAGAGACACAAAGAGAGACAGACAGACAGAGAGGGAGAGGGAGACAGACAGAGAATGGGCGCGCCAGCAGTCACTCAGCTGCTGTGAATGAAATCCAGATGCGTGCGCCCCCTTGTGGGCAAGTGCGTCAATGCACTCTTGCATCACTTTGCATCTGGCTAAGCATGGGACCTGGAGATTGGAACCTGGTTCTCAGGCTTAGTAGGCAGGAGCCTTAACAACTAAGCCATCTCTCCAGCCCGATTTTTTTTTAAGGTAAGGTCTCACGCTAGCCCAGGCTGACCTGGAATTCACTATGTAGTCTCAGGGTAGCCTCAAACTCACGGCATTCCTCCTATCTCTGCCTCCTGAGGGCTGGGATTAAAGGCATGAATCACCATACCTGGCTTGCCTGAGAGATTTTTATGTGTGCATCTTTTATCCTTTCCCTAAAATGTTTTTCTCTCTTAGCAACAAAGGAACTTTGGCTTTTGAAAGCTTTGCACTGTGTTATAACTTTCATATTACCTTTCCCACGGCCATTTTCTTTGCCTACATAGTGTATATGGTTCAGACCAAGTTTACTTCACCCCCACCGGCTTCATAGCTGATGCTCTGTGGACCATAAAATTTCAGCTGCAAAACCAGAACATCTCATTATTTCTGAAATATCAAGCTTGTATCTTCTTGATAAATAATTCCTACTAGTATAATGTATCAGACTAAAACATATTTTCTGAGGCCAGTGAGGTTAAAGCGGCAATCTCACCTTTTTTAATTTTTTTGCCCTGGAGACAGTGATTTCCATATATAGAGTGACCCCGGTTTGTGTTGAACATGGAGAATGAGGATGAGGCATGAAACGACACATATTGCTGTCAGAGATTGGAAATGAGGCCCGCTAACCTGTAGGCTGCCTCCCACACTAATCAGCCCTCCTCGCATTACCAATGCAGTTCAGATGGCTGCCTACCTGGGCTCAGAATGAGCTGGAACTTTCTCTACCTCCTCCTTCCTTACCTCCCTGCCCCCCAAATCACAACCATTCATAAACATTGCATCTTAATACAATTTGTCCTTCCCTTTCCTACTCCTGTAGGAAAAAAGCAAAACAAAACAGGTGGGGAGGAGACCCTCCATTGACAGGATAGCTCAGAGCCCTGGTCTCATCTGGCTTCACTGAGGCTTGAAAAGTGAGTGAGCCTGTTTGGATTTGCTTTTGAATATCCATCAGTCAACAGTGCTTAAACAGGTGCTAACCGTTTCCCTCGCTCCCTCAGATGACAACAAGTCAACACTCTGGAATTCAGCCACTCGCATTTGAGTGCAAGAAGTTTTTCAAGAAAAACCATGTCGCCACTCTGATTCTGTTTGTTGTAGAGTGCTGAGTAGCAACACTGGGAGGCCAGAGGGGCTTAAAAAAAATTCGTGATAACATGTTTTCTGCTTCCTGAAGCGCTCCCTTGCAATGTCTGTTTCATCAACAAAGATATCTACCAACGTCTTGCCAAAAGAAATGTCTCTAGCCCGGGTCTGCAAATGAATGATAGAATTAAATGTTATATGTGTGTGTATGTGTGTGTGTGTGTGTGTGTATATATATATATATATATTCATCTATGTCAATTTAATATATGGATCTACATGACATATATTAGACACACACACATATAGACTCTGTACAACTCCAGTGACTGCTTCAGTCATCATTTATTCCCCACATGTGTGGGAGCTGCCCTCCTGACAACTGTTAACCACATGCAGACAACTGTGTGGATTGTTGGCCTGAGAATTCATTTACCATGTTGAAGACATACGCAGCAGCAAGAAGGACAGTAGCCCCCCTTGCTGGCCATGGACCGTCAGTGGGCTGTGAATTACTTCAAATGGCCTTTACGCCCCCTCTACACACCAAGCCTTGTCAGCAACATCCACTAAATGAGTACTATTTTAAAAAAATACATACGTATGTGTGTTATGATGATTAGAACTCAAATACTCATTTAATAACATTGCAGAACTCACTAATTCAGAGGTGATATATTTTCTCCATTAAAAAGACAATTTTGGGCTGGAGAGATGGCTTAGTGGTTATGGCGCCTGCCTCCTAAGCCTAAGAACGCTGGTTCCAATCTCCAGCAGTTCCAGTCTCCAGGTCCCACGTTTAGCCAGATGCAAAAGTGACGCAAGGGCGCAATGCCACACTTGACCACAAGGGGGCACACGCATCTGGATTTTGTTCACAGCAGCTGAGAGGCTGCTGGCGCGCCCATCTCTGTCTTCCTCTCCCTCTCTCTGTGTCTCTCTCTGTGTGTCTCTCCACCCACAAAAAAAAGAGACAATTTTGGGGGCTGGAGAGACAGCTTAGCAGTTAAGTGCTTGCCTGTGATGCCTAAGGACCCTGGTTCAAGGCTTGCTTCCCCAATACCCACATAAGTCAGATCCAGAAGGGGGCGCATGCATCTGGAGTTGTTTGCAGTGGCTGAAGGCCCTGGTGTGCCCATTCTCTCTCTATCTGCCTCTTTCTCTCTGTATCTCTCTCTCTCTTAAATAAATGAATAAATAAAATAAATTTTAAAAATAAAATGCAAAAAACAAAAGACAATTTTCAGGGTTGGAGAGATTGCTTAGTGGTTAAGGTACCTGCCTGTAAAGCCTGACCCAGGTCTGATTCCCCAGGACCCACATAAGCCAGATGCACAAGGTAGTGCATGCGTCTGCAATTTGTTTGCCATTCTCTATCAGCCTCTCTCTCAACCTCTCTTTCAAATAAATAAAAAAACAAAAAGACAATTTTCATTTGAATGAAGGCCTGATTGACATATTATCTTGGAAAAAAGGAAGGACTTGTAGTCAAAAAGATCAGAAACACTAAGCTGAAGAAAATCAGAAGTTGGTGAGGTCACTTCTTGGAATTCAGAAAGCCATACTTTTTTCCCCTTTTCAAACTACTTTATTGAGGTATATTGATATACAAAAGCTATACCTGTTTAATGTCTACCACTTGAGTTACACATATAGCTAAGAAACTATCACCAAAAGCTGTCATCATTAGGCTGAAGAGATGGCTCAGTGGTTAAGTGCCCTTCCTGCACAAACATGAGGGCCTGAGGAATCTGAGACCACCTGAGTTCAAATCTCCAGAACCCACCTAATTCATCCTCTAACTCTGGTCCTGCAGGGGAGCAGAGACTGGGAATAACAGGCTCAGGGACCAGTAAGAGACTGCATCTCAAAACAAGAACTATCAAAGAATCATGGGGTAAGATGGTGCACATGAGCGCATGGGCTACAGGGGCACATACATGTGTATACACCACAAACAAGTATACACACACTCTCTCTCCCAAGCAAAAGGGAAAACATATAAAACATATATATATATATATATATATATATATATATATATATATATATATATATGTATATACACATACATACATACATACATACACACACATACATATTCATCATCTCCAAAGACTTTCCCTTCCTCACTATAATAATAATCATTATTATAAGATATGTGTGATAAGAATAACAGGTTTACCTTATAGCACATTTCAAGCCAATACTACAGTACTGTTCAGCCTATTAACATGCTGCACAGGGACTTAGTCATCTTGCATAAGGAACCTTGTGTCCTTTGATACCTCCTTCATTCTCCTTCCACTGCTTTTTGCTTCTGACCAACACCATGCTACCCTCTGATACTATGAGTTCAAATATTCTAAATCTCTCATCAAATATCATGTAGCATGTGTCATTTGTGTTAGCCCATTTCACTTACCATAATTCCCTCTAGATTTCTCCATGTGTCCCAAATAGTAGAATTTTCTTTTTTCTCAAGGATAAATAATACTCCATTGTACCTGTACATGCTATTTTCTTATCCACTCTTTCATAAATGTATATGTAACTTGCTTCTATAGCTTGGCTGTTGCCAATATTGCTTAAAAGAACATGACAATGAAGCAAGATTTCTTTCAGGACCTGGTTTCCATGAGATTGCTACCTTACATATGGTAGTTCTCTTTTTATTTTATTTTATTTATTTGCAAGCAGAGAGGTAGATAAAAGATAGAGAGAAAAGAGAGAGAGAGAGACAAAGAATGGGCACACCAGGGCCTCTTGCCACTGCAAACAAACTCCAGACACATGTGCCACTTTGTGCGCCTGGCTTTACGTGGTGTGGTAGTTTGAATGGCTGTCCCCCAGTATATTCAGAGCTTTATTAAATCTTGTAATTTGGCTCTCTAGCCACCTGGCTGGAGTTGGCCTCACTGCAGGTGGATCCTAGGGACCAGTGCTTGGAGTGTTTGGAGAATTCCAGTCTAAAGATATGCAAAGTGCTTGAGCTTTATCTGGAGTTCCTGGAGTGTGCTTGCTTGCTTTTGGTGGTGGTTGATTTTCTCTCTCTGGATGGACCTGTGAAGGGGATGGGGGGAAAGCAGCTTCTTCTGCTATTATGGAACTTCCTCTCTATCTGAAGCTTCAATAAATCGCTTCCTCCCAATAACTGTGCCTGGTTTGAAAGCTCATCTCAGCAACTGAAGCTGACTACTAATTGGTACCAGAAGTGAAGTAGAGTTGCTGTGTGATGAATCTGACCATGTGGATTTTGGTCTTTTTGAACTTTTGTTTTGAAGCAATGGGCATGGACTTGGTATTTGAAACTAAAGATGACTTCCAGAGTGGTAAGACAAATTTTAAGGGCTATTCTGGCAAGAGTTTGAAAATGCTAAGTGCAGAGAGAATTGTATTTGGAGGCTTTGCTTATGAGCTTTCTAAGGAGAAGGAAATACAGCAGAGAACTTTGTTTGAACTGGGCTATTGGCATAAGGAATAGCTAGCTGCATTCTTCTGCCTATTCCCAGGGAGTTTGATCAAGGTTAAATTTGTAATGGACTGATGTGCTTGTCTAAAGATATGGGACACAGAGAGATAAGATTTAAAGTTGGAAAAATTCAAACAACTATAAATTTACTGGCACAGAGACTGGTTTTAAGTTACTGAAGCTGCTATTGTCAAACACATTAGCAATAATAAGGAAGATAGCCTAACTGCTCTACATTAAAACAAATGAGAGAATGCCTGAGGTGATTTCACCCCAGAAAGACTAAATGGTAGGAATGCACTCTTTTGAAAGGATGTCTGAAAAGAAGTAATCTGCTCTTCAAGTCACTGATTTATTTTGTCCCTAACTTGACAATATGACTGTCATGCACACTAGGTATTGATTTCATAAGCATGAAAAACGTGTGGAGTGCATCATAAAGTGTACATAGTTTCAGGATCCACTGCTGAAATGCAGCATATAGGCAGGATGTAATGGCCCTGAGGCCAATGAACCATTGGAAGATGGACCGTGGTTTGTGTGGAGACAAGAAAATGTTTTGGATATACCAGGACTGTGCAAGGGCTGCTATATAGTACTTTTGGCTCAGGATGGAAGTTTCCCTGGCTATTCAGCCCAGCTGGACAGACATAATTGGACAATCCAGAGACTGTCAATCACTGGTCAGGATATTGGACTTAAACTGCAGATGTTTGCTTGATGGTTATTGAGTTTGCATTGTTCCAGTCTCTCCTTGCTATGCCTTATAGCACTTGAAAATGTTTACTGGGTGCCTTTATATGTTGAAAGTATATAACTTGTTTGATTTTACAGGACTCATAGGTAAGAGACAATATTAAATCTCAGATGAGACTTGGGACTTGGAACCATGTTAAGTTGGTAAAGACTATGGGAACCTTGGAAGTTGGACTGAATACAATGTAGAAACTTCTTAGGGGCAAACTGGATCATTAAGGGTTGACATATGATTAATGTTATTTAAGATATATATCCAGATCTAACTTCCCATTGCTTGTGGTTCAAGCATAATAAAGACAGTAAAATTCCAATAAGCAAGATTGAAGCGTGATGTTCCTATGCTGAGATATTATTATAAGGTTGAGGTAGAAAGCAAGCTTACAACACACACCCAGAGAGAAGCAACATAGACTTAAAAAGAAAGTCTGGGACTGGAGAGATGGCTTAGTTAAGGTGTTTGCAAAGCCCAAGGATCCCAGTCGATTCTCCAGGACCCACGTTAGCCAAGATGCACAAGAGGGCGTATGTATCTGGAGTTTATTTGTAGAGATTGAAGGCCCTGGTGCACCCATTCTCTCTCTCTCTCTCCATCTTTCTCATAAATAAATAAATAAATAAATAAATAAATAAATAAATAAATAAGAAGTGTATGTTTAAAAAAAAGTCTGGTCTGTAATACACACTATGTACTATGTGATTATTTGATTCCTTTACCATTTTTTTCTCTTAAACCATTTTGATTTTACATACATTTGCTTATCATCAAAATGAAAGTACAAAGCAATGAAAGTATTTCGGCATACTCTCAGACCTCCATGAATACACTTAAGCACATACAGATCCCAGATGGAGAAACACTGTTTTAGACCCATAACTTCCAATGATCATGAAGGGAACACCAGGGGTAGAGTCCTAAGTACATAGCTTGGGCAGAATGAAGTCCATGACAGCAACTCCCACTTCCTTTCAACCACTATTAGATGTGCAATGACAGAGTTCAATAACCATCTAAAAGTAAGTAGACCACGACGTCTTTAAAGAAGACATCTTTTCCTAGGCATGAGATAGAAGTTTGTGATAATTTGATGAAACATTTTTCTAAATAACATTTTTTCCTAATTACCAACAAATTTTGCCCAGTCTGTTTTACATTCTAAAAAACATGAGCATTAGAAACAAATATTTCATAGGCTAAGCTCTTATCTTTGCTGCTTTTTATATCCATAAACGGCTTCCTCTCTAAATTGTGAAAAGCTTTTTGCAAAGCATCTGTCCTTTATCCAAACCATGTCACACCATGTTGTGGGACACGAGAGATTCGTTGCCAGCATATTACACAGTCACTCGCCAGCCAACTGGCAGCTCTACCATTGACTTACAAAAGTCAGGGTGACTAGGCCTGAAGGAGAGCTGCAAATTGCCAAGGATTTATATATTCACTGTTTTACATTTCTAGAGAGCTGCTAGCCAAATTCTCCTACCTGCACTGCACAATATTAATGTAAATAGATTTTGACTTTTTGACAACCTTTGATTTGCTTTTCACTTGGGAAATTTCTATTGGATGTTCTCAGGAATAATATCTAATTCAAGTGCACAACCACTCAAAGAATTTGCATACTTTCCAGATTAGAAATTTATTTTCTTAAACCGGGCATGGTGGCACACGCCTTTAATCCCAGTACTCGGGAGGCAGAGGTAGGAGGATCGCCGTGAGTTCAAAGCTACCCTGAGACTACATAGTTAATTCCAGGTCAGCCTGGACCAGAGTGAGACCCTACCTTGACAAACCAAAAAAAAAAAAAAAAGAAAAAGAAAAAGAAATTTATTTTCTTGCCAGGCTTGGTGGCACACACCTTTAATCAAAGCACTCGGGAGGCAGAGGTAGAAGGATAATTTTGAGTTCAAGGCCACCCTGAGACTATATAGTGAATTCCAGGTGAGCCTGAGCTAGAGTGAGACCCTACCTCAAAAAAATATATATTATTTTCTTTCATTTTTTTAATTCTTGAATTTTTAAAAATATTTTATTTTTATTTATTTATTAGAGACAGAGAGAGGGACAGAGAAAGAGAGAGAAGAAGAGTGAGAATGGGTGCACCAGGGCCTCCAGCCACTGCAAATAAACTCCAGAAGCATGCACCACCACGTGCATCTGGCTTATGTGGGACCTGGATAATCGAACCAGGGACCTTAGGTTTCACAGGCATGTGCCTTAACCGCTAAGCCATCTCTCCAGCCCCTATTCTTGAATTTTTATATGGTATTTCTTTAGAATTAATTCCATAAGAAAATAGTATCTATTAGGGATCTACAATGTCAGCCATAAAAGGTATTATTATCTCTTTCTCTCTCCCTCTCTATCTCATTCAAAGTTGCTGTTCAGGTGCATGTTAAGTTTAGTCATTGTACTTAAGATCTAGAAGGCATTATGAAGATGTAAGTGAACTATTAATTTATGTATACTTAAGGCAGCTAGGTAAACTTTGTAAAATTGTGTTTCAAAAAGTTGTTCCTGCCGGTAGTAGTGGCACACGCCTTTAATCTCAGCACTCGGGTGGCAGAGGTAAGAGGATGGCCATGCCACCCTGAGAATACAGAGTGAATTCCAGGTCAGCCTGAGCTACAGTGAGACCCTACCTCAAAAAACTAAAAAAGAAAAAAAATGTTCCTATAATTGTTTTAGCTTATTGTTTTTTCTAATTCTAATCATAATCCCCAGGAACAACTTCTGAAAACATGTTTAAGAAGAGAATGTTGGGGCTGGAGGGACGGCTTAGCAGTTAAGGCATTTGCCTGCAAAGCCACAGGACCCAGGTGCAATCCCCCAGGACCCACGTTAGCCAGATGCACAAGGAGGTGCACACGTCTGGAGTTCATTTGCAGTGGCTGGAGGCCCTGGGGCACCCATTCTCTCTCTCCCCCTCTTTCTCTGTTAAATAAATAAATAAAATATTTTTTAAAAGAAGAGAATGTTGCCCTGAAGAAATGGAATCATTCATCTTATGATGTCTCTGAAGTTAACTAGTCAAAATTCAGAGAGGGGCAGGATTCTAGATGTCCCCAGTCTTCCTCAGTGTCTTCATCTGTTTGGGTGACCATGACCAAATATGTTATATTAAACTGGCTAGTTTATAACCCCCTCAGGGCTGGGGTTATTAGGAGAGTGAGCATCACCACACCCAGCTAGTCAACTTTCCTGAATGTTATACATATTGCTTGCAACAAAAAGGCAAATTCTCTATTTCTTGGATTATATTGTTAACTATGGAGTTCAAATCCTATATCTTGTCTTAAATTTGTTATCCATTCAATCAGTAACTCCAGAGAAAGGCCTATGTAAATCTCCCACTGGAGTTCAGGATTTATCTTGATTTTTATTTGTTTGTTTTTTGTTTTTGTTTTCATTTTTGTCTCTCTGTGTGGCAGGTTCATTGGCACTTATGCTTATTACAACTTAGCAAGTTTTAAAAATTTCATTCCTCTCATTTTCCTTGATTCCTATCTGAAACCATGTCTTATGGGATATTTATATTGCTGCAGTAGTTTTCTTTTTGTTTCAGTTTTGCACCTTTATTTTCCTTTTTTTCTATTTGTTTGTTATTTTAGCTACACATTATAAGTAGCATGTATGTGGATTGCATGTTAAAATTAATTCTGAGGCTGGAGAGATGGCTTAGTGGTTAAGGCATTTTCCTGAAAAGACTAAGGACCCAGGTTCGATTCCCTAGTACTCACATAAGCCAGATGCACAAGGTGGCACATGTCTCTGGAGTTCATTTGCAGTGCCTGGAGATTCGGGTGTGCCCATTCTTTCTCTCTCTCTTTCTCTCTCTGCTTCTTTCTCTCAAATAAATAAATAAAATGTTTTTAAAAATTAAATTAATTCTGTAATTTTATTTATTTATATATATATATATATATATTTTTTTTTGGTTTTTGAGGTAGGGTCTCACTCTAGTTCAGGCTGACCTGGAATTTACTATGTAGTCTCAGGGTGGCCTCGAACTCTCTGCTATCCTCCTACCTCTGCTTCCCGAGTGCTGGGATTAAAGGCGTGCGCCACCACACCCGGCTTAATTCTGTAATTCTTTACTAGTGGTGATACATTCACATGGCTTGAATTTTTTCATATATTTAATTTTTTTTAATGAACTTTTAGTGTTGGGATTGTTGTCAATTTGCAAATATGTCAAAGATAAATCAGGTTCCTATATTGTCCCCACGTTGGGTTGTCTCTCTGATTAACTCCTCGTGCTGCTACGGGCTATTTGTCACAACTACTAACCCAGTGTTGGTAGATTTCATTGACTCAGGTCCACACTTTATCCAGATTGATTGACTTCTTACCTGATGTCCATAACTGTCACAGGCTCCCATCCAGGACATTACAACACATTTAGCTGTCAGATCTCCGGTGACTCCTCTATGCGGTGACAGTTTCTCAGACTTTCCAGACCTTGGCAGTTTTGAGGAACGTTGGTCAGATAATTTATAGAATGTACCTCAGTTCAGATTTGTCTGCCTTTTTTTTTTTTTTTTATGGTTAATGTGGTGGTTTGATTCAGGTGTCCTTCATAAACTTACATGTGCTGAATGCTAGGTTCCCCAGCTGATGGCAATTGGAAATGAAAGGTTCCTGAAGGTGGTGTATTGTTGGGGGCTGGCTTATGAGTGTTATAGCCAGTGTTTGGGCACACTCTCCTGTTGCTATTATCCACCTTATGTTGGCCAGGGGGTGATGTCCACCCTCTGCTCATGTCATCGTTTTCCCCTGCCATCATGAGCTTCCCCTTGAGTCTGTAAGCCAAAATAAACCCTTTTTTCCCCCACAAGCTGCTCTTGGTTGAGTGATTTCTGCCAGCAATGTGAACCAGACTGCAACGCTCCCCTACTCATTTTATTGGTTTGCTGACTGAATAAGTTGAAGATAGTTTATTCTTTCCTAATTCTCATTTGCTCATCTGTGCTTCTCATGAAATGTATCCTTTTCTGAGCCTGACTGCAACAGTTAGTTTGTGGTTACGTATTTGGAGGAGGAAGACCATGTAGCACAGTGACATTTTCATCCCATCCACCAAGGGTACCCACCGTCCACATGGTTTCTCATTGCTGTGGCCCCCCAGCACCTTGCTAAGTCCATACTCACTGTTATCACATCCCTTCACTAGTAGCACAGTGAAGTGTGCTACTACACACAACAACAGTGTATTCCCAATTCTTTCCTCCCATCCCACACGATGCTGGTGTCAGCCTTTCACTCACCCATATGTTGTAATCACTCAGTACATTATTATTGATATCTAAAGCAAACAGTTACCCTCTAGACCTTTCTTTTATTGCTTTTCCTGCATTCTTCATCTTTTTAGATAGATCTAGGTTTCTGACATACCTCCTTCTCCTTGAAGAACTTCTTTTAAAAACTGTTTGTAGGACAGATCTGCTCTGATGAAATCCCTCAATTTCTGTTCACCTGGTGGTCTTTATTTTTCTTTTATTTTTGAAAGATTGTTCTTCTGGATACACAACTTTCTATTGATGGCTTTTCCTTTCAATACTTTAACTGTTCATTTTCTTTTTACATGCAAGTTTTCTGAGGAAAAGTCTACTGTAATTCTTGATTATTATCTATTATTTATTCCCTCACAGGAATGCAGGCTCTCTCAAGACAGGATTTTTTTTTTTTAATTTCACTACTACATTCCAATTGCCTATAAAAGTACAGTTAATGAATGTGTTGGGGAGATTGCTCAGTGGTTAAAGGCCCTTACTAGCAAAGCCTGGGTTTGATTCCCCAGTACCCACGTAAAGCCAGATACACCATGTGGTGCATGTGTCTGGAGTTTGTTTGCAGTTGCACTAGGCCCTGGTGTGCCCATTCTCATTCTCTCTTTCCCTCCTCTTGCAAATAAATAAATAAAATGTTGAAAAATTGTTTTGACATTTAATAACTATGTTAGGGTTGGGGTGAAAAATAAAGCTAGTACTCTTGCCTAGGATGTGTGAGGTCCTGAGTTAAATCCTCAGCACGGTGAAAAAAAAATTTTAAAAAAAGGAAAGTAATAGGCCTGGAAAGATTGCTCAGTGGTTAAGGCACTTGCCTGCAATGCCAAACAGCCCAGGTTCAATAGTCCAGTACCCACATAAAGCCAGGTGCACAAGGTGACACATGCATTTGGAGTTCACTTGCAGTGGCTGGAGGCCCTGGAGCACACATTCTGTCTGTCTGTCTGTCTCTCTCGGTTTGCAAATAAATAAATGAAAATATTTTTAAATAAAGTAGTATAATAAATATGCATAAATAATAAATATTATTATATTTATTTAAGTTAATAAATGCATATATATTTCATCCTCAAGATTTGTAGCTGGTTTTTTTTTTTTTTTTTGGTTTTTTCGAGGTAGGGTTTCACTCTGGTCCAGGCTGACCTGGAATTAACTATGTAGTCTCAGGGTGGCCTCAAACTCTCGGCGATCCTCCTACCTCTGCCTCCCGAGTGCTGGGATTAAAGGTGTGCGCCACCACACCCGGCTTCTTTTTTTTTTTTTTGGTTGTAGCTGGGTTTTTTTGCATTCATCACTAATGTTATTTATACTTGCTTATTTCAGTTTACAATTTATATTTCTTTACAGTTGGTGGTGTTATTGGGCTGGAGAGATTGCTTAATGATTAAGGTGCTTGCCTACAAAGCCAAGGACCCAGGTTTGACTCCCCAGTACCCACATATAGGCAGATGCACAAGGTGGTAAATGCATCTGGAATTCATTTATAGTGACTAGAGGCTCTGTAGCACCCTTTCCTTTTTTTATCTGCCCCCCCATCTAGTAAAATAAAATAAAATAAAATAAAAACTTTAAAGTTTGTGTTATTTTTCTCTTCTTTTCTGAAAATATTAACTATCATTGTTACAATGTCATTTTGAGATTATTCCAATACATCCCTTTCTTAAGGAGTAAATTTGACCTGGAGCATAAATAAAAAGTAAAGCTTCCTATGACACAGAAAATAGAAAATTTAGTTTTGAAACTCACAGCCGAGCAGGCTAAAAAGTTACTTAAAAGAGAAGAATTCTATTTCAGTTTAACAAGGCTCGTTTGAGAGTTACAACAAGATCTTTCTATCAGCATCCTGCATGTGAAAGACACCACTTCTCTCAGCTACAAAACAAGGTGAGTTCTCCCTCGCCCCCCCCCCGCCCCACTTCACAGAGGACCCTATGAGGTCACACTCATAAGCGTGCTGTGGGTGCTGGGAAGATGGCTCCGTTCTTAAAGGTGCTTGCTTGCAAAACCTGCCTGCATGGGTTTAATTCCCCTGTACCCATATAAAGCCAGATGCACAAAGTGGCACATGTGTCTAGAGAGTAAGTTTGCAGTGGCAGGAGGCCCTCCTATGCTCATTCACTCTCTCTCTTTAAAAAAGTTAAAATTAGGGCTGGAGAGATGGCTTAGAGGTTAAGGCACCTGCCTCCTAAGCCTAAGAACGCTGGTTCCAATCTCCAGGTCCCACATTTAGCCAGATGCAGTGATGCAAGGGCGCAATGCCACACTTGACCACAAGGGGGCACATGCATCTGGATTTCATTCGCAGCAGCTGAGAGACTGCTGGCGTGCCCATCTCTATCTGTTTCCCTCTTCCTCTCTCTCTGTCTCTCTCCAAAAAAAAAAAAAAAAGTTAAAAATAAAGTGCTGTGAAAAAGAGAAAACAAGACAAGAAAACTAGAAGGAGATGCTATTGCTATGGAGGATAATGGTGATGATGATTACACTTTCATTTTTTCAGGGTGAACAATTGCCTTTCTTCCTACCTTCCGGCTGAAGGCACACATAATTGGTCTGCAATTCCTTTCTTCAATACTTTTAGCTCTAAACATCACCTTGCACAAGACTTTATGCTTAGTCATGTCTCTGTAAGACTATGATGTGTTCCATTATTTCATTCCTGGGGCGAGTCCTAGGCAAGAGGGCGAGGATGGTGTGAACTGTGTCTCAAGACTCTGTTTTTTCCCTCTTTTTTTTTTTAACTCTTCACTTTTATTCTTTTTTTGACTTTTTATTAACAACTTCCATATATAGAGAGAAAATACCATGATCACAATCCCCTCCCAACACCTTTCCCTCTCTCCCTTCCACATCCCCTGGCTACTGAATCCCTTCTTTCCAACTAGTGTCTCTTCTATTTTGATGTCATGGTTTTTTTTTCCCTCCTGTTCTGCAGGTCTTGTATAGGTAGCATCAGTTACTGTGAGGTCATGAATATCAAGGTCACTTTGTCTAAGAGACAGTACTGTAAGCGCTCCTCCCTTCCCTTCTGCTTTTACATTCTTTCTGCCACCTCTCCCACAATGGTCCCTGAGTCTTGGAGGGTGTGATTGAGCTGTAACCTGGATTTGATTCAGGTTCTGACGCAGCAAGTAAAATCTTTGAGGTCTTGCAAAGAATCCCTTATTCAAATCAGACCACCAACAGGCCTGCCATGGCTCAAGGGACATTGTGGAAGATGGGGTGGAAAGACTGTAAGAGCCACAGAGTGGGGCACATGTCTTTAAACCCAGCACTGGGGAGGCAGAAGTAGGAGGAACATCATGAGTTAGAGGCCAGCCTGAGACTACATCGTGAATTCCAGATCAGCCTGGGCTAGAGTGAGACCCTACCATGATAAATAAATAAATACATAAATAAATAAATAAATACATACATACATACATACATAAATAAATAAATAAATAAATAAATAAATAAATAAATGGAACTCAGGCAGGGCATGATAGCATGCCTTTAAATCAAAATGCTACAGGGCATGGAGATGAATGCCTTCTGTCTCAGCCCTGGGGAGGCAGAAGTAGGATAGGATGGCTGTGAGTTTGAGGCCAGCCTGAGACTACATAGTTTCAGGGCAGCCTGGGTTAGAGTAAGACCCTACTTCGACAAGTAACTATAATAAAATATATTTTTACCTTATTTTTTTATTTTTTATACCAATTATAAAAGGTTATTATTCTCTTATATCCACTCACCCAGCTCCTGTTACCCTGGAAACCCTCATCAGTGGGGTTATGATATTTACTGTGGGGTCATACATGTAAAATATATTTTATTATTTTTTAAGACAGGTGTGGTGATGCACGCCTTTAATCCGAGCACTGGGGAGGGAGGCAGAGGTAGGAGGATTGATGTGAGTTCGAGGCCACCCTGAGAATACATAGTGAATTCCAGGTCAGCCTGAGCTAGAGTGAAATCCTACCTCGAAAAACAAAAATAAAAATAAAAAATGAAATATATTTTATTATTTTATATAAAATATATGTGTACACGAAAAGGGAAATTCACCAGGCGAAGCAAAGCGTGCCTGTAACTCTTGCTCTGGGAGGCTGAGGTAAGATCACCACAAAATCAAGGTCAGGCTGGTCTACACAGCAAGGGTCCGTCTCAAAAACTCAACACCCCCTCCCCGCGCAGGCCGCATACCCAGCTGCTCCCCACACATGCGCAAAGGCGCCAAAACCCCTAACAGGAAGTAAGGAAATTGCGCGTCAGGGACTCCGCAACCTCAGGCTGGGCGGCGGAAGTGGCTGCAGCCCCGCCCCCTCCCCTTTGGGCGCCTTCCGCCCGCGAGCCTGTCTTGTGCGCAGGCGCGCACTGGTTGACTCCACCTCGTCCTCGGAGCTGTCCTCGGCCGGAGCCATTTCGTGCCCCTGCTGCGGTGCGGGGTGGTGGCGAGTTTGTGTCTCGTGTTTGTTGACAAATCGGAGCCGCGAGCTGTGCGTTTCCAGAAAAGGGCAGAGTGCTCTCGAGCACGCAGAAGCGGAGGCCCGGTCTGAAGAAGGCACGTGAATCATGGGTGACTTGAAGAATTTCCTGTATGCCTGGTGTGGCAAAAGGAAGATGACCCCATCTTACGAGATTAGAGCCGTGGGAAACAAAAACAGACAGAAATTCGTGTGTGAGGTTCGAGTAGAGGGATTTAATTATGCTGGGATGGGGAATTCCACCAGTAAAAAAGATGCACAGAGCAAGGCTGCCAGAGACTTTGTTAACTATTTGGTTCGTATAAATGAAATAAAGAGTGAAGAAGTCCCAGCTGTTGGGGTTGTACCTACTGTGACCCCAGCTACTGAAAAATATGATACCACAGCAACTGTTGGAAAAGGTTTACCAGCATCCTTGGGAGGACCACTTCCTCCCCATCTTGCTACTAAGGCAGCCGAGAATAATTCTGGAGATGAGTCACTTGACTTGGATTCTTCTGGAAACACTCGGGACGGAAGAGCCAACTTAAAGGATTACTACACAAGAAAAGAGGAGCAAGAAGTACAAGCGACTTTAGAGTCCGAAGAAGTGGATCTAAATGCTGGGCTTCATGGGAACTGGACATTGGAAAATGCGAAGGCTCGTCTGAACCAGTATTTCCAAAAAGAAAAGATCCAAGGAGAATATAAGTACACCCAAGTGGGTCCTGATCACAACAGGAGCTTTATTGCAGAAATGACCATTTATATCAAGCAACTGGGCAGAAGAATTTTTGCACGTGAACGTGGATCCAATAAGAAAATGGCAGCACGGTCCTGTGATCTTTCGCTTGTGAGGCAACTCTATCATCTTGGAGTGATTGAAGCTTACTCTGGACTTTCAAAGAAGAAAGAAGGAGAAAGAGTAGAACCCTATAAAGTTTTCCTCTCTCAAGATTTAGAACTTCAGCTACAAAATGTGGTTCAAGAGCTGGATCTTGAAATTGTGCCCCCACCTGTTGATCCTTCTGTACCTGTTGTACTCAACATTGGAAAACTTGCTCACTTTGAGCCATCTCAGAGGCAGAATGCAGAAGGAGTAGTTCCTTGGTCACCTCCACAATCCAACTGGAACCCTTGGACTAGTAGCAACATTGATGAAGGGCCCCTGGCTTATGCTACCACAGAACAGATAAGCATGGACCTCAAGAATAAATTAACATATCAACTGGAACAGGATCATAATTTGCAAAGTGTCTTACAGGAGAGAGAATTGCTGCCTGTGAAGAAATTTGAAACTGAAATCCTAGAAGCAATAAGTCAAAATTCAGTGGTCATTATACGAGGGGCTACTGGATGTGGTAAAACCACACAGGTTCCTCAGTACATTCTGGATGACTTTATCCAGAACAACAGAGCAGCAGAGTGCAATATTGTAGTAACTCAGCCTAGGAGAATCAGTGCTGTTGCAGTGGCAGAGCGAGTTGCTTATGAGAGAGGTGAAGAGCCTGGAAAAAGCTGTGGCTACAGTGTTCGATTTGAGTCTATTCTTCCCCGCCCCCATGCCAGTATCATGTTTTGCACTGTAGGTGTACTACTAAGAAAATTAGAAGCAGGCATTCGAGGAATCAGTCATGTAATTGTGGATGAAATACATGAAAGAGATATCAATACTGACTTCCTTTTGGTAGTACTACGCGATGTGGTTCTGGCTTATCCTGAAGTTCGCGTTGTTCTTATGTCTGCTACTATCAACATCAGCATGTTCTGTGAATATTTCTTCAGTTGCCCCATCATTGAAGTTTATGGGAGGACATTTCCTGTTCAAGAATATTTTCTGGAAGACTGCATTCAGATGACCCAGTTTGTTCCTCCACCAAAGGACAAGAAAAAGAAGGACAGGGAGGATGATGGCGGTGAAGATGATGATGCAAATTGTAACCTGATCTGTAGTGATGACTATGATCCAGAAACAAAGTTGAGCATGTCTCAGTTGAATGAAAAGGAGACTCCTTTTGAACTCATCGAAGCTCTGCTTAAGTACATTGAAACACTTAATGTTCCTGGAGCTGTTTTGGTATTTTTACCTGGCTGGAACTTGATTTATACCATGCAGAAACACTTGGAAATGAACCCACATTTTGGAAGCCACAGATACCAGATTCTACCTCTGCATTCTCAGATTCCTCGAGAAGAACAGTGCAAAGTGTTTGATCCAGTACCAGATGGAGTAACTAAGGTCATTTTGTCCACAAATATTGCTGAAACAAGCATTACCATAAATGATGTCGTTTGTGTCATTGACTCCTGCAAGCAAAAAGTGAAACTGTTCACTGCTCATAACAATATGACCAACTATGCTACAGTATGGGCTTCCAAAACGAATCTTGAGCAGCGGAAAGGACGAGCTGGTCGTGTACGACCTGGCTTTTGCTTTCATCTTTGTAGCCGGGCTCGTTTTGACAGACTTGAAACCCACATGACACCAGAGATGTTCCGAACACCATTGCATGAAATTGCTCTGTCCATAAAACTTCTACGTCTAGGGGGAATTGGCCAGTTCCTTGCCAAGGCAATTGAACCTCCCCCTTTGGATGCTGTGATCAAAGCAGAACATACTCTTAGAGAGCTTGATGCATTGGATGCCAATAATGAATTGACTCCACTGGGACGAATCCTGGCCAAACTCCCCATTGAGCCTCGTTTTGGCAAAATGATGATAATGGGGTGCATTTTTTATGTGGGAGATGCAGTCTGCACGATCTCTGCTGCTACCTGCTTTCCAGAGCCCTTCATCAGTGAGGGAAAGCGGCTGGGCTATGTACATCGGAATTTTGCTGGAAACAGATTTTCTGATCATGTGGCTCTTCTGTCAGTTTTGCAAGCCTGGGATGATGCTAGAATGAGTGGAGAAGAAGCAGAGATACGTTTTTGTGATCAAAAACGACTTAATATGGATACACTAAGAATGACTTGGGAGGCCAAAATTCAACTTAAAGAGATTCTGATTAATTCTGGCTTTCCAGAAGATTGTTTGTTGACACAAGTGTTTTCTAACAGTGAACCAGATAATAATTTGGATGTTGTTATCTCTCTACTGGCCTTTGGTGTTTATCCCAATGTATGCTATCATAAAGAAAAGAGAAAGATCCTTACCACTGAAGGGCGTAATGCCCTTATCCACAAATCATCTGTGAACTGTCCTTTTAGCTGCCAAGACATGAAGTACCCATCTCCCTTCTTTGTTTTTGGTGAAAAGATTCGAACCCAAGCCATCTCTGCTAAAGGCATGACCTTAGTCACTCCCTTGCAGTTGCTTCTCTTTGCCTGCAAGAAAGTCCAGTCTGATGGGCATATTGTGTGTATAGATGACTGGATCAGACTGCAAGTATCTCATGAAGCTGCTGCATGCATCACGGCCCTTCGGGCAGCCATGGAAGCTCTGGTTGTTGAAGTATCCAAACAACCTAATATCATCAGTCAATTGGACCCTGTGAATGAACATATGTTGAATACAATCCGCCAAATCTCTAGGCCTTCAGCTGCTGGTATAAATCTTATGATTGGAAATGTACGGTATGGTGATGTTCCCCATCCTCCCAAGATGGCCGGATATGATAATGGAAGTGGATATTGAAGATGGAGAAGGTTTGGTGGGGTATATGGCAGTGGAGGCTATGGTGGTGGCTACAATAGTGGACAATATGGTGGTGGGGGCTTTGGAGGAGGCTTCTGCAGTGGTGGAGGGAACTTGGGTAGCAGTGGAGGAGGTTTTGGTGGGAACAGAGGAAGTTTTGGAGGACGTGGAGACTTTGGAAGTGGTGGGGGAGGATATGGAGATGGTGGAGGAGCTTATGGAAGTAATGGTAGCTATGGAGGCAGTAGCGGTGGTTACGGAGGTGGTGAAGGCTATACTATTAGGCCTAACTCTTACCCAGGAAGTGACAGTGGAGGAGGAGGTAGTGGTGAAGGCTTTAGGGGAGGTTCCCAAGGGGGCTACCAAGGTGGCCTTGGTGGAGACTACAGAGGATATAGTGGGTATTATCGGGGATCTGGAGGGGGCATTGGAGGATCTGGGGGATTCCAGCGAGGTGGTGCCAGGGGTGGCTTTGGCAGGGGCTATTTTGGGCAAGGAAGAGGAAGAGGGGGTGGTTACTAAAAACTTAGTTGTCAGGGCCTCTACATAGACAGTTTTAAAGAGCATGCTATGTGTTTTTCCAAGATGTTCATTTTCACCAAATGTAAGCCCATTTTTCCACCTAATGTGTTGTTCGTTGTATTTCTAGGAAATGAATACATTAGCAATTTCATTTATATTATGTTAAATATGATCTATTATACAAATGCAATACCACAGTTTGTACATTTTCTTTTAAGGAGTAAAGTTTTGCCTTTTAAATTAAAATTAAAAAGCCACAGAGTGGGTAGGAATACGCTGAGGCACAATCCCCCTCTACCCCACAGGGACTGAGTGAGGCCTTCATGACCCCACAGTCAATACCATAACCCCACTGAGGAGGGCCTCCAGGGGAATAGGAGCTGGTGCAGGGAGATAAAAGAAAATAACCTGTTATAATTAATAGAAAATAAAAGTAAATATTAAGAAAGAATCCCTTATTCTTTTAGGTTCCAGTTTCCTCATCTCTCAGAACAAGGCAAGGGGAGAAACCAACATCTTTGCCCATTCCAATCCTCCATGACAGTTGTGTGCCAGGAAAAGAGACAAGGCCTCAGCACCTCCCTTGACAAACAAGGAAGGCAGCATGGGGGTCCAGATAACTTGCCCAAAATTCACATCACCAAGGCTGGTTTCTCTGGAAGATGGAGTTTGTCCACCAGGTCAGACCAGATGTCCTCACCTACAATATCCACAGCTTATTCTGGCCATTGCTCTCACCGCGTTTGCTCATTAGAATCATCGGCAGAGACTTTTAGCAATGCTGATGCACCAAAACCACTGTGAGGTACAACCTCTCTCCCCCTCTCCCGATGATGGCTACTTTCCAAAAGTCAAATAAAAGATGTTGGCAGAAAATTGCAAATCAGACCCTCGTGTACTAGTTGTACCAAAAGAGAATGTAGAATAGCACCGTGGCGGCAAGCAGCAGAGTGGGGCCTCAAAACGTGAAAAATTAAATTCGCATCTGACCTAACAATCCTACTTCCGGGCATAGAGACTCAAAAACAATTGAAAATGGGGATTTTGCCCTGTGTGGTGGCACACGTATTTAATCCCAGCACTCAGGAGGCAGAAGCAGGAGGGTTGTTGTGAGTTCAAGGCCAGCCTGAGACTACATAGTGATTTCCAAGTAGCCTGGACTAGAGCAAGACCCTACCTTGAAAAAAAAAGAGAAAAAGAAAATGGGTATTCAAATTGGTATTTGCACACTCATAGTCATTGTAGAATACATTCATGATGACAAAAAATTGAATACATAAGCAAGATGTGGTCTGTGCAAGCAGTGAAGTCTCATTCAGTGTTAAAGATGAAGGGAATTATGGCATATGCTGCAACACAAAGAAACTTGAAAATACAATGCCAGGTGAAATGATTTTATCCATCATAAGTGGACACATACTATATGTTTTCACTTGTATGAAGTACTTAGAGTAGTCAAACTCACAGAGACAAAAAGCACCCAGGCGTGGTGGAGCATGCCTTTAATCCCAGCACGTGGGAGACAGAGGTGGGAGGATAGCTGTGAGTTCAAGGCCAGCCTGGATTGGAGCAAGACACTACATAAAAAAGAAAAGAAAAAGAAAAAAAAGGCAGAATGAAGGCTAAAGAGATGGCTCAGTGTTTAAGGCACCTGCCTGCAAAGCCTAACGACCCAGGTTTGATTCCCCAGGACTCATGTGAAGCCAGATGCACAAAGAGGTGTCTATCTAGAGTTTGCAGAGGCTATAGGCTTTGGTACACCAGTTGTCTGTCTGTCTCTCTATTTGCAAAATAAATAAAATTTTTAAAAGCTTACAGCAGCATGGGTGAGGGGTTACTTACAGGACGGTGGTCACCTTACCGGTGGCTACACCACTGGACAAATGGTCTGTCTCTTCCCATCAGCCATTAGCCTCACAGAAAACATGGAGGAGGGGTGGATCCCCATGAGCTCCTCCCCCCTAGACAACATGTTAATGAGCCCAGTCTTGCACAGCTTTCTCACAGGTGATAACAGCTGCTGCCATTCCGACAGTGCAGCAGCCACGTCTGCCCGGAAGTCAGCATTTCACATCACTCCTCCATTTCCCTCAACTTTGACATGTTTTCTGCCCATCCTGTGATGTGCCTTGAGTGTTGGAGGAATGGATTTCCATGTCCCATTCAGGGCTGAGACTTGAACTGCCTGTTACTCTCGGCTCTGAGTCTGTACAGTAACCACTGCCTACTACTACACGAAGGCACTTCTCTGACCAAAGCTGACAGCAGCACTAATCTGTGGGCATAAACATGTTTGTTCAGAAGGCAGTTTTTTTTTTTGTTTTTTTGTTTTTTTTTTTTTGCAAGGTAGGGTCTCACTCTGGTCCAGGCTGACCTGGAATTAACTATGTAGTCTCAGGATGGCCTCAAACTCTTGGCGATCCTCCTACCTCTGCCTCCCGAGTGCTGGGATTAAAGGCGTGCGCCACCACGCCCGGCAGAAGGCAGTTTTGTATACATCGTGTCCATTTACCCAATGGGGAGTTATTTTTTATTTTAATTAATTAATTAATTTTTGAGGTAGAGTCTCTAATTCAAGCTGACCTAGAATTCACTATGTAGTCCCAGGCTGGCCTTGAACTCACAGCGATCCTCCTACCTCTGCCTCCTGAGTGCTGAGATTAAAGGGGTGCACCACCACACCTAGCAATTGTTTTCTTAATGGGTATAAAATTTTACTCTGGACATGTAAGAAGAGTTGAAGGTGTCGAGATCATGACGGTGGTTGTATAACATAAATGTAGTTAATGCCTGTGGCGATTGGAATCGGGTATCCCCCCAAAACTCGTGTGCTCTGAGCGCTTGGTTCCCGGCTGTTGGAACTTTGGGAGGTGTGTCCTTGCTGGGGGAAGCGTGTTGTTGGAGGTGGGCTCAGGGCTGTGACAGTCAGCTCCCCTTTGCTGGAGGTCTGTTCACTCTGCTGCTGCTCTTTTCCACCCACCGTGGCAGAGATGATGCCCAGCCTTTGCTCATGCCATGCTGTTCCTGCCATCACAAAGCCTCCCCTCAAGTCTGTAAGACCAAAAAAACCCTTTTCGCCCATCAGCTGCTTTTGGGTGGGTGCTTTATCCCAGCAATGAGAAAATAGCTACAAGAGTGCCACTTAACTGTATAAATAAAAATGACTAAGTGACAAATTGTATGTTGTATATATTTGACCACAATTCAATAATTCATATAGTTACACATATCCATGACATCATATAATACACATATATGTATATACACACATATATGTATGTGTATATTTGAGTCAGATGATAAGGGCAGGTTTGGAGCTTCAATGTTTTGCCAAGGCTCCATGGCTCTTTATTGACAAGGTTCACCCTGGCCCTCCTCCATGGAAACACTCATGTACAAATGTTACTTTCTACTTTGAAGCAACAGGAAAACAAAAACCCACTGGTATCAACTCCTGCAAAAATGGACTTGAGGGCTGGAGAGATGGCTTAGCGGTTAAGGCGCCTGCCTGCTAAGCCTAAGAACCCGGTTCCAATCTCCAGGTCCCACGTTTAGCAAGGTGCAAATTGACGCAAGGGCACAATGCCACACGTGACCACAAAGGGACGCACACATCTGGATTTCGTTCACAGCAGCTGAGAGACTGCTAGCGTGCCCATCTCTATCTGTCTCCCTCTCCCTCTGTCTGTCTCTTTCTGTGTCTCTCTCCAAAAATAAATAAAAATTTAAAAAATGGACTTGAACACATCCTTCATGGAGAGAAGAAAATGCTTGCCCTGTTTGCCGAACAAAGAACCTTCTGTGTACTGCTTCTGTTCTGAAACAAACTTCAGTCTGACTTCTCTGACCCAAGGAAAAAAAATCTCTGTTACCTAGAGAAAGTGAAAGGATCCTGGGCTCCCATCAACGGAAACCACCTGAGGAGTCAGAATATTAGGGTGCGAGCTAGATTTCTGGTGGACTGCAGACTTGTCCTGAGCTCTACGCAAAACACCGGGGATGCTGGAGAATTGGGAGGTGACTTGGATAATCATGGGCCCTGGGCTTTGCTGGGAGATGAAGTAATAATAATAATAATAATATTTACAGAGAGAGGTGAGCTTTATGAAGGATGCCAGAGAATGGAGACAAGAGTTTGTTTCAAAGCACCCAAGTGGACAGTGTGCTCTGAAACAATGAGGTGTGCATGTCTGCCTGCAAAGAAATAGCAAGGAACCTGGTGTAGGTCTGAGGAAGGGAAGTACTGAGGGAAAGATTAGAATGCTGGAAATTTGTTATTCTTGTCACTAATGCTTGGGGAGAGGACAGCTCTTTCTCATTCTGCATATTTCTCATTCTGCATAATGCTGAGGCATTATTTGGGTGGATACTGTCTAACAGAAAGTTACTCAGTGATGGAACTATTCCAGTGATGCATTGGAACTATTTATAAAAATATTCTTATTTATTTGCAAGCAGAGACGGGTAGATAGAGAATGGGTGTGCCAGGGCCTTCAGCCACTGCAAACCAACTTCAGACACATGTGTCATTTTGTGCATCTGGCTTTATGGGGAAACAACCGAGGTTGTTAGGCTTTGCAGGCAAGCACCTTAACTGCTGAGTCATCTTCTCAGCCCTGGAGCTGTTTTTTACTGGATGTTAGAATTGATTGGTAAATTGTAAGGAATTCTGTGATGATTGTTAAGTACCCATTATTATTGTTTTCAAAATTAAATTGTACAAATTTACCGTAAAATACTATATTTTTTTATTTATTTGAGAGAGAATGGGCACACCAGGGCCTCCAGCCACTGCAAACGAACCAGATGCATGCACCACCTTGTACATCTGGATTATGTGGGTCTTGGGGAATCGAACCTGTAAGGTTGGGAGTGACCAAGACCACGCAGACCACTCTGAGGCAAAGATGAAGCTTTTATTTGGGAAAAGCATGAGCTGCCAGGGCTGACTCACAAGAGAGGAGCACAGCCTACCTGAGTTTTTCAGGTAGGGGACTTTATAGGGCTTTTTCACTTGGGAGAAGGTGAGGAAGGGAAGAAAAAAAACTCATTAGTTAAGTTGAATAGAAAAGTTCCTTTAGGGAAGACCATTACATTAACAATTTAAAATAGCTAGGGTGTGACACCAGAACAGTAACCACGTGACTTAGGAGATAAGGGGGGCAGGAAACCATGACCTGGGGCATTGTTACACAAGGAGGGGATAATGACTAGGTGGTCTCTTGAAGAATGTGGACAGTCCCCTTCCCCATGCCTCTGTCACCATTCTGCTGACCTTGGTGACTCCATCTTGGGAGCCTGTCCCGACCTAACATAACCTGGGTCCTTTGGCTTTGCAGGCAAGCACCTTAATGACTAAGCCATCTCTCCAGCCCAAACATTATATGTTTTTAGAAGGTAATGAGCTAGGCAGATGGCTGTTTGTAAAGTGCTTGCTAGACAAGCAATAGAACCTGAGTTTGGCTCTTCAGCACTCCAGTAAAAACCAGACACTGTGGTCCATGTCAGTAATCCCAATGCTGGGGAGGTGGACACAGGAGGATCCCTGGGCTTCACTGTTCCCTAGTTTAGCTGAATGGTGAGCTTCAGGTTCAGTCAAATATAAAGTGGGGCTGGAGCGATGGATAAGCAGTTAAGGCACTTGCCTATGAAACCTAAGGACCCAGGTTCAATCCCCCAGAACCCACATCAGCCAGATACACATGCTTGCACATGCATCTGGAGTTTATTTGCAGTGGCTAGAGGCTCTAGTGCACCCATTCCCTCCCTCCCTCTCTCATAAATAAACAAGTAAGTGAATAAATAAGTAAAAAATAAAGTGAAGAGTGGAAGACATCCAATGTCTACGTCTGATCCCCACATCCACGTGTATCCACACACATACAGACATGTATACACACATGTACACTCCACATACACAAACACAAACAAGAAAAGATAAATACTCAAGTCATCAGCTTTTCATTGTTTTACTGTGTGTCACCATTAGACATGTGTCCAGGTAACCATATCCAATATGGTAGACAGAGCCACGTGTGACCACATCTGACATTGCTGGTGTGACTGAAGAAGGGAAACCTAAATTGTATTTCATTCAAATTGATACATATGAGATAGCCAGGCTACCATACCAGGGTTTTGAATGAAGTAAAAGCTGTTGTCAGAACTGGTGACTGAGATCTGTTCTCCGACCTGTTACCAGAAGGGTAGTCATTTCAGCTGCACGAACATCTTTCCTTTTCCTGTTAGGTATTATTATCAGATCATTAGCTCTGACCCTGGCCTAAAATCTTCAATGGCTCCCTACTGTCTGTAAGCTGCTTTAAAGTGATCTCTGAGGTCTGACTTTGTTTAACTATATGATTGGATGGTGAGTTCATGGAGGAAAGGGGCTCTTACCCTGGTTAGATCTTCAAGCAATAAATGTCAAAGCGGCTTGGACATTAGAACCTCAAGAAGAGTTTATTGGGGACTGGAGGATAGCTTAGCAGTTAAGGTGCTTGCCTGCAAAGGCAAAGGTCCCAGGTTTGATTCCTCAGGATGCACATAAGCCAGATGCACAAGGTGGCACATGTGTCTGGAGTTCATTTGCAGTAGCTGGATGCCCTGGTGCACCCATTCTCTCTCTCTTTCTTCCTCTCTCTGCCTCTTTATCTCAAATAAATAAATAAATACAAAAATATTTTTATAAAAGAGTCTATTGGACTGTGCTAAGTCTAAAGCAAAAGAGAAAAATAAATTTTAATCTTTTCACTAGCAGTGCTACTCGCACATATAGAGATGAGGCAGGGAGGGAGAAGAGAGATAGAAAAATACTGCCTCTTCTCTAAAATAATTTTGAAATTTCTTTTCAGTAGTAGAACCTTATAAAAATGTTGGTTCCTACCACAAGTTGTTCTTTAGAAATCTTGTATTTGGGGCCAACCTTGCCTCAGCATGCTGAGGTACCTCAGAGACCACACCAATGCCAGGCAGAGGAATTCTATCTCAAATAGCATACTTTTGATTCAGAGAGAACAGGGAGATGGGAAGGCTGGGACAGTGGGTACTCTTTGCTCAGCATTACCTATCCATGTATATCCTGTGAAATGGCAATGGGGCCACCAGTGTCTCTCGGCTCTAACAATCTATGATTGTAAAAGCTGCAGTAAACCTTTTCAATGAAATGAAAACCCACAAATCCATTTCTTTTTTAAAAAATATTTTATTTTTATTTATCTATTTGAAAGAGAAAGTGGCCGATAAAAAGAGAGAATGGGCCGGGTGTGGTGGTGCATGCCTTTAATCCCAGCACTCAGGAGGCAGAGGTAGGAGGATTGCCATGAGTTCAGGGCCACCCTGAGACTACAGAGTGAATTCCAGGTCAGCCTGAGCTAGAGTAAGACCCTACAAAAAAAAAAAAAAAAAAGAATGGGCATGCCAGAACCTCCAGCCACTGTAAATGAATTCCAGATACATGCACTACCTTGTGGGTCTGGCCTATGTGGGTATTTGGGAATTGAACCTGGGTCCTTTGGCTTTGCAAGCAAGTGCTTTAAAACCACTAAGCTATTTCTCCAGCTCCACAAATCCATTTCTTTTCATGTTTTGTTTCTGAACCCTATAGGTCAAAGCCCTTCTTCCAGGGCTCATGCAAAAGACACCTACCCATAACAGAATCCGCAGACTGGAGGGAATGGGGCTTATCCTGTGTGTGTGTGTGTGTGTGTGTGTGTGTGTGTGTGTGTGTGTGTGTGTGTTTTGAGAACTTCTTCACCCTAGCTTTAAAGCCCTCCTGTGGGGTGATATTAAAGAAGCAATTAATGAAGATGCTTAGACAAACCTTTTGTCAATTCTCTTTCTTCCCCACGACACATTCCAATGTCAACTGCCCACTGGGGCTAATTCTGAAGGACATCCCTCGCTGGTCCTAGAGTGGACACTATGAGATATGACCAGGTTCTTTAGAATTAGCTAACTTTTTTGAATACGTGCACACACCTGCTGGAAAGATCGTGAGCTTCTGGCTTTTAGAAACATTCTTCACTGGGAATTTCCCAGTGCCATAGGAAATTGCCTTGCCCAAATTTAAGCTCCGATAAAATTAAAGATGGTAACAAAGTCTTGTTTACTGTTCCTGTTGAGAGGTGGGAGTGAATTTCACACATCAGCTGTGAATTCCGGGCAGGTCCTGTGATTGTCTTAATCAATGGGATTTAGGAGAAATCATGTGATGCCATTTTCTGTGCCCCAAACTCCATGCTTTGTCATCTGGAAGAATTACAGGGAAACTTGAGTACTTAATAAAGTACTTAGGGATTGAAAAGATTGCTTAGCGGTTAAGACACTTGCCTGTAAAACAGAAAGACTCATGTTTGACTCTCCAGGTCCCACCTAAGCCAGATGCACAAGGTGATGCAAGCACACAAGTCACACATGCACACAAGGTGACATTCGGTTACAGTGGCTGAGGCCCTGAAGTGCCAATTCTCTCTCCCTCCCTCTCTCTATCTCTCAAAAAAAAAAAAAGGCTAATATGTTTGGCATGCCTCAAGAAAAATTAATAAAGTATTCAGATAACAGTATGCTGAAGATGAGACCATAATACTAGAGAAGCTACATTCAGATGCCACCACTGAAAATCATAGATGAAGCCATGCCTGCCAAGGGACCAGCCATGTAAGAGAAGTCACCTCAGATCCCCAAGCAACTCTGCTATTGCTATGTCTAGCTAAAGCACCAACCAGCTGAGCCACGTCCAAAGCTGCAGCCCACATGTTTGTAAGCTGGGGAAGGATGCATTAGGTTGTGGAGTACTCTGAACACAGTGTATCATAGCTGGAACCTTCCTTTCCCCAGAGCCGTTCATGCTCGTTGAATAGCCACTGGTTGGCAGAAAAACTAGAACCCTTGATTCAGATGTTAAGACTGCTCTAAAACACTTTTCCAGCTTATGCTTCCTGAAGGATGGCTGAAGCACGATTTACAACCACCTTGTGGGTCAGCTCCTCCTCCACGTGACCTGTCTGCCTCGCTTCCCTACCCAGCATGCAGTGATACCCCGTCTCCACATATGCTTTTCTTCAAGTAAAGTTTCTCAATTTCTGTTTGGGTCTGAGTTGTGCTGATAGAATAAGATAGCAGAATTCTGACTGTGCAGTGTTTCCTGCTGTGTGGATACCATCTGGTGATCAATTAATATCTGTTGAGTAGAAGGATGAAAGGTGTTTGTAAGAATTATTAAGCACTTACTTTTCACTGGGGGAGAGGCAGATGGAGGGAGTTCTAACTCTGCAGGTCCAAACCATAACCATGAATCTTTCATCTTTTTAAAAAAAAAAAAATCACCTATAGAAAGATAGTGGGGAGTTACAGAAATAAAAACAGAAAGAAATATGAGGGTTGACATATTAGAGAGGCCCCATCAGTGTCGCCAGACTTGACAGTCAAGTACAGTCCAGTCTGGGGTTTGCCAACAAGTCAGCAAAGCCGCAGAAATGAGCAAGGCTACCTAAGCCACACAAAACTTACGGAAGCAATACGATTTTTACCTGCCATAGCTTCATCTGAATGTAACAAGCAAGAGAACAAGTATAAAGCAGCACATAACTCGGGGAAAGAAAATGTAAGCACTTCACAGAAACTTAAAAGCAGAAGGGCACGACTGACCTTGTGTGGGAATCACACTGAGGCTGCGTGGGTAAAAGTCTGGATACTGATTTATTTCTTTTCTTTTTTTTTGTCAAAATTTATTTATTTATCCATTTTGAAAGAGAGAAAGAGAGGCACATAGAGAGAATGGGCATTCCAGGGCTTCCAGCCACTGCAAATGAATTCCAGACTTATGCACCACCTTGTGCATCTGGTATATGTGGGTACTGAGGAATCAAACCTGGGTCCTTAAGCTTCACAGGCAAACTCCTTAACTGCTAAGCCATCCCTCCAGCCCTCTATTCATTTGTATTTATTTGTAATTAGCTGATAAGATCTCACTGCACTATTCCCTTCAAGGGCTCTGTTCTTCTGAGATGATTTCCTAAATCTGTTTGTGTATAGGGTGTGGGTGTGTGGATGTGTGTGTGTGTGTGTAAAATCCTCCCATCTTCTTTAGGCTCCTATTCATCACTACTTAGGAAGCACACAGGACATGATGGGCACCGTATAAATTCCTGGTAGGAGACACCACACAGTGAAGTGCCCCATATCAGCTGTGCTGCCTTTAGGCAACAGACTCCACCTTAGTTTTTTTTTTTTTTTAATTTTATTTATTTATTTGCAAGTAGAGAGAGATAAAGAGGAGAGAGACAGAGAGAGAATGGGTATGCCAGGGCCTCTAGCCACTGCAAACAAACTCCAAACGCATGGGCCCCTTGTGTATTTGGCTTACGTGGGTCCTGGGGAATTGAACCTGGGTCCTTTGGCTTCACAGGCAAATGACTTAACCACTAAGCCATCTCTCTAACCCACTTTAGTTTTTTTTTTTTTTTTTAAAGCTGCAAGTTCACATGTCCCCAGAATGTCAACAACTTTACACTAGGGTAATTCCTAAATATAAAAAATATGTCTTAAAAATCAATGCTCTTTCCACTTGGATATTGTCCCCAAAGGTTCTAGAGTTCTGTTGACCTTGATCACTGGAAAACATACAGATAGCCTAAATACTTGTGGGAAAGTGAGAGAGGAAGTCATTGAAGAATGACTGGACCTTCGCCTTTGGGGGGGGTCTCTCCTCAATATGGAATTGTTCACATGGGAAGGAGACAACGACTAGAGGAACCCTCATCCTCAGAGAAGAGTCTGGGGTCACCATGTCACGGCATTTCTAGGTTGCTGTCTGTCGCCATTCTGGCTGCCTCACCCCCGCCCTAGGCCACCTCTCATACAAGTTCATTTAGTATAAATGAGCTAGGGTTATTGTTCAGAACAAGAAACGTTTATTTTGGTATATCACTCGGCTCTCATGACTTTGGCTTATGTGAATAAAACCTGAGTGAGCAGACACAATCACATTCCTGAAAGTATGAAGTTAGGGTCATGACCTTTAACTCATGTTCCTCTGGGGGCCTAAACAAGAAAAGGGGAAGTGGAGACTCAGAATCACAGGCAGTTTACAAAGGAGTCACTGTGGGGTCCTTGAAAAGGAAGGACAGAATGTGACTGTGTTTAGGGATGAAGAACCTTGTGGTAATCCATGGCAGGAGGTGTAGGAAGTATGGGGACAAGGAGACCAAGCTTGCAAGCAAAGATGATGGATGTTGAAGACTGGCAAAACCGGATGACACTGCAAATTGCAAAAGTTCAGACAAGAATTAGGGAGTGTCGGGCTTGATGGTGCATTCCTTTAACAATTCCATAGTCGGGAGGCAGAGGTGGGAGGATCACTGTGGGTTTAAGGCCAGGCTGAGACTACATAGTGCATTCCAGCTCAGCCTGGGCTAGAGTGAGACCCTACCTCGAGAAACCAAAAACTGAGAATAAATAAATAAAAATTTAAAAATTAAGGAGTGATCTGTATACCAAAAAATGGCAATCTGGGCATAATGATCCGAGGAAGCTAAGAAGCTTCCTCACTAAAAAGCTCCTGTGGACAACAGCCTCTTGGTTTCAGTGTTGCTCTTTTGACTTCCTTTAAGCTGGAGGCAGCTTGATAGGTAGCCTGAAGGTATAATGTGCAGGCTTGGTCTGACATGACCAATGGGTGATCTAGTGGTTTCATTTCTTGGATAGCTCCAATTCATAGAACCCTTCCATAGCCAGAGACTCGAAGTCCATCCTGTAGCTCCGAGTCTGCAGACCTTCTGCCTTTTCTACCGCAAGCCACACATCTGGACCAGCATCTCCCCAAGGCCTCAACTGACACATGAGGAAGTTAGGACTAGATGCCAGGAAGGCTCTGAGAATCTTTGGAGCTTCCTACTGCACATGACAAGGGAAGCAGTTACTTTGTTAATGCTGGGGCCAATTGCCTGAGGAGAAGTGGTTGACGGAAGAAAAGGTTTGATTTTGGCTTACAGGTTCCAGGGGATGTTTCATCATGGTGGGGGAAGCCTGGCAAGAGCAAACCTGCAGGGAGGATGCAGCAAGAGGGGATGGCTTGCTAGCTAGCATGGCTTCATCCTTAGTGACACACCTCCTCTAGCAAGGCGCCACCTCCCCAGGACTCCACCTGCTGGGAACTAAGTGTGAAGCTTAATCACAAACACATGAGGTTGCGGGAGATTGCCTGCATTCTACCGGGCACACCATATTGGGCTGGGAGTGTGCCTCAGTAGTACTGTGCTCAGGCTTAGCATGCACAAGGCCCTGGGTTCAATGTCCAGCACTAGAAAAAAACCAACGGAGTTTCCGTGAGGGAAGTAAGTTGGGTTTGACTTTCAAAGGGTTTGGACAGTCACAAAAAGCCATGGTATGCTGAGATTTTATGACATTAAAAATTAGAGTCCTAGCTGGGCGTGGTGGCTCACGCCTTTAATCCCAGCACTTGGGAGGCAGAGATAGGAGGATTGCCGTGAGTTTGAGGCCACCCTGAGACTACATAGTGAATTCCAGGTCAGCCTGAACTAGAGTGAGACCCTACCTCGCAAAACCAAAAAAAAAAAAAAAAAAAAAAAAAAAAAAAAAATTAGAGTCCTCCCCATCCATTTCCTTCCTCCTTGCACATACAAAAATTGCTTTCCAATGGTTGAAATTTACACACTAAGGAAAACCTTTGTCTTCCATTCTACTGACAGAAGAGACAATGTATGCAGCCTCCTCACTGACAACTCCTCTGTTGTCTTAGATTCACTTCCTGCTAGAATCATTAAACATAAGAGAAAATTATGCGTTCTCGTGGATATGTTGCACCCATTTGACAGTCATAGTTTGTATATTACAGCTATTGATTATGCCAATAACATAATTTCCTAAATCACTCAAGATCTGACTAAATGGCTGGTTAAGTTTTTCATTTTTAATAAATGAAGACATTCTTCACAGAAATGAATCTTGTGGCCAATAATAATACATGCAAAGGCCATGGCTCACTTATCAATCCCCCAGCAGCTGAAGGAAACTTCCTCTCGTTCTTTAAGTGATGAGTATGGAAAAGCTGTGTTTTCGGTGTCTGTCTTCATGTGAAATAACGGCAGCACGTAGCACAGGTGACCTCTGATGGTTCATTTTCATTCCTGGCTCATTCTCAAAAACGGTGTCAGGGCTGAAACTTGGTAAGTCGTACGGTGCATGGTATGATCAGGCTTTATGTAGATCTTCCCAAAGACTCCCCTGAACCATGTTGTTAATTTTGATCAGAAATACTGTGTGGTGGTCTAATTCTCGGTACCTTTTAGTGCCTGGTAAGGATTGTCCTCAAAATTGGATATAACAAGCAGGCAGATAATTTTGCTCTGTAGCCTGGCCTTGGCTGATTGCAGCCTTGGAGGGATTGTGTAAATATTGAAACTAAATGATGCTGTGCTTGGAGTTTTCTAGGGGAAAAAAAAAACTGATTTCAAAAGGTGCAAATTGTGGCCACCCTTTTTGTCATTAGATTAGAAGGACTTACCTACCACTCCCGTGGTTGTTTGGAAGCAGGGAGCTGGTTGTGAATTTGCCCTGATAGTTCCCTGGAGTTCAATAGAGAGAAGGTTTTCTTTTTCACTATGGGCAAAACGAATGGGGGCTGGGCTGGCTTCATGGTATCTGCCCTGTGTATTCACATAAAATTTGCTATTGAAAGGCTCCAGTGCTTGGCTTAAAACTCAGTGCTACTGTCTTGAAATTCTTAGTAATTTTTTAACCAAAGGCCCAGAATTTTCATGTTTGTCTGGACCCCCTCAAATTATGTTGGCTGCCCCCAGGGTGGCATGTGTGAGTAATATGTCTTCACGTATTAAAGTGCCTTGCAGAGTGAACCCATTTGCACAAATCAGTCTAAGTGTGAAACCACACTTCCTCCACTCTCTGAAGTTCTTTTATTTCTTTTACTTTCCTTTCTTGCAAGAAACAGGAACATACTTATGATAGCGTTTCTAAAAACATCTTGAGGAGTGATGAGAGCTTCAACGCCAAAGATTATTTTGCTGATAGTGGATAGGAAATTCCCACCTAAAGGCTAACTATTCTAGTAAAGGAGCAGGAATTTCTACAGTAAACAGTTTGTTGTATTGTGAAGGATTTAATAATTAAAAAGTGAAGTTGGGGCTTAGCTGTTACCGCACTTGCCTGTGAAGCCTAAGGACCCAGGTTCAATTCCCCAGTAGCCACATAAGCCAGAGACACAAGGTGGCGCCTGTGTCTGGAGTTCATTTGCAGTGGCTGGAGGCCCTGATGCACCTATTCTCACTCTCTATCTGCATCTCTTTCTCTCTCATATAAAAAGAAAAAATAAAAAATTTTTTTGTTTGTTTGTTTGTTTGTTTGTTTGTTTGTTTGTTTGTTTGTTTGAGGTAGGGTCTCACTCTGGCCCAGGCTGACCTGGAATTCACCATGTAGTCTCAGGGTGGCCTTGAACTCATGGCAATCCTCCTACCTCTGCCTCCCGAGTGCTGGGATTAAAGGCCTGCGCCACCACGCCTGGCTCAGAAAAAATAATTTTAAAAAGTGAAATTGGGAGCTGGGAAATGGTTCAGTCAGGAAAGACCTTGTCATGAGGAACAGACCAGCTCAGTACCTATGGAAATGACAGGCATGGTGGCACACACCTCTAATCTCAGTGCAGGGGAAGCATGGTTTATATAAACTGTTAAATTAGCATGACATCCTAATAATTACATTATCAACAAGAGAACCTTACATCTTTAACAAACCTTTAAATTTGGCTACTTACGTTCCGCCATGCCATGTGATAAAACTCTTTTATTAATGAATTGGCAATGAGTTGAAAAGCCATGTCACAGTTGATGACACGTTCAATAGTCCATAGCTCATCCGTGGATAAATTGATACGCAAATGTGCTTTCTTGGCTTATACAAATTTTAGCCAAAACAATGATCCAGTGAAAGTCAAGCCCATCTAAAACAGTGAGGCTTTAACAATGCATATGCATAATTGAAGCATAGGTCACTTTATTTCGGTAACTTAACAAGGAGGAAACAGCCTTGATTTTAAAAACAAAGTTCACTGAATCAGAAGAAGGTGGTTTGCTTTGTGGCCAGTTTGGAAAATCGGTCCTTCTGTTAAATATACTTTGTGAATGTCAAAACATGAAATTCTGAGATAAGATTTTATTGGTGTGGGCACTAAATCTGGTCTTATTACATTTCTACTATTACTTGTAAGGTTTGTTTAAAAAATACTAAGAAAGAGAATGACAGCAATCACGTAGCTACTTGAAAAGACCAACTGTAATATGCAGATAATTGAGGAAAAATTATTTTGTCTTTTCTAAATTGTATGGGTAACTACCTTAATTACCTACCTTGGGGTGTCAGAGTGTCGTCTGTCCTGAGGTGATTGTAAATTGTACCTCTGGGTTGAATTAATATGAGCATTAGAGAGGGTAAGAAATTGGTGCCAGAAATTGAGGAAATGGTGATTGCCTTCATCAATGACTTCCTGGCTTAAGGGGGACTAAGCCCACACCTTGATGGAGACAGGAAATGTTGAGATTACTCTGAGGGCAATTAACAAATGTCTCTTCAAATAGAAAGTATCTCAGCTCACCTCTGAATGTGACATTGTCCCTCCACCTCCCAGACCAACGTTGAACACAGGTGGTGGTGTGTTGCCAGACACCCTTTGTTAAATTCACACAAAGTGAAATGGATAGGGAATGGAGCAGACGTCTGCTGTCTAGAAATTGCTAAAACACTGGCTTGACTCATTTGATTTTTTTGACCCCATTGAACTTATTTTGGGTTAGCTCAGCTGGCAATGTGTGGGCATGGCTGTCCGTCAACAGAGGTATTGGGAGAAGGATGAAGTCCTGGACCACAGGAAAGATACTCCGGTCTCCCATTCTTCAAAGCGTCTATCCCTCTGGCTTTGCCATTTCTTCGTCCTTCCCCACTGCAGAGCTCACAAAAGAAACGAGGAGCAGAAACAAACGAGTTCCTGTCATTTCTGGTGACTTTTCACTTAGTAGACTTCTCTATGGATTAAAAAACTTTTTTTTCCTCCTTCTTGTACAGCAGTGTTCACTGGAGCTTAGCCAATAGATGGTATCTTCCCTTTCCAACCCTATGCTATGGGCGGCGTATGGAAGCATATCTGTTCAAGGCATTCATGCAAATTATTACTTATTGCCCTATATGCTCATAAATTAATAGCTTCTCTGTGGATGAAAACAGAAATTAGACAACCATTAAGGTTGAACAATGTTTAAAGAATATTAAATATTAATATATGAAATGAAAAAATATTGCAAGTGATATCAGCAGATATGCCAAAAGCATAACAAGCCAAACCTAAGAATGCAAATAATGAAAACATGTTTTCAGCTAGATATTCTGGATGGTTTAATATTCAAATTAAAGTTGATTTTTTTTTCCCCTTTCAGTAAAAACAAAACAAAGTATTTACTGCTGTTGTCCTATTGTGTGAGGATTTATTTTCAAACTCAGAACAAAAAAACAAATTTAAGGTGAATAAACTAGTACGGTCTGGGTTATTTTGGTCACTATGCTTGAAGGAAGAATTTTCTTTGCAATATTAAAAAAATGCATAGAAAACACTTTTAATCAGTCAGTGAGGTTTTTGTTGTTGTTGTTGTTGTTGTTTTTTTTTTTTTGCCAGACACTAACATTGAAGAGAGGTGGCTGATGACACATCTGAGAGAGAGGCTGCAAGTAAGGTCTTTGGGCGGCTGGGTGCTGCCACTGGTCTTCGGCAATAAGGAAAGTTGTTCTTATGACCAGATGCCCACCCTTAAAACCCACAGGGCTCCTGTTAGAAAGACCTGACCTCAGTGGTGTTGCTACTGCACGAGTGAGATGCCTTAAGGATCTCTGAGGTCTTATACAAGGGACTTCTCACAGCTGATTTCTTCTTTAGTCTGTGGGGCAAATGCAAACCCAGAAACTTCACAGAGGTACTTAATGTGGTTGGTCCAGTAAGATAATGCCCCCCAAAGCATGATTATACTTTATATTCAATATCTTACTTGTTGCATATTTGATTTCTGAAAACATTCGGCCAATCATGAAAGACAGGAATTTGAATAGTCAAAATGATAGGAAATGCATATATCGTATACATGCTTGTGTGCACAGAGGAAACGGTGACTACCTTCCTCACTTACTTTGCACCCTTGCCATGACTTTATGCTGCTTCAAGTGTCCTTTTGTTCATGGATAATGAAACTGAAGAACAGAAAGGTTAAGGCACTTGTGCAAGGTCGGCTAGTTAGTTAGTGGGCGAGCTGGAAATGAACCCAGATAGTGAGCTACATAATCACCCCCAATACTAGGCTGACCCTAGTAGACCTTATTCTTCCATGCCCCAGTGCTGGAGGAAGATCCTTGAGGAAAGAAATAGGATGCACTAAGAGCACTAGGCCATGGGCATCCGTGGGCAAACACTGAGGAGGGACACCTAACCCAACTTCAAAGTGTATGTGTGTGCCCTACTGACTAGGTATAGAAGGCCAGGGGCAGCTTGCTGGGATACATGGGCCCTCAGACGCCTTCTCCCGAGTGTGGATGTATGAGTAGAAAGGGTAGTCTCGGAATGGAGAAGATGGCTTAGCGGTTAAGGTGTTTTCCTACAAAGCCAAAGGACCCTGGTTCAATTCCACTGGACCCATGCAAGCCAGCTGCACAAGGGGGTGCAGGCATCTGGAGTTTGTTTGCAGTGGCTGGAGGCCTTGGCACGCCCATTCTCTCTCTCTCTCTACTCTTTCTCTCTCTCAAATAAATAAATTAATTAAATAAATAAATAAACTATGTTTTTTTTTTTTTTTTAAAGGGTAGTCTTGGCCAAGAACCTCAGAGCAAATACATCCTGGTCAGCATGCGGCTGGGATGTGCAGGAAGACCGTGCAGCTGTGGTCAGGCTGGGGGTAATGACAGATGAGACTAGAGGTGTGACAATCAGAGGACCGTGGAGGCCAGGCTCAGGAGATAAACTTGGACAGTGATGATAAAGAGGGAAGTGATGCTGTATTGCTATCCAGATCTCTGTCGAGGGAAGGAAAGGCTGAGCTGGAGACTCAGAGGCGCCCATGGTGGAGACCTATAACAGCTCTTTGGGTAGCAAAGCTCTTCAGAGTGCACAGAAGTGAGAAGGTCCACTTTGTTTGCTAAGGGACTTCAGAGATAAGCCCAGGGAACACTTGTGAGCTGGTATTTCTCACGATGGTATCCGATTTCAGAGTGGCTGCTATCACTGACTGGCTCTGGTTTAGTTAATGGTGCTGGCCTCCTTATTCCTGAAAATCCACTTGCGGCTTTCTCCTGGGCTTTTGGATTCTCCTCCCTCATGTCCCGTTCCCAGCTTTCTCCTGGTTTTCCAGGAAAGGAGTGGGTCCTGAGGAAAGCAAGCCTGTGAAGTCTTTCTAAGCCCCTTCGAATTCTGTTATTGATTTGGGTCTTACCTTCTCAAACAGTTTTATTGTATATTTACATTTGTAAAAATTCAAGAGAACAAAATCACCATTTGAGGTCAGTTGAGACACACTCGGAGAAGGTAGAGGAGAGGAGGAAAACCTCACCCTAGGGTTTCCCCAAGCTTGCATGCTCTCGCAGATTTTGAGAAGTGGACTTTGGGTTCTCAAACGCCTTAGCACACATGTTGCGATAGGGTCTTTGAGAGTCACGGCTCTTTCTACCTGATAGGGAGATCCATCCTCCTTGAACAAGAGGGTCTCTCCCGAGACAGGAGCCAGAATGCCTTGCACACTGATTCTGCCATGTGTGTTCTCTCTTTGCCCATCACCAAGAAAGCTACCGGTGCAGCTGAAATTAGCCCCAGTGGTACCCAAAGGGCAAGCATGAAACCGCAAGCCCCTACCTTGTTAACTAGCTGTCCTGATGCTGGAAAGAGCTATGCAGCCTGTTGGGGGAGAAAAGTCACCAATGGTCTTAACCAGCCGTGGACCCTGAAAGCTTTATGCCTAACTAGCCAGGCTAAGTGTGCCACCTGATGCAATGGTGGCATATCTGTTATGGGAGAAGCCAACTGCTCTCTGATTGGACTTGAGGAGCATGGCTTGGAAGGGAATCCATGCCTGGTACTGAAAGGCTAATCGAAAGTCTATGACTAGTGAGGTCATAAACCCTAGAGAGGAAACTTCTACTGCTGTCTGGCTAAATGAATATATTATTCCCACCAAACTGCCCCTAAATACTGATGTTTATACTCATCTATTAATGCTAGTCTCACTTTTGGTTGGAGTAGCTTCTCTTCTCAGATGGAAAGGACCACGGGGGGCGGGGACTCAAATCTCCTCAACGTGCTGAGAAGTGACAGTGGAGTGTTCAGCACTAAGTGAGACATCTCTTATCACACCTGCCAGGGTCCAGGAATCTCTGCAGAAGAAGTGATGGAAGAAGGTAAGAGCCCGAGGAGGGGGAGGAGAACTTTGCAGTGCTGTCTTCCAGACACAACAGTGGCCGTGGCACTCATGACCTCACAGTGCCTGATACTACCTACACAGGACCTGCATACTAGGGGGGGAAAATGATGACATCAAGATAGAACAGGGGCTAGTTGGAAAAAAGAAAAGATTCCATGGAGGAGAGAACCAGAGGCGGGGGGAAAGAAGGGTATGGGAGGAGATTATAATCATGGTATATTGTGCATAGGCATGGAGGTTGTCCATAAAAAGTTTATCAAAAAAAGGGGGGGGCCTGTGGGATACAGTTGGCAATGCCATTGACAAAAGCAAGAGAAGAACTTCTGGAAGTAGAGGCCAATGAAACCAAAATACCTTCTCGTGAAGCCCCAGCTTTCCCTTCCGGAAGTCACCTCCATCTCATTCCATCAGCCTGGAGCTACTTGTAGTCTATTATGGACACAGAGCACTCTCTTTGTACCGCCCATTCACTTTTCCTGTACTGCCATCTCCCCTCCCTTTCTGAATGTCTCACAGTCTTCCTTCAGACACAGCTTCACATCAGCCTCCCCGGGGCATCAGGGCACACCTCTCCAAGGAGAGGAAGGTATTTTGTACTCTGTGTTCCAACAGCACTCTCCATGTAACGTCTTCATTCTTACAGTAATTATCTTCCCACGTCTGCCTCTACACCTAGCCAATGGGTTTCTCAAAGCTAGGAAGTATATTCAGTTAACTCTCGTCAGAGTTTAAAGTGGGCTATGATGGTTTGAATGTGAATGGATTTTTTTAATTTGAGAGAGACAGAGAGAGAGAGAGAGGAAGAGGCAGAGAGAAAATGAGCACACAAAGGCCTTTCAGCCACTGTGAACTAACTCCAGACTTGCACGCCCCCTTGTGGGCACACGTGGCATTGCGTGCTTGAGTCACTTTTGCGGCTAGCTGTACGTGGAGCCTAGAGATTTGAACAAGCATTCTTGGGCTTTGCAGGCAGGTGCCTTAACCACTAAGCCATCTCTCCAGCCCACTGTTTTTGTTTTTGTTTTTATTAAAGTTAAGCTTCCTACTTAAGTCTCCAGCAGCCTGCTGGAGGAGGCGTCACTGGGTATCATCGTGTAGTCCAGCCCTAAGGTCTACTCAGAGCCAGCTTTGAGCTCTGGCTGTTTGTGTTTGCTGCCTGTTTGGTTGTGTCTCTCTGCTTTCATGCTGGAGGGAGCCAGCTTCTTCCACCATGATCTTGGACTTCCCCCAGATCCTGTAAGCATGAAATACACCCTTTCCTCCCATAAGCTCCTTCTGGTCAGGTGTTTGTCCAAGCAATGAGAAAGTAACTGCAACATGGCCTACATACATCTTGTGGTTCACTAGTATATGGTGGATGGATGGATGAATCAATGAAGGACAGAGCGACTGAGCCCATGCTGTGGATACAAATGTTCTTTTCTGTCAGCTGACAAAAACAAGGAGAGAGCCTTCATGTGGCCTGGGTAACCCAGTGAAATATTCATGGGATAGATAGCCAGACATGCCATTATGAAGTCTCACATCCATAAACCAGCATCTCTTTTTTAAAAAAAAAAATACTTTATTTATGTATGCATTTTATAAGCAGAGAGAAACAGACATAGAAAGAAGCGAGAGAGAGGGAATGGGCACACCAGGGCCTCCTGCTACTGCAAATGAAGTCCAGGTGCACACGCCACTCAGTGCATCTGTCTTTATGTGGGACTGGGGAATCAAACCCAGGTTGTTAGGCTTTGCAGGCAAGCACTTGAGTCACCAAGCTATCTCTCCACTCCCCAAGCATTCTTAACTGCTGAGCTGAGGTTCACATTTTGCATGAGTCCCTGACACCATATTTTGATTAATAAATATGTTGGTTCATGCTAACTTCATGGCATGTGAATGAACAAATGCGTGGACGAGTACACGGAAGCCAATTTCCTCCAATGCCCGTCGTGTTTCCTAGATCAGGATGCCCACAGTGATGTGGCCTCCTTCCTGCTGAGGAGCCTACCTGTTCCCAAGATAGACCTGCCTTCTCTGGTCCATGTGGTCACATAGCTAGAGGATTCTGGCAGGACAGCCACTTCTCTGTTCTCCCCGACTCTGCTGACCACCAGGCTGAAACACTCATGCAAATGTTCCAGACAGCCAGCCTTTCCAATTCACATCTCCACCATTCTCACTGGGCTTCGTTTGCCCAGCCAGAGAACGGCGGGTCAAGAAAGGGTCTATTCTTTAGACTTCCTTCCCTCTTTTCTCTGTCCTTCCTTTTCTCCTTTGCTCTCTCTCAATTTTTAAATTTTTTAAAAAGATTTTATTTTTATTTATTTTATTACAGAGAAAGGGAGAGAGAAAGAGCAAGAATGGTGCACCAGGGCCTCTAGCTACTGCAAACGAACTCCAGATGCATGTACCACCATGTGCATCTGCCATACATGGGACCTAGAGAATCGAACCGGGGTCCTTAGGCTTCATAGGCATGGCCTTAACCACTAAGCCATCTCTCCAGCCCCCTCTCTCACTTTTTCTTTCCATTCTCCTTTCTTTGTTTTTTTTCGTTTGTTTGTTTGTTTGTTCATTCTTTCACATGTGCGCATGTGTGAATAGAGGCCAGAGGTTGATGGCGGGTATCTTCCTCAATCACTCACCACCTTATTTATTTTTTACCTTATTTATTTTTTAAGATTTAGAGAGACTTTATAGGATTTACAGAAGGAAAAGTTTGAGAGCTCCTGTCATGTGGAGGGCAGGAGGGGGTAGAGAGCCAGTGTTGGGAGTAAGGGGGGAGGTCTCCCCTCATCTCAGCCTGGCTGGGCCAAGATGAGGGAAGCTTATTAGAACCTTGAAGATCAGGAGGTAATGCAGAGAGGCTGGCCCTCCCCTGGTAAACGTATGTATCCACTTATTTATTTATTTGTTTGTTTGTTTATTGAGCTCTGGGCTCACTGAATCAGCTGGAGATCCAAACTCAGGCCCACCTGCTTGTTTGGTAAACCCTTGACCCACGGAGCCATCTTCCCAGCGTGGGGATTCCCTCCTGGCCTCAGATCTCATCCTCCAAACTCGTGCTTGTCACCAAGAAGGATGGCTTTTGTTCTGACTGGCTCGCACCTTGACTTCCATCTTTCCTTTCTCTACCTAAACACGGTTTGCTCTGAAGACAGAAACACTTATCCAGCACCTGCCCCATACCACTTCCTATGCCCGATCTGATGACACCATGGCAAATGACTCAGCCTACTCTCCTGTCAGCCCAGCTCATGGGGACTACCTTGCTCCAGACAGGCTTGTCATTCCCCTGCCCCACTGCACCTCCATCATCCCTGATTTCTTTATAGTGGTACTTGCTCCAAGAAACCATAACCTCTACTTCTCTAAAACCGTCCACAGCAAATTGTTCAAGGCTAGAGTCATACTAGCCACCGTAAATATTTGTCACCTACCGTGATGGTTTGAATATATTGGCCCCATTGACTGAAGCATTTCTTATTAATATTGAGCTTGGACTTGAGTCACCAGTGGGCAGAGCCATGCAGGGGAAGAAGTATGTCAGTAGAGGTGGATGTGAAATAGAGCCCTAAAGGGTGTAAAGAGCAGATTGACCTCTGGCTATTAGTGTTTTCTGGCTGTTTGGTGATGTTTCTCTCCTTGGAGTTATTGGAAGTGAGCCAGCTTTTTCCGCAATTGATGGTGCTTCCCCTGGATTTTGTAAGCCTGACATAAACCCTTTTCTCCTATAAGGTGTTTCTGTTTGGGTGTTTGTCTGGCAACAGGAAGGAAACTGCAACACTTACATCTTGGCATGGGCTAATCCGACCTGTCTTAGAAAACTAACTTCCAGATCCTTGGATGAGCAACTCTTGTTCCTTTCTTGGACTGGAGGGAGGATGGGAGATTTGACACGCTCTACTCTGACCTCCCTATTAAGGAAAAGAGCAAAATTTTCCTAGTTCAAAAAAATCATCCCAGTTTCAGAGTTTTCATAGTAGCTTTCCGAGTAATATCATTTCATAGTAGTTTTCAGAGCAATAATTAATTTTCACTCTGTCTCTTCTAGAAAACATGAACCATGTGACATCACTTAGCCACGGTCCCTGGTTTCTTTCTTCTTACTTGTACCTAGGTTCAGGTTGACAGCTGTCAGAGAGTGGACAGACACAAGGAAAGCTAGCTGAATACATTTGCCGCGGCTTGAGTGTAAAATGTCCCTAACAGCTGAATGTGTTTGTGCTTAAGCCTTATACTTAATCCCCAGCTGGTGGTGGTGCTCTTTGGGGAAGTTCATAGAGTTTTTGAGATAGATCCTTGGTGAAGGAGCTGTGTCTCTGGAGTTAAGTCTTGATGTTCATTACTCTAGCCCCACTGGATGTTCATTAGCTCACTCTCTACTTCCTCCATGTTGCTATGGAAATGTAATGCCTGGGTGTCTGCTGCTGCCATGCTTCACACTCCTCCCACCCTTGCCAAGATGAAACTTCCCTTGAAAATCATATGCTAAGCTGGGCATGGTGTCACACGCCTTTCATCCCAGCACTCGGGAGGCAGAGGTAGGTGGATCACGGTGAGTTCAAGGCCACCCTGAGACTACCAAGTGAGTTCCAGGTCAGCCTGGGCTAGAGCTAGACCCTACCTCAAAAAACTAACAAAACAAAAAAAAAAAAGTATGCCAGAAATAAACCCTTTCCTTCCACAAGCTGCTTCTGCTCGGATGTTTCATCCCAGCAACAAGAACAGACTGGCTTCATCATCTTTCAGAAATACACATTCACTAGTGAGAGATCATGTACCGTCAGCTAACACCTGCATGCTGAATGCTCTTGCAAGCACTGCTTTTCTCAAGGCTAAAAAAAATTAATAAATACAATATAAGTCAGCATTAAGAGCATAAAAAAAGATCGTAGATAGTTGGTATACAGATGGCACAGAACAACAGAAAAAGGAATAACCCACAAGAGCAAAAGCCAGAACTGCGAGGCATGGCTCAGCATTGAGCCCACAATGATTCTCTTATATCAAAAAAAATTAATAATTATAAAATAAATAAATAAATAAGAACTCCCTTTCAAGCCACAGCAACCTACCAACCCTGCAAAGACTCTCTTGAACCAGAGGCTAATGTGATCTTCAATCCAACATCCCTTCTGTTTTTATGTGAGCATGTTAGAGAAAGCCCAGCTGAGGAGTGAGCCCAGGATTAAGTATCATGTTAAACAATGCCTCCTCCAAACCACAGTGCAATCTTACTCCTGCAATGTGAAGTATTGACTGCCACCGTGGGCACACCTGGATGTTAGATTGCTAACAGAATGAATCTGTGACTTCCTTTTCCCTTTTGCTTTCTTGCGTCCTGCCTTGGCTCAGGACTTACAAATCAGCTGAACTTACCCCTTTTTTCAGCTTTGTTTCTGGGCCTGGTATTTGTTTGTGCTTTATCTGTCCCAACTCTTAATAAAAAAAAAAAGTAAACCAGTCTGCCTGTGAGTGTATTGACTGCGGCAAGAATGCAGGATTGTGTTGCAAAGAAGCTGGGGCCCTGTAATGTTATCACTCAGCAGGACTGGGTCCCATCAGGAGGCGCATGGTGTGCCATGACGTAGCCGGGTCTCCACCACAAAAGCAGACTTTTCTCTGTGAATTAGACGAACCACACAAAAGGCAACAATAGCTAGCATAAACACCATTTAATACCATTCACAGGCTATTGAAGAGATGGGCGTTGACGAAGAGTCGCAGCAAAGCCGGGACATTGTAGTCGGATGAAAAGAGGCCTACTGAACAGGAAGCATCCTATGAGCAGACTGACAGTAGCCATATAACAGCGGGATTGTGGGCTGGCATTTACCCCAAGGGTCTTTACAGTCAGAAAAATAAAGAGAAATTAAAGCATAAGGAGTCCTCTTTGTGGGCACTCAGGGCTCATGAAGCAACACAAGAAGCTTAGACACTTGTCTTTTCAAGACTCCTCTGTCCTTTAGATCATTGTGGAAATGAAACATTTGGGGTGTGCTTGCTTATAAGGTTCTGGGTCTCCCCGTTGGGAAAACTTATCTCTAGAAATGGAGGACATTTTCACAGCAAAGTGAGTGGTATTTTAAAAGCTCTGGCTTTGTTTTAAAAACAGGAAGTGTTAACTTCAGCTGGATTAGTTAAGCTCTTCAAGAGTTCTGGCAGTTTCTTGTGGGGACCCAAGGTATTCCAGGCAGGATACCCTTCCTTCATCATCAGGTTTATAAAGAAGAAAATTAAATAAGCCTTTCAAAATACAATAGCTGTCCTTCCATGTAGTAAAAACGAATTTGTGTGGACGTTGTTCAAGTGGAAATTTGAATTTCTTTAGCTATAAAACAAAGCTTTAATGGTTATTCTTTGATGTGTAGTGATCGTGTTTTTTAAAAATATTTTATTTATTGTTTTATTTGTGTGAGAGACAGAAAAGGGGAGAAAGAAAGAAGGAGAGAGAGAAAGAAAGAGAATGGTCCCGCCAGGGCCTCTAGCCACTGCAAACAAACTCCAGATACATGCATCACCTTGTGCATCTGGCTTACGTGGGTTCTAGGGAATCAAGCCTGGGTCCTTAGGCTTCAAAGGCAAGTGCCTTAACCACTAAGTCATCTCTCCAGCCCCTGATCATATTTTCAAAACATAATGAGTAAACAAAATGTATTAAGGAAGATTAGTAAGGAAAGCACAAGGAGATCTTACAATGTGGAATGAACTCTAGAATATTCTCGAATGTTACTTTTCTAAGGAAGAAGAAATGAAAACCAGGGAGTTCAGTTACAGTCACAAAACTAGCAAGAAGAGTTCAAGTTAGACCCAGTCACCTCATTCCCTGCCCTTGCCTTTCTATTGTTTTTGAATATAGAAATATTTTTACCATAGATACAGAAATAATTACTTTCCATAAAAATGGAAAGAAGAGGTAGGAGGATCACCATGAGCTCGAGGCCAGCCTGAGACTACATAATGAATTCCAGGTCAGCCTGGGTTAGAGAGATAGCAGACCTCAAAAAACAAAAAAAAAGAAAGAAAGAAAAGAAAAGAAAGAAGGAAGGAAGGAAAGAAGGAAGGAAGGAAGGAAGGGAGAAAGAAAATAAAAATAAAGTGGAAAGAAAGAAGAAAACTGGTTATTTAACCATTTAACCTTGCATATCCGTTTAACTTCTCTGTGTCTCAGTTTTGCTAACTATATTAGGGGCTGCCCTGTTTTAAGGGCTTTTTGAGAAAGGTTGAACAAGTGAGTGAGTGTGAGTGTTTGCTTTCATCCTTGTTTACACAGCAGAGATCAGGTTTCTAAGACTGTGGTCTCAGAGAGTTCAGCAGCCACAGAAAACATGTGGGTCCTTTGAGATCAACAGTCCCTGTGACAGGGGAGGAGTTTGGATACCAAAGAGATTTGGGTTGATCAGAACCCCAACATTGATGGTGTCAACTTCTCAGGTCTTACTGTGAAGCAGAACTCCTTTTCAGAGACCTGTAGGGTCTTCATAAGTGCCCTATAAGAGCAAGGGAACTGCCTACTGTCACAAACCATCTTTTATGAGTCGGGAAAGGAGAAGTTGAGTGTGTACCTGGTGCCATACCTTCCCTCTAAATTCCCTTTTCTTCAAAGCAGTGGTTTGATAGTTTTATAGGTCTCGGAGGCTGGGAGGGAGGGGCAGAAAACTGTATTTCTTAAAAGCACTCCCCTCAGGTGATTCCTGGGTAGGCAATTAAAGATTATAATTAGAGAAAAATATCGATGAAAAGTGTAGAAAAGTATAGATGCCTTCTGTCGTGGCACACACCTTTAATCCCAGCACTTAGGCAGCAGAAGTAGGAGTATCACCATAAGTTCAAGGCCACCATAGTGAATTCCAAGTCAGCCTGGGCTACAGTGAAACCCTACCTCAAAAAAAAAAAAAAAAAAAAAAACCTAATAAAATAAAAAATAAATAAAAATGAAATATCAAAACCTGGCTGTGTCTAAAGATCTGAAAGTCTTCTCCTATTTTATAAAGAATTTATAAAGAGGGTTCTGTTCCCTCACTCTGACAAGCACAGGGCTGGAAAGATGATGTTACTGCAGTATAATGAGTTACATGAGGATGTTAGTAAACAAAGCAGGGCTTCTCTCCTAGTAACAAATTTAGGGCTCACACACCAGGGATATTTGCCAATGGCTGGAGACGTTTTGAGTTGTCAAACTAGAGAAAACAACTAGAGTTGAGAGAGGTTGTGACACACCCCACAGACCACAGGAACACACTCCCATGGCAAAGAATTATTCACAGCATGAATGTCAGTAGCATGGAGACTGAGAAACCTTGTGATGTTCCTGAACGAAGTAGCATTATTGACTCGCAAGGAGGAACGGCTGAGGTTAGAAGGATCTCAGAAGGTCACTGAGTAGGCAAGCCTAGGGAACAGTTCAGCCACCCAGAACACCGCTTGGCTTGAGCAATAAATACGCCCTTCCCAAACAATAGGTAGCCACATGTTAGGAACTTGAGTCCCCACCTGTACCAAACTGTATGTATACCCCACTACCCATAATGAACTAGGTTTCTCTGCCCCTTAGAGACCATTATTCATGATCAAATATGTTCTTAGATAAATACTAGATCGGAATGGCATCCAACCTGGACCAGATTGGGGTACAAATGGAGTAAGGCAAACTGTATCTTCTAAGTGAACTTTTAGGGAGAAACCTCTGACTATCTTATGCCTAATATAACTAGGAGTACATATAATTAAAATCAGATACATCATGGGAAGGATCATATGCAATAGATAAAATGTTGTTCAACCCAAACCAGAGTACCACACAAGCTATGTCCTGGACAACCAATCTGTCCTCACCTAATAATCCCATAAGGGGTTTTCCCTGGAGAGATGGCTCAGTGGTTTGAGGTGCTTCCTTGCAAAGCCTGATGGCCTAGGGTCAATTCCCCAATATCCATATAAGCTAGATGCACAAAGTGGTACATACATCTGGAGATTGCTTACAGTGGCAAGAGACTTGGACTCACTCTTGCTCTCTCTTTCTCTCTCTCCTTGCAAATAAATAAATGCAAATATTTAAAAAAGAGAAGCCTCCCTGCTGATGTGACAATGTGATGCTTGCTGTCTGTTCTTGCCACACTTTCCTCATCATGACAGATTTCCTTTGAAACTGTAAATTGAAAATAAACCTGTTCCTTCCTTAAGCTGCTCCTGGTGAGCTCTTTTGTTCCAGCAATGAAAAAGTCATCAACACATCTGTAAAACCAAGACCACACAGATGCTGCTGCTACATTCTGGATGGAACCTGGCCCTCATGGATCTCAGCTATAGTGGCATCTGTGTGTGCTGGTTGCTGGATCTGTGAAAACCTAGGCATCTGTTTTTGTGCAGATCTATTAGATACTTTCTCATTGCCAGGTCAAAATACCTAGCCAGAAGCAACCTGTGAAGGAAAAGTTCTATTTCAGTTTACAGTTCTAGAGGGTCGAGTCTATCACAGTAGGAGCAGGAAACCAGCATCACATGGTCACATCAGCAGGGCAGAAGTAGAACGTGATGAATGCTGGTGCTTAGCTACATTTCTATTTTTTATTCAGTCCAGGACTCCCACCCCATGGAATGGCACAACCCACAGGGCGGATCTTTCAAAATCAATTCATCTTATTTAGAAAAGCCATAACATACATGCCAAGATATGAGCTTCCATGGTGATTCTAAATCCTGTCAACCAGAAATGAACAATCACGGCAGGGAACCTCTTTAGCATTTTTCCTTTAGGCTTTATCCTTTCAAAAGAACATGTATTCTCAGAAGTTAGACCTTCCATTGGTGGGATTTCACCCTCAGGGTATCTTTTTTATTCCCTGAGAGTAGAGCAGTAGGATTTTCTTTAATTGTGCTCATCTATTTAAAAATTTCAGCTACTTTTTAAAGCACCAGCAGTATCATTGTGGGGGATTTCAGACTTGCACCTTTCTTCACTAAATGGCAAATTTTTCATTTTTTCTCTCTGCTTGTTGCTCTTTCACTGCAGATATGGGTAATATCAGTAAATGAGAGCCTTATAAACTCAATTGTCATTTTGCCTTGAAAGTGCCTCTCTCAAGCATATTAGTCTATTATCTTTAAATTCAACCAAACTCACCTTCTCAGGACACAAGCCAGACACAGACATTTTTCTTTGCCATAATCTAACACAAGCTGTCTCTAGCATAGTTTGCAACAAAGTCCTTGTTCTCCTGTGAAATTTCACAAGCCAGACCTTCTCCACTGTCCATGTATCTCACAGCATTCTGGTCTTCCACACCTCCAACTAGATGTCTCCCTAAGCTCTGTTTGCAGCAATGTAAACCCAAACCCAAAGTTCCAAGCTCTTTTATATGCCTCCCTCAAACCAGTTGCAAAGGCCTACAAACCAAATGGCTAAGTTTATCATATCAACCACCCCACTCCTGGTACTCATTTTCTATTTCTTTTTATTTTTTTTTTCCTCAGTGCTATGAAAAAAATACTTGACCAGAAGTAATTTAACGAAGAAAAGAGTTTTTTCTGGTTTATAATTTCAAGGGGTCATACCCCATCATGGTGGGAAAGCAGGGTGGCAGAAGCAAGAGGCCAGTTTGTCTCATTTCAGCCAGAGTCAGGAAGCTGAGAATGAACAAAAAGTGGGGCCAGGCTATAACACCTCAAGGCTTGCCGTCAGCAACTAATTTTCTTCTGTAAGGCTCCATCTCCTAAAGGTTCCACAACCTTCCAAAACAGTGCCATCAAGTGCTCAAATATATGAGCTTATAGGGTTCATTTTACATTCATTACATGGTCTCTAACTTGAACCTAGAACTTGTGGAAGCAGCTAGTCTAATCTAGCAATTTTGCCCCAGGATCCCTGTCTCCATTTCTTGAATGGTGGGTTTGGAGATGGACTGCCATGCCCACCCAGCACTTATGTGAGTTCTGGGAATCCGAACTCCAGTCTTCATCCTTAACAGCAAGTACTTTATACATTGAGCCATCTTCCCAGTCCACTTTCTTTGTATTCATCCTGGAATCCCAGCCCTTGGAATGTTGCCAGCCACATTCAGTGTGGGCTTTCCCTACTCTGTTAAATCTTTCTGGAAGCACCTTAATAGACACATCCAGGGATATGTGTCCATGGTTGACAGTGAAGAATAATCATTGCACCTTGGTCCTCTCCTTTTTCTCCAGAGCAATACCTAGGATGAATTGTTGAATGTTATATGGATCTGAGCCCTGAAATACAACAGCTTTTTCCAAGCCTCCTTGCCTTTGAGTAGTTCACAGTGTGGAGCACTGTTAATCTGTCTTGTCCTTGAAATGTTCTTCCTCTAAGTTTCTGCAACTGACTCTTTGGTTCTCTCATTAACACTCTTGGAACTCTACAAGAACCCCCAAAATGAGATCTCTCAAGAAGCCACTTCTACTTTCTTACTGTTTTTCCTTGGCAATCTCATGATTCTGCATGGTAGCTATTGAATTATGCAATGTGTATGTCTTATCCTGTCTTTCCTCTTCATGTCTGTCTTGTTGACTATCTCCATGGAAAGATATTAAAATGGCTCCATCTGAGAAATTCAATAGAATGGACTGAATATTAACTTCCCATTTGCCATCTGTGTGGCTCTGGGCATGGTGCTCATAGGTCCAATGAGATCATATGGTAGATGCTAATAAGTGACTATTCCACATGGAATGGCTATAACCAAAGATAGTAACAAGTTTTGGCAAGGATGAAGAAACACTGGAACTTTCATACATTGCTATGGGAATATAGTACACTTTGAATATAGCATGACAGTTTCAAAGACAACACACATAAGGAGTTGGGTCAGTGGATAAAGTGCTTGCCACACAAGTATGAGCACCTGAGTTCAGATGCCCAGAACCCACATACAAAACCAGATCCTGTGCTGAAAGCATCTGTAATACCAGCACACCTACAAGCAAACATGGAGGCAGAGATGGGAGAAGTGCTAGCTAGCCTGGAAAATGCAATGGTGAGCAAGGAGAGACCTTGCCTCACATGAGGCGGAAGGTGAAGGCCAACAGCCAAGATTGTCCTTGGACTTCCACAAGCATTCTGTGGCATGGACACACCTGCAAAACACCCCCCTATACACACACATCATACACATCATACCTAAATTTATCATCTGACTCAGCAATTTCACTCCTAAAAACCTCCCTAAAAGAACTGAAAAAATTAACACAGAGATATGTGCATGAATAGTCATATCCACTTGTTAGTTATAGTAATCAAAAGGAAGAAGCAACCCACTGTCAATAACTGGTGACAGGATAAACAAAGTGAGGTATAAGAAGAAAAGAAATACTGATTGAGGCTATAACATGGATGTGCCTCTCAAGTGTTACCAAAAAATTAGCTAAGTGGAAGAAGCTAAGCACAAAAGGTTCTTTGTCCTATGTGGCTACATTGGTACCAAATGTTTCCAGAGTAAAGTGCAGTCAAGAGACAGTTGAGTGGTTGCCTGGGACTTTGGGGTGGGAGCGTTGACCATAGTCAGGGCTCACGCATCTCTAGTTGATAGACATTTTCTGCAACTGGATTGCTGTGATGTTTATGCAACTGTGACTTAACGAAGACTTCATTCAATTATATGCTTAACATGGGGGAGCATTTTATGATATGGAAAGTATACCCCTTTTAACTGTAACTATGATTGTTTTGTCTTCTGTATAAAGCTCATACCTGAGCATTCCCTGTTAGTAGTTTTACTAAAATAAAATATCCCCAGAAATTGAAAATAAGCTTAGACTTTGAGAGTGGAAGAAAGAAAAAGAAAGAAAGAAAGAAAGAAAGAAAGAAAGAAAGAATAAAAAAAGAAAGAAAGAAAGCCCTAAGAATCAGCACACTGTGGCCTTGTCCAAAAAGCCTGGAAGACAGTCAAGTCCACGGATGTGACTCCACCACGTGACTGCCCCTACATCTGAAGCATGACCTCAGCTCCCAGGGCTTACGCACCAGTCTTTCATGAGTTTCATTTGCCTAAGCAGACTCTACTGTAGGTGACCAAATCTAGATGCTCCTACAAGGTTCATTTGGATTGCCAAAAATATTTTGACAGGCTACACACATGTAGACTGGCTCAGTTCTTGCTTGCATTACTACAAGTTCCCAATTACTAGGAAAATCTAATAAAGCCCAATTAGACATTAAAATATACCATTCTACTCACAATAGCAATGATTCTCAAAGTTAGCAATTAGAACAAACTTCATGATTATTTTTTATATTTTTTGTTTTCTAAATAAAATAATAATTCTCATTGTAAGCCAGGCATGGTGGCACTGACCTATAATGCCAGCAATCCAAAAGCTGAGGCAGGAGGATGATAAGTTTGAGGTCAGCCTGGGCGACATAACAAGATTCATCTTAGTGCAACACCAGCAGTAATTCTAACCTTGTGACCTCTGAGATGGGATGAACTTATCATAAACACAACATTAGGGATTAGTTTAAATATAATTATAAAACAAACAAATGCAAAAAAAATCAGGCACCATTTGTTGATTATAAAAGCTAATTAAAGAAGAAGAAGAAACTATTCCAGGCAACAGACTGATGCATCAACGTTGTAAATCCTTGCTTGGCTTGGTCTGCGGATTTGAATAACAACTGAGCACAAAGTCTCAATTGTGTTCGTCCTCCTGGTTGGCCTGAATGGAGCACACAGGTTTTCATTTTGTAGGCAGAATTCCTCCGTCTTTGGTTACACATCACATGGATAACACTGTCCAGTTGTCAGAACTGGTGCTTTCTCCTCGTCAGAGTGTTCTAACAGCAGCCAGAGGCAAACCTCGGGGGATGTGTACGGCAAGCCCAGAGCTCTGCTTTTTCCCTGCCTGTGCTGAGGAAGGATGTGCGTGAGCTGCAGGGGAGGAGGTGCGGAGCAGGGTACCCTACCGCGGCCTCCAGATGGGCTGAGCTGGCTCTCTTGCGGCCTGTGGGAACTGCGTGTTCTCATGGGTCTCTGCACTCGGGGACAGCACTGAAGGGCTTTATGTGCGCTGCACCTGCCCCGTAAGCAGCAGCATTGATTTCTGCTCCCAGCAGCCCTCAATAAGGAGCACTATTCACTGAATATGCTGTCCTTTTCATCACCCTGGAGGAAGAGTCTGCGAGTTCTTTGCCCCTCCAGCCCATAAGTCATAGAACTTTGCTGTTATCTCTATTTTCCAGGACATTTATTTTTTGCAAGATGTTGCACAGATGAGAAACCCGCCCATGGTCTCTGAGTCCTAGATCTGTAAGGAGGGAGGTAACGTTAGTATGCTGCGATTTTAGGGAAAAGATAACGTGCTACTTAACCTGATACTGCCCACTGATGCGGAGGAAATGTCTCAGGAACAAAACAAGCCAGTTGAAGAAACTTTAAAATGATTTTTTTTTTAAATGTTATTTCTCGGGCTGGAGAGATGGCTTAGCGGTTAAACACTTGCCTGTAAACCTAAGGACCCCGGTTCAAGGCTCGATTCCCCAGGACCCACGTAAGCCGGATGCACAAGGTAGCACATGCATCTGGAGTTTGTTTGCAGTGGCTGGAGACCCTGGCGTGCCCATTCTCTCTCTCTCTCTCTGTGTCTCTCCTTCCCTGCCTGTTTCTATATCTCTCTCGCAAATAAATGATTTTAAAAATTAGAAAAAAAAAATTTTTTTAATGTTATTTCTCCTCTGCTCTCTATGGGATTTTTCCCTCCCTTTGAAAGGAGGGGAGTTAGCTTTAGTTAATTAATGAGAGTAACTGGACACAATGACCCACAGAGTCACAGAACCAGAAGGAAGCTCAGTTTACCCTTGACTTTTAAGTCCAGACCTTCCCCAACAGCAAACTTTTTATTGTGAGAGATTCTTCTCAAACTCAGTATAATGTCTCATGACTAATGTCCTTAATTTTGTCCCAGTTTTGCTCTCTGATAGAGTTTGGTTGGATTTTTTGTTTTTAATATTTTATTTAGTTATTTTGAGAGAGAGGGGGGCAAATAGAGGGAGAGAGAGGCAGATAGTGAGAGAATGGGCACAGCAGGACCTCTTAGCCACTGCAAACAAACTCCAGACACATGTGCCACATTGTGCATCTGGCTTACATGGGTCCTGGGGAATCACACCTGGGTCCTTAGCTTCACATGCCATCCCTCCAGCTCAAGCCTCCAAAGCTCCAAGTGTTGAAAGCTTGGACCCCAGGGTGGTACTGTTGGGAAGTCGCAGAATCTTTAACAGGCAAGGCCTATGGGAGGTCCTCGGGTCAGTGGAGGCATGCCTCCAAAAGGAACTATGGGACTTTGGTTTTGTTTCTTTCCTTCTTTGTTTTTTTCTGTTTCTCGGTCATGAGGAGAGTGCCTTGCTCAGCCATACATTCCTTCCTTGATCTGATGCCTGGCCATAGGCTCAAAGCAATTGCTTCTGCACGGAGACCTCCTGAACTGGTTGCTGAGTCCACCCTTTCCTCTTCATAAGTTACCTCAAGTGTTTGCTATGTAGTAAAGGAAAACTCACTAACATACTCTCCATTTTGCTCTATTAAAATTCCATTTTTTTCCCCATGAGCTTTGGGAGAAGCACTGCTTCCTGCCTGATTTCCTGCACCTAAACACAACCAGTACATCTGTCTGTGGCAAGGGGATTCCAGGTGACTAGTCTTCTAGATAATTGTTCTTTTATTATTGTAAGATGATAGGACTTGAGAATGAAAAGGAATGTCAGAAATCAGTTGCTACAAGCTCCATCCTGTGCAGGAGTATATACTCATCACGGCTCCACTTCCTATTCAGATAAGAGATTGGCTATGTCAGGGGACAAGTCATTCTGTGGTCATGTCAGAGGACAAGCCATCCTGCAGCAGGGCAGCCTAAATGGTCAATAAATCCATAAATCAACATGTCCTCCTTTAGACACAGCTCATCGCCCAGTAAGTTCTGCTGGATTCTGGATGGTCTGTCAAGAAAGATACATAGCAATCAGCCTAGAGCCTCATTCTCATACGAAAATGTAGGGTTCTTGGCAGTTCTTACTTCTCCACTTCTCTCTGCTGCAACACTCAGCTCATGTAAACAGACACTCCTCCTTCATTCACTTACACATCACAGGATTGGATGGTCCTCTGGTTCTTTAAAGTTAGGTGCCCATTTTTGCATCAACATGCCAATAAACCTGTACAAATGCCAAAAAGCTGTATGTGTGACTTAAGCATATGAATGGTAATGTATAAATTATTTAAACTTCAAAAACAGGAATCTCCACCTGAAAAGTAGAAACTACGGTTTACATCGGTCCTCTCTACAATGGGACATGACAAAATAATCCTTTGGACTAGAGAGGATAAAGTCTTGTGATAGTTTTTAAAAAGCAGTGTACCTGAGCTGGAGAGATGGCCCAGTGCTTAAGACACTTGCCTGCAAACCCTAATGACCCAGGTTTGATGCCCCAGGACCCACGTAAAGCCAGATGCACAAGGGGGCGCATGCATCTGGAGTTGGTTTGCAGCAGCTAGAGGCCCTGGTGTGCCCATTCTCCCTCTCTCTCTCCTCTCTCTGTTTCTGTCTCTCTCTCTCTCTGTCTGTTTCTTTTTCTGCTTGTAAATAAATAAATAAATAAATAAATAAATAAATAAATAAATATTTTGTTTTAAAAACTCAGTGTGCCTAGGTCAGGAGTGCATGCTCAGATATCCTGAATTACGCATGATCATTAATGTCTAGTATTCTCTCCTCCAATTTAAAATAAGTTAGATTAACTATCCACTCACCTAAGTTACAAATTTCCATAAGAGGAAAAATATTTCACAAGATAGCCTAAGGTTGGGTCAGTAAAAAAATCGAGAATGTATGTTAATGTTAATTATTAGCTGTTTTAATGACTTGAATAGATATAGTTTGTCTAAACCTCTCCCAAATGAGACACAAGGAAACAAAATTTACCTAATTTATTCATACAGTATTTAAATCCATAGTTAGCCTAATTAGAAATCATTGGTTTAATTTTTCTATCTTAAAGTTGTCAGTGCAATTATAGCAAATGCTTAACTCAAAACAGTATATTTTCTTTTCTTATAAATATTTTATTTATATTTATTTATTTGAGAGAGTGATACAGAAATATGCAGGGAGAGAGAATGGGCATGCCAGGGCCTCCAGCCACTGCAAACGAGCTCCAGATGCATGTGCCTCCTTGTGCATCTGGCTTACGTGGGTACTGGGGAATCGAGCCTCAAACTGAGGTCCTTAGGCTTCATAGGCAAGTGCTTAACCACCAAGCCACCTCTCCATCCCTATTTTCTTAAAGATTGTTGTCAATGTAAGATCTGAAATGTTAAAACCAGTACTGGGAAACATAGATTAAAATACTTCAACATATGGGCATAGGCAAGGTCTTTCTGAAAGGGACCCTAAAATAAAGGAAATAACCCCAAGAATTGACACATGGATTAAACAAAACTAAGAGGCTCTGTGTGGAAAAAGAAACAATCACACGGTGTACAGAGAACATTTAGGTACATCCCACACAAGGGACTACTATCTAGGCTATATAAAGAACTGCAAAAGGCTGACCCACTGGTAATGTGGTATGAACCCTAACTTTACTGTCACTAAAGTTAATTACAACCCCCAACTGCTAAAGTTGACTGTCTTACAAAAATAACTGCAAAAATTGCACACAGAGAGAGGGAAGGGAAGGAGGGAGGGAAGGAGGGAGGGAGAGATCGGGCAACCAATAAGTGGGAAAATTAACTGAACAGTTCTCAAATAAGAAATACAAATGCCTAATAAATACTTGAGGGGGAAAAAAGGTGTTCAGCATCCTTAGTCTTCAGGGAAATGCAAGTTAAAACTATTCTGAGATTCTATCTCACCCCAGTCAGAATAGCCATCTTCAAGAAAACATAAGACAACCAATGCCGACAATATTGTGGGGAAAGAGGTGTCCTTTTTCACTGCTGTGGAGATGTAATACCTAAGTCAACAAACACACCACAGAGATACAAGCACATCCATGTTTATTACTGCACTATCCACAATAGCCCAGAAATAGAACCAGCCTGCAGATGAATGGATAAAGAAAATGCCACACAAATAGACAGTGGAACTTCATTCAATCATAAAGAATAAGGAAATTGGACTGGAAAGATGGCCTATCAATTAAAGGCACATGCTTGTTAAGCCTGATGGCCCGGGTTTGGTTCCCTACTATCCAAGTAAGGCCAGAGGCACCAAGTGGTGCATGCGTCTGGAGATTGTTTGCAGAGGCAAGAGGCCCTGACTTAACCCTTTTGCTCTCTCTCCTAAAAAATATTATATTAATTATTTTTTAAATATTTAAAGGAATAAGGAAATTATGAAATTTGCAGGAAAATGGAACTAGAAGTTATTATGTTAAGCAAAATAAGCCAGGCTCAGTAAGAGGAATACCACATGCTTTAACTCATATGCAGAACCTAGATTTAAAAGTATATACGTGCGTGCATGCGTGCGTGTGTGTGTGTGTGTATGTGTCATGATACTAGAAAAGGGGACCTTAGAAAGGAGAAAGAGGCCGGGTGTTGTGGCACATGCCTTTAATCCCAGTACTTGGGAGGCAAAGGTAGGAGGATTATGTGGGTTCAAGGCCACCCTGAGACTACATAGTGATTCCAGGTCAGCCTGGGCTAGAGCGAGACCCTATCTTGGAGAAAAAAAAAAAAAGGAGGAGGAGGAGAGTTTAAGGAAGAAACAGAAAAGAAAGAAATGAACACTTGACACATACAGCTTGAGAGCCAAAAGGGGGAACTGCTCCAGGGGAGAAAAGGAGACAGGAGAGGGGTACAGAGAGCACTGGGGAGGGAGACCAATTGATATCACATAGAATGACACATATATATGAAAGCACCATTATGACACCCATTACTTTATATGCTAACTTAAACAACAATTTTTTTGAGAGAGAGAGAGAACAGAGAGAGAGGAAGAAGCAAAGAGAGAGAGAGAGAGAGACTGGGCTCACCAGGGCCATTTCAGCCTCTGTGAACGCACTCCAGACGTGTATGCCCCCTTGTGGGCAAGCACAGCATTGCGTGCTTGCGTCACTTTTGCATGTAGCTAAATGTGGGACCTGGAGAATCAAGCGGGCATTCTTAGGCTTGGCAGGCAGGCGCCTTAACTGCTAAGCCATCTTTCTAGCCCAAACAATAATTTTTAAAAAAGAAGAAACAATTGCTGTCAATGATCATTTGGGGATTACTTTTGTTCATTCTGTACTACGGTGCATACAACATCCATACACTGTTTCTACCCAGGCACATAGCTCTATAAATCAGTATATTACACACCTACATCATGAGCGTTGTTTTTTTTTATGTGTGTGTGATATTGAAAAAGGTGCTATTTCATATCTTTCTCCATCTGTACACTGGGATAATATTGTGAAAGTACGAAGAGACACCTGGTTAAAGACAGAAGCAACAAAACTAAAAATATAGGAAATGAGGGAATGAGCTGAGCAGTCTGAGACGGAGACTGTACAGAGGAGTGAGCTAAGTGCAGTTACGTGAAAAACATTGATACTCTCAATGTGACAGACACATTGCAGCGGCAGTGATATTACAGCAAATCACCCTCAAAATGGGGCACTGCCCTGCAATGTGAAGGAAAAAGAAATACTTCAGAGTCATTATTTAACTGTCCAATGAATTGTTAATACGTCTTCCTTAAAGAACACACACACACATACACACACACACACGCTGCCAAAGAACTGAGTCTTTTTTTTTTTTTTCTCCTCCTGAATTTGAAAGCCAGGCTGTTAGTATGGGAACTGAGGAAAGACAGTCAGTAACAACCACCCGTACCTCATATATAGATTTTAATAATAAGAATTTCTTTTTTTTTCCTGTATGATTCCATGAGAGGTATTGTTTTTCCCTCATCCTTTGATGGCTTTTGCAGTTGGTGAGTAAGGAGTGGCCAGGACAGCAGACAAAGCAGTTTTTTGAAGGTTGTGAGAGCTTCCTCGCCCTCCTTCCTACCCTTACCCTGAAGGTCTGAGTAAGAGACATTACCCGATGCCAATGCGACTGCCGCCCGGAAATTCTCTGAAGAAGCTGCCTGCCTTGAATCCTAACTAGAAAATCCAAAAGACTCTCTCTCACACTCCACAGGAAGATGAATAACATAAATGGCCTTCTCCCCTGGAAAAAAAAATCTAATTATAAGTGTATAGATTTTTGTAAAGGTTGGTACTGAATACTCAGAAATATATTAAAATCATATTTACCCTCCATAGGAAAATTGAAAAGGAAATGATATTTTGAGACAAAAGGCCAACTCTGAAACTTGGGAGAGGTGACAGTTACAAAACACAGGCATGTGATGAGAGCAGATCTGCGGGATGCTAATGGCGCTCTTGTCCTTTCTCTGCTCCATGCTAAGTCCCTTCTCAACAGACTCAATGTGGGCTTCATAGAAAATCTTTTTTAACGTGATGACTGTGCTGTTGTTAATGAATTTACTATAAATCTGTGCTAAAGACTATAAAAACTGCTAATATGTTGTCCTTAATAACATTAATAACAATAATACTAGAGGACAGCAATCAAGCGTCTTATTAAACATGAATCTGGACTGAGAAAGACTTTGTTTCAAATCTTGAGCCCATCATCACCAGTTGGGCGCAAGTTCTTTCAAGTTGTCCCGCTTCATTTTTTTAACCCATAAATTGGATAGAAACACCTGCAATTCAAATTCAATTCAAAGTGGGGTTTGAGCTTAAAATGAAAATGTGGGACTGGAGAGATCGCTTAGCAGTTAAATGCTTGCCTGTGAAGCCTAAGGACCGGAGTTCGAGGCTCCATTCTCCAGGACCCACGTAAGCCAGATGCACAAGGAGGTGCATGCATCTGGAGTTCGTTTGCAATGGCCTCCAGCCCATTCCCCCCACCTCTGCCTATTTCTGTATCTCTCTCTCTCTCAAATAATCAAATAAAAAAATAAAATATTAAAAAATGAAAATTTGTCTGTCAATCTCATTAGTGCTCAATAAATAGTCATTATTAGCATTTTGGCCATTCTGAAAATGATAAGGAAAATCTCTCCCTTTTTTTGCATGTATGTGTGATGTAGTGCGTGCGGTATGTGGTGTGTGTGTGTGTGTGTGTGTGTGTGTGTGTGTGTGGTAGGTACATGCATATGTGTGTGCAACAGGAAGGTATGAAACTGATATTTACATGATACTGAAATGAAATCGTTGATGCCTGTGCAGTGACACCTGTCCTTATGCTAACAAATTATGCCAAAATTCATCAACTTGCAGTAGCAAACATACACAATCTCATAGTTTCTGTGGGTAGAGCCGGGAGAAATCTGGGTGACTGTCTCAAGGCCTCCCTGGAGGTTATGTCCAGTTGTTGAGTGAGGCCTACCATGGCATCCAAAGGCTTGCCTGGAGAGGACCTGCCTTCACGCTCACTCCTGTGGGTGTTGGACGGTCATTGGCTATGGGTGAGGATTTCCATGTTCTTTGTGCACCTCTCCACAGGTGGCTGAATGTCTTCATGATGTGGGAGCCAAGGCCTCCAGTTTCTGGTGAGCTATTGGCTTTTGCTTCTTACCATGTGGGCCTCTCCACAGGACAGCTCATAGGGCTGCAACTGGATTCCCACAGAGCAAATGAAGACACACGGAGAGAATATATGAGCCTAAAGTCACAGCATCTTATACCTCAAATAGGAACTGATATGCTGAATATAGGGAGTAACCTGCCACTACATCTTGTAGTCCATTTATTTCACAGAAAGTCTCTGGTATGATATGGGAGGGGCTGGCATGGGACACAAAGACCAGATAGAGGTACCATGATGCTGGGCTGCCACAACACTCATGGTGGTGAAATGCAGGACAGGTCTTTTCTCTGGTTTAAGATTCACAAGATGGCATCAGTTTTCTCTGATGAAAAGAAAGCAGTCTGGGCATGGGAGAGATGGCTTAGCAATTAGCCAAAGGACCCCGGTTCAATTCCCCAGGACCCACGTAAGCCAGATGCACAAGGGGGCACACGCATCTGGAGTTCATTTGCAGTGGCTGGAGGCACTGGTGCGCCCATTCTCTATCTTTCTTTCTCTCTCTCCCTGCCAATTTCTGTATCTCTCTCCCTCTCTCTCAAATAAATAAAAATATTTTTTTTAAAAAAAAAAAGAAAGAAAGAAAGAAAGAAAAGAAAAGAAAGCAGTCCAGGATTAATGAGCCAGAGCCCGTGGCTTTAGGGTTTAAACTTTTTACACCTTCTACTGGGTGCTTCTGAGTTAGCCCTCACAATGAGCTGTTAGCCAGGAGAACACATAATGTCTTCAAAACAATGCAGGTCTTTACCATAACACTTCATTACCAGCCAGAGCTAAAGGTAAGACCCAATTACTGAAGACACCACAGGCTGCAGTTACAAAACACCATGTGGGGCTGGAGAGATGACTTAACAGTTAAGGAACTTGCCAGAAAAGCCAAAGGACCCAGGTTCGATTCCTCATGACCCACATAAGCCAGATGCACAAGGTGGTGCACGCATCTGGATTTCATTTGCAGTGGCTGAAGGCCCTAGCATGCCCATCCTCTCACTCTCTCTCTCTCTCTTTCTCTTTCTTTCTTTCTTTCTCTCTCTCTGCCTTCTCTCTCTCAAATAAATAACTTAAAATATATATCTAAGAAAAAAAACCACCATGCTGGAACTGAGAGGGAAACCAGTTCTGTCCCCACTAATCCTCATAGTGTTGGAAAATGCTATGGGAGTTGCTGGGGGACAATGGTCACCAACAGAGTGAACAAGCAGAGGAGCCTGCAAGCTACAAAATCAACCAGCTGGGCAAGAAGCACACACTTCTGCAATAGTGGCACACAGCCTATGTGGGTAACCAACTGTTCTCCAGTTGGACATAAGGCACATTCAGTAGGGGAGAACCCATATTTGATATTGGAAACCAAGTCAGAATCCCATGGCCAGGAAAGTCATGGACTCCAGAGAGAAGCCCCCACTGCTCTCTGAATAATAAGAGTGGGCTTGCATACCCCAAACTCTCTCAAACAACTATGCCTATCTCCTTTAATTCCAGCTGCTCTCACTCTTGGTTGGGGGAGTTCTGTTTTATTTTACAGATGGCAGAGAAAACTCAGGAGATCCAAGATCCATCAATATGACAAGAAAATATAGCTTACTATCTACCACAAGACATGACACCTCTACCACGTCTGCTGAGGCCCATGAAAAATTGCAGAAGAAGCTGCAATGGGAATGTTGCTCCCCTGCTAGCCTGACAACCAGCTCTAGAGTCAGGACCACAGACACTCGGGTCAATCAAAACACATCAAATAGGGATGGAGAGATGGCTCCATGGTTAAGGTGCTTGCCTGCAAAGCCTATGGACCAGGGTTTGATTCCCAAGTACCTATGTAAAGCCAGATGCACAAGGTGGCACATGAATCTGGAGTTCACTCCTTGCAGTGGCTAGAGGCCCTGGCATAACCATCCTCTTTTTCACTCTATCTATCTATCTGCCTTATTCTCTTTCTCACTCTATTGGTCTATCTGCCTCTCTCTCTCTCTCTATCTATCTATCTATCTATCTATCTATCTCTCCCAGATAAATAGATAAAATTTTTCTTAATAAAACACATCAGGGCAGGAGAGATGGCTTAGCGGTTAGGGCACCCACCTGAGAAGCCTAAGAATGCCCATTCGATTCTCCAGGTCCCACATTTAGCCAGATGCAAAGTGACACAACGGTGCAATGCCACACTTGCCCACAAGGGGGTGCATGCATCAGGAGTTCATTCACAGTGGCTGAGAGGCTGCTGGCACACCCATTCTCTCTCTCTCTCTCTCAATAAAAATAAAAACACATCAAATTAGAAATCCAGAGGCTATAGTGAACTAAGCATTAAACCAGACTGTTAACAGACCCATCAAGGCTCTGGAACCATCATGTTAGGTGGGGCTGGAAGGTTGTAATAGCCACAGAGTGGTTAGGAATATCCTAAGGCAGAGCCCCCCAACCACCCAGAAACTAAAGACCTTAATTACCCAACAGTGAACACCAATGATCCTACTGAGGAGAGCCCTCAGGGAAAGTGGGATATAAGACTATTTGTCAAAATCAAAATAAATAAAATTTAAAAGAAAATAAAAGAGAAAAAAAGAAAGCAATCTGGCCTCTTGGTTGAAGCAAGAGTCTTACAGCCCAATGCAATGGAAAGATTTATTCAGAGGCACTTCAGTGCAAAGCCATGATTGCAAATACACATTACAGTTGTTCCTGTCAGGAAAGCGTGTTACCACACAGGATGGGATGAAAGAAACCAAACCTTACTTTCATCCCATGGATTTTCTAGATGAAGTAAGAGAAAAGATGACTTTGAAAACTACTTTTCTCCTGCAGTTACTAAAATTCCCAAAAAGTTTTAGTGTGTGAGAAAATTCTAGGTGGGTGCTAACTCTTTAAGAAAAATGTCCTTGATGGTAGAATTTTAGAGCTAGAACCTGCCCAGAGCTAACCACCTTTTCCTGAGACCCAAGGAGCGTGTGCAAAGAAACTGGCAAACTCCAGTGTGCCAAGCAAGAAAACATAAGTTGGCCTTGGTTCTTGTCTTGCAGAAACTCAAAGAGGGAAGTTACCATGGAGTCCTCACATCGGGTGGGACTAAGTGTGTTGTCTGCAGTGCAATCATTTGTCTTTTATTGAGTATTTGAGCGAATCAGGAGTAAATGACCAAGCTATTGTTTCTGTCTTTTATGTTATTTGGCAGAGTAAGGAACTTTTAGACAGCATAGCTACGAAATGCTGCAAGCTCTGAGAATATTGGCTTCCCATCAGAATTTAAATATTTCAGGTCTGGATTATTAATGATATTTAGAACCAAAACGATCAGACAGTCTTCAAACTTCTGTTGGCTACTAGGTATGATGACAGAGAAATCAATACTCCCGTTGTGTCCCCATGCCAGCCACAGAAAGCTCACCCTCCACACATCACCTTCACTGTGCAGAAATTGTCCCTTCTCTTCCTGTATCATTGGTGGCTTTATTTGCTCCATTTGGCTATCATGATTGTTCCCAATGTTATAGGGACACATAGATTTCAGAAATTAATTTGAAAAAGCCCTTTCAGGTGTCTAAACAGTAAAAACAAAAATCTTAAAAGTATTTGGAGCTATTGAGTGGGATCCAATAGAGTTGCCCATTTCTTAAAGAAAAAAAATAGTTTTGGGGTTTACTCCAGAATGAATTCACATTTCCAGAGTCTGTGATCAATGTACTTTCTTCCTGTGCCAGGCCACGAGACTGGCTTGGAAGGGAAGCATGGGTCACCTGTGGAAAGCAAGAGCTGCTCGCGGTGTGCCTGGTTCATTGGAACATTCAGGTTTTCCCAGAGACTGGGTTGCTTATTAATGATTGTACAGACTAAATGCCAATCAGGAGTGGGCCATTAGTTTTTCTGTGAATACTTCCACTTCTTGTGACCTGGAGCCTTCCCTCAGATCCCACCCACTAGGAAGAATTGGAGGATAATGGCCTTAGGACATGACTATTTCTCTCTTCACCTCCTGGAGGGCTCACATTTCTCAGGAGCAGGTGACATCACTGTGAAACTTCCCCTTCTTAAGCCTTCAGAAACACATCTCCTTACTTAAAGATTAGATTATCCTTCTTCCATTGTTTTCCATTAGATTTTGTTTCCTTTCTCTCTCTCTCTCTCTCTCTGAGGAGGGCCAGCTCACTATTTTCAAAAGGTGATGGACCATGTCAGGATTTAAGAAGTGAAAGGAAAGAGATTGCGTTGGATTTTCTCACTCTCTTTGTGCGCTCTCAGGCTCAGTAAACTTCGAATGGTGACTGCAGGTAGAGGGGTAAAGGAAAGCTTTTGTATCCTTAGAAAAACGTAAGTTTCCGTTGGATTACAGAGGTAGTCAGGAGCTAGCAGGAAAAAAAACTTCAAATAGCACTTTTACTACTTTCCATGTCAATGATGTGTATCAGCCAGATTCCATTGCTCTAAGAATCAGCATGTTTAAGTATTGATAAAAAAAATTTTAGAGAGCATAATACAAGTTATCAAAAAATTGGATGTTTGTTGCAATGAAGACAGGACTGTATGTACTTTATATTCAAGTCTATGGATTTTTCTGAATGCTGAATAAATTGTCAAAATGGTGCTGGAACTGCATGTGAAGGGATCAGTTCACACTACTAATCTGCCTGCTACATCTTTCTGCATGTATTTTTTTTTTATTTGAAAACTCTAAGCAAAAAGGTTAAGCTCATTCAAGTGCCACTATGGAGATTCACTGAGTGTTCATTATACTCAGTTATTGTGTGGGTCGAATGTCACCTTTCTTTGGAGCCATTATAAAAAAAAATAAATAAATAAGTAGGCATACAACAGATCTAAAGCAGAGAGTAAACTGGAGATGTTCTCCCTTTGGGTTTATATAACATGTGGGACTTTCCTGGCTCTTTGTTTACAAGATGAAACTAGGCAACACGCACCAGTCAAGAATAGATTTGCACCACCCCTAGTTTCTTTACCATGAGAGCAGAGTGGCCTGTGGCCACTCAAAGGTTAAAATATTAATTTATTAAAACTTTCCCATTTCAACTGTTTGGCCATTTGGAGAATTTGGCTTTTTTTTTTTTTTTTTTTTTTTTTTTTTTTTTTTTTTTGTGAAGGAGGCTGTCAATCATGGGGTTAATAAATTTGCAACTTACACCCATTTGTGGAGTTCCTTCACCTTTTTCACAGAGTTATTTTACACTCCTCATTTCTGAGTTCTTAGCCTAAGGCTCTCTTTTTCCCCTCCCAGAGAGCTGTGCATATCAGAAATAATTGAGAAAAAGAAAATGAAAGCTCTTATGTGAATTGGAAACCAAAGACAACATGTCTAGCCAAGGTTAAGGAACGATGAATAAGGCATGGCACCCTCTCTGTTTGTTGTGTGACTCTCTCATGTGAACAAATAAATACCATGTAATAATCTATTATCAGGTACCCACTGCGGCCCATCACCCTTCCTCTCCATGTGTTTTTGTTTGGGTCTACACACTATCAAGGAAAGATGAATTAATTAACTATGCATAATTACAAAATTCTCCAAACACATGCAGACGTCACCCAGTGTGGACGCTGCACACTGCAAATTGTTGGTATAGCTAGCAGATAGCCATCATCTATTGTAAACTTATTCCCATAACAGGATTAAGTGAATTCAAATTCAAATGATGTGTCCATAACATGTTGTCTAAGGTGGAGCACTGTAAACATTCTCCTCTCAAAAACAGAACAATGTCTTTGATGCAGGCTATCCTTGAACCACTGGAGAGTATTTAGATATTAAAAGGTACTGAATTGTGGGACTATGATATGTTGTGACTGGGTGTTGGCTACACATATTAATGGGATGAAATGTACAAGAACACTTTCTCCTAATGCCCAAAGAACATGATTTACCCTTTAAAAATGATCCCTGCTTGTTACATGATTTCAGCCACCTGGGCTGGATTTCATTAACAATGCCCATAGTTTTGTTCTCTCCAACACTTCTTTAATGACAGTCCACTCTCTCTTCAAAGTTTCCCAATGTATTGTTTTCTCTAACTCACATCCCCCTATGAGAAAGCAAGTTGTTGGCTCATGAATACAGAACTTACAGAAGGGGGTAGTACATATTGATCTAATTAAAACGTTTTTGAGTCAGGAACAACAATAATAATGGGATTAATTATTGTAATTTGTGCGGCCGGAGCATATACATACATAGGTAATCTTTATTTTTTTTTTTTCAATACTGTTGGTGGGAAATGAATTTCAGACATTAGGACCAGGGAGAGTAGAGAGCTCCAGCTGCTGGGTGAGGCCCCTCCCTTGGTTCTGGCCAGCAGCCCCGACATCTCTGCACAAAGTAATCACAGATCACAGCATTTAATCACTGAAAACAAGCACTCCAGAGGACAGCGGTGTCAATATCCCACTCTCTCATTATCTGTTTGGATTGCACATCCACACTGTCAGATAAACAGAGTGGAAAATTAAGATTAAAAATATGGTAATTTCATTTCAGGCAGCCGGCACCACTCACTGCCCCTATTATGCTATTGATTACCTCTGAATTCAATTTTTCTTTCAATGCAAACTTTAATCTGTTTGCTACCCAGCAATTCAACTCCCCAAGGGCTATTTGAGAGTAAGTAACCATTTAATCTGATGCTAACTGAAAAATCACCGTCCTTAATGAATTGTGTAAATCATTCGTCTCTAAAGCACCTTTGACTTCTATTTCATTTTTTATTTTCCACTCAATATAGGAAAGGATCGGCGTGTGAATAATTACAAAGTAGCAAGTATTTTTACATAGAGCAAATATGATAAAAACCCTATTATAGTGGGGCATGTGTAATGAACAGTACTTTTTAATTTCAAAATAGCTATTCATTAAAAAAAGAATGGAAGATTAAAAAGAGAGGCTCAAAGCTCAAGGTAAAAGTTGATAGACATTGTAATTACATGGTTAATTTCAAAGATTTATATGCTGTTATGATTTAAAAGGAATTTTTATGACCTGACATTTTCATTTGAGAAGATTTTTTTATTTAAAATTAATCTTCGAGCTCCCTATTCTTAATTATTTCTTGGCAAGCCATAAATGGGAATACAAAAAAATGCCCTATATCAAATTTTAAGGAGAATAAATGCATGCAAATTTTCCAACAGCAATAAAATGTTTTTTTTTATTTTTTTACTTATTTGAATTACTTCCCATTGAAATCCCCCCGGCTGGAGGAATTTGTAAGAGAGAGTTGGAAATGACTGGCCCATTTAAGGGTACCGTAATCTTAAGTGCCAGGCAGCGTTTATGACACTTGAAAATATCAGATGGGAGAGAGGGTTCTGCTTCAGCGATTTGATTGTTTTGTGTGTTTTTTTTTTTTTCCAAGTCACAATTAAGGGTTTTCAACAGGTCTCCGGCCTGCGGGTCCCACCTCCGAGGGTTCCCCGGGAGCAGCGAGGGTGGTTCGTTGGAGGGGGGGTGGCCTGTACGCGCAGCAGCTGCGGCGGGTGGCGATGCTAGGCCGGCCGAGACTCGGGGCGCCTGGAACGCGCTGTCATCTGCAGACTGACTACCCTGAGCTTCCCAGGGTCGAGCCCCACAAAGTGCAGCGCTACGGGGAGGGCCACCCGGCCAGGATCCTAATTACCCATGCGCGGCTGGCTGCCCCCTCCATGCGCCTGCCTGCGGGGGTCTCCAGCTCCGTCGCGCTTCCCGGGGTTGGGGGGTGAGGGGGACGCCCTGCCTCTCGGCCATGCGCGCCGGCCATCGCCTCTGTGAACCCTGCAGGACCCCAAGTTTGGGCGCCAAAGGCCGAGGAAAAGAGATAGAGGGGCGTTTCCACCCCGCTCCGGATCAGGGGTGACGCTGCAAGCCCCACTACCCGGACACGCACCCGGAGGTCCCCGGCCGGCCACCGCAACTCCCGTCTCTGGGGAGAAAGCGAGTGTTTCCCGGGCGCGCTTTTGGGGAGTGGTGGGGGTCCCCATAGAGCAGGGCGCCGCCGATGGAGAGCCGAGGAAAACCCACCCACAGCCGCCGAGGGGCTTCGTCGAGTCCCAGGAGAGGGTCGCTGTGGACTCTCCCCCTGGTGGTTTGGGGAAGGGAAACTAAGGGGCACCCCGGCTCAGTACTAGGTCCTGCGCGCGCGGAAGGGGCGGGGGCGCAGCTCGCTGCCACTTGAACCCATCAGGCTTGGTTCGTTTCCATCCTGCGTCTTCCACCCACCCCCCTTCCCCACCCCCAGGGCCGCGTCTTCTCTGCACAGCGCTCCCTGCAGCAGCCACCTTGCGCCGGAGGGGCGGGCTCTGCATCGGTTCTGGGGACGGGGGTCGCCTGCCTGGATCTTCAAGCTCCCTCCTCCACCCCTGCCCACCAGCAGCGATCCCCTCCGCATGCATGGACCCCAGATATTCATCTCTCAGGACTTCTATGTCAACGTGTTCCATCCCCGGGGGGGCGGGGAGGGAAGGAGAGAGAGAGAGAGAAAAATGAAAGTTAACCAGGAGCGCCATGAGAGATGGATACCCTTTGGCTGAAACTCTTGGTAACTTAAGAAGATTCTACTGACAGCTCGGAACCCCCGGGGACCTGGGGGGGTGGGCAAATGCGGAGTCTGAAATTTTATGCTGCCCCCCCCACCCCCAGCACTGGATCTGGATTTCTGAATCAGAGCTGGTGATGTTTATTTCAGGTTAGCGTCAGTTCTGGAAAGGCCCCAGAGGCAGGCACGCAGAGTGGGAGGAGATGGGGGGTGGGGTGGGGTGGTCAACCTCCTTCCATCCATTTCGAGGACAACCCATTTTCGCCTACAAGGACCGTCGTGCCCCCAAATCAAAATGTTCCATTTATTGGTTGTTATGGGTTTCCATTTGCTCAAAGATGTAGGAACGCTAGACTTGGTTTTGTTATGACGTTTAAATAAATCAACATTTTCATTCGTCAGTATGTTTTGTGGACCAGACCCCGTGCTAGGCAGAAGAAATCCGTGAGGGGTGATGGGGGGGGGGACTTTTAACAAGTGTTTTGTTTTGCTGGAAACAGTGGGTGGCTGTGTAACAATACTTAGTGTATATTTTAAGCAGATGCTTGACTTCTCCAACTGGCTGGAAGCATCCTTAGAACTTATGTAAACTGTTCTGTAAACGATAGTTCAAAGACTCAGGGCTAAAATTTCTCAACTGGGAACTGTCCTCAGCTCAACACCGGGTGCGCTGACCTTTCAAACATACTTGAAACTATAACCTTTAATAGACCCGGATGCTGGGGATTCTGGTGGGTTTACATGTTGGACATACTTTAACTACACACTCATTACTATATTCCATGCCTACACTTTGTTTTTAAGGGGGAAAAAAAAAGTTCTTTTATTTGCTTTTCCCAAAATTTCCAAAGGCCACCATCTCAGTGTGGTCCATGAGGCAGCACATTTTTCAATTTTAAAATATTGAATTATATGTAAACCTCAAAGGGGGAAGCAAAGAAACAGCAATGTTTGTTCTGATCTTTGCTTTAAAAAAAAAAAATAATGCCTGAGCCAATTTATTTGTTAGCTGTTGATTTTTAAAGTAACCCTTTTACCAGGAAGGATGTGGAATGCCCAGAACTTCAGCTCACTAGGTTTGCATTTTCTCAGTCTGAAAAATGTATGCAGAATAACACATTTGTAAAAGAGGACCTGCAATGGTATGTGGAAATGGAATATTTAATCAAAGCAAAACTCCTTGAAAATAGTAACCAATAGTTTGGTGTGTCCTAGAGCATGACCAGAATGCCCCTTTACCTTCAGCCCTCTGGATCCAAAATGTCCAATAAATTTTTTTTGTTTTTTGAGGTAGGGTCTCACTCTAGTTCAGGCTGACCTGGAATTCACTATGTAGTCTCAGGGTGGCCTCGAACTCATGGTGATCTTCCTACCTCTGCTTCCCGAGTGCTGGGATTAAAGGCGTGCGCCACCACTCCTGGCATAAATTGTATTTTTTAAGGGCGATTTGCTACCAAAATGGTTCTTATTGTTTTGATATTGAGTGGAAAGAATCAGGAACAGAATATTTTAAAATAATCAATAAAGATGTTACTATTCTTGCCCTGAGGCGTAAATTCTTTATTACTGGGTGTTTCTTTTCTCTGCTTTTTAAAGCCTATTGTAAACAGCTGTATGCATAAGGCCACACTATGTACAAATATCACTTCCCCTTGTTTTTAAAGTATTTTATTTATTTATTTGAGAGAGAGAGGGGCAGATAGAGAGACAATGGGCAGCCAGGGGCTCTAGCCACAGCAAAGGAATTCCATGTATGCACCACCTTGTGCATCTGGCTTCACATGAGTACTGGGGACTCGAACCAGGGTCCTTAGGCTTGGTAGGTAAGAGCCTTAACAGCTGAGCCATCTTGCCAGCCCCTCCTTTAGTTTTTAAGCTATAACTTTGAAATAGGAAATGGGAGGAAGAGAGCTGTCATTTCCAAAGAAACTGTTGGGAGTTCATTTTGAAAACAGGCCCAAGAAACCTGCCTTCAGCAGAAACTCTCAGTAAGGTATTCCCAGATCAAAACCTGATAAACCATTGCAGATCGGGGCAGTGTGGGGGGGGGGAGTCTATGTGGAAGAGATGAAGAGATGCCAGAAACTGCACATAGGCAACTCCCGAGCTCTCAAGGACCACGCAGCTTGAAGAATGCTCCGTATTATATAACTAAGTGTGAGTCTGTACTGGGAACCCTGAGGAAATGAAATGAGGGGCCTGTTCACTGTTGTTCTCCATGGGACTTCTCTCAACCTCTTTGCAAGGAGTTAGGAAATCTCGGGAGAAATCCATTTAGAAATATTTTAGGGCTGGAGAGATGGCTTAGCAGTTAAGGCGCCTGCCTGCTAAACCTAAGAATGCTGTTTCCAATCTCCAGCCGTTCCAATCTCCAGGTCCCACGTTTAGCCAGATGCAAAGTGACGCAAGCACGCAATGCAGCAGTTGACCACAAGGGGGCGCATGCGTCTGGATTTCGCTCACAGCAGCTGAGAGGCTGCTGGTGCGCCCATCTCTATCTGTCTTCTTCTCTCTCTCTCTCTCTCTCCAAAAAAAAAAGAAAAAAGAAATATTTTAAAGATCAGGGTATAAGTCACGGGTCTACTGACTGAGAAGAGTAAGGAATAGAAAGGTCATCAGGTAATGAGAGTCATTTGCTTGATCAGCAAATGTTTCTTAAGCACCTACTAGCTTCTGGCACTAATCAAACCGTAGTGGGGGAGATGCAGACCCTTCCCAGGTTATGCCCCTTTTGTATTCTTTTTAGTTGGTCGTTATTGCTAGAAGACAACAATTCATGTTATTCCTAGGCACTCAACTCATGTCTTCCTTTACCACTGCCATGTCTCTCAATGAACCTAATCAAAAAAGATTCCAGGGCTGGAGATATGGCGTAGCAGTTAAAGCACTTGCCTGCAAAGCCAAAGGACCCAGATCTGATTCTCCAGGACACACATAAGCCAGCTGCACAAGGTGGCATATGTGTCTGGAATTCATTTGCAGCAGCTGGAGGCCCTGGCAGGTCCATTCTCTCTCTCTGTCTGTCTGTCTGTCTGTCTCTCTCTCTCTCTCAAATAAATAAATAAAAATAAAATATTTTAAAAAGATATTACAAATGGGATTTTGCCCATTTATTCATTCAAATCCAATCCTCAAAAGCTGTCTAAATTCACCCACTTTCACCAAGGGAAAAGAAAATTAGTATTTTCATGAGCTGGGGTGTTGGAAGTAGCCCTTTAATACACAAAATGGTATCCTATGGCAATAATTATCTTTCTACAGGAGGGGAAACTGAGGCTTGGAGATGTTATACTTCTTATTCAATGTATGCAGCTACTTAAAAGTCAAATTCCAATCTATGCATTCTTTCCTATCTGCCCTTTTTCCAGTATAAGAATTCATTAAGCTAACCTTATGAGTGTTATTATATAAATGTTAGCTGTATCTGCCATCCACTGAAGTCACTGGAAAATATCAATTCTTTTCATGACGAAGTAACAAGGCACGGTTATCATTTCATTACTGTTGGTGAAATGATTTTTAAGTGTTTAATTCGTGTTTTTTCCCACTTGAATTAATGTTACAGAACTAGTTGGAATTGGTAATCATTTATATAACTATGGATGTTTTTCGTGGTGTGTCTTCTGTCCCAGGAATCTTGCCTGTGGGGAGAATTGGGATTCTCAAGTTAATACCTCAGATCCAGGCGGTATGCGTATTCTACCATGTCAACGATTGGGTTTCTTCTAATTAGGCACTCCTTCAAAAGAAGTCAATTAGTATGAGGACATCATCTGAATCGGTTGCAGCTACTCACCGATGGCACCTTTCACCCAACCCCACCAAATTTTCTGAAGCAAATTTTCTTTATCATCATTTTCTGGAACTCTTAGAATAGTTAAGCATTACCTGAATGTCAAAAAGTAACCTTGGGACGCAAGGGATGTTAGCCATTTAATTACCAAACTCTTGAAAAATACAAATGAACCTTGAGGCAAATGGTATTGACACAGGAAGTTTCTCTGCTGGGCATCAATTGGTGGAGCAGCCCGGGACACCACAGCCTTCTGTACTTAAATGCTGAGCTTCTTGCCTAGCCATTGAGTTCCAGAGAATTTATCCCAGTGAAGACATTTTTCCTGAAACCTGGGAGCCATCAAATTGAAAGATCAGTGGTGGAGATTTTTGGTTGTGTAGAATGAGCAGTTTTTCCAAGAGAATCAAGGATCAGTTGTGTGCTTGCTGTGTGATACTGTGTCCACCTGAGAAGGTGACTAGATAGGTTAGTTCTTGCCCACAAGTGATTCTTTTTTAAAAAAATATTCTTTTAATGTTTTATTTTTATTTATTTATTTGACAGAGGGAAAGAGGCAGAGAGAGAGAGAGAATGGGTGTGCCAGGGCCTCCAGCCACTGTGAACGAACTCCAGATGCATGGGCCACCTTGTGCATCTGGCTTACGTGGGCCCTGGGGAATCAAACCTAGGTCCTTTGGCTTTGCAGGCAAGCACCTTAACCGCTAAGCCATTCTCCAGAACTTAAAAAATATTTTTATTTATTTATTTGCAAGCAGAGAGAGAGAGAGAGGGACAGAAGAAAGACAACCAGACAGACAGACAGACCGACAGACAGAATGGGCGCTCCAGAGCCTCCAACTCCTGCAAACGGACTCCAGATGCAAGTGCCACTTTGTGCATCTGTCTTTATGTGGGTACTGGGGAATTGAAGTTGGGTCGTTAGGATTTGCAGGCAAGTGCCTTAATCACTGAGCCATCTCTCCAGCCCCCCACAGATGACAGATGATTTTTAATTGAGCATGTCACTCTGATTGTGCCCGCCAAACCACCGTGTTCCTTTACAACAGTCACCACAGCTAAGCGCTTTCTGCCTTCCCTAGCAGTTGGTTCACACAGTAGTTTGTAAGGCAAGTTCTTTCAACTTACCAATGCACCCCCAACGGTTCTCTCATTTTGGTTCTCCTGGTGCCGTGTCTTGGTTAGAAGAGTTGCTGGTGTATTCTTCAATGTGGAGAAAAAAAGTGGAGATGGAAACTCCTGCCTTTCAGAATCATGTTATAGGATGGTTCTGTGGGAAGTGAGCCAGAAAGTTCTTGAGCCAGGCCATGTCTTTCCTGGGCCGCTAACTGCCTGCCTCTCTGGGAGAACATCCAAGAACACTCCACACAGAGCTGTCAGTTACCGTTTAAAGCTTCCTGCATCTGCCAGAACAAATAAATCACAGTATCATCAGGCCTCAATGAGCTAAAAGTGAAAGGTTCTGGTCTCCATTTCTCTTGCCATCTTTTAAGGTGACCATGTGCTCTACCGGCCATCTTTATCCCAGGCCAGATGGCAGAAGATGCACTCTGTGCCGATGGAGCCACATTCATTTTCAGCTACTTAAACTCTTGCTTTCATCCTCGGGGATATTTTAGGTTCATGTTCAAAAGCTGTTCAGATGTCCAGCTATTGGTCAGCGGGGGTGAGTGAATTATGCTCAAATAGTGCTAGCTTAACAGAATTCTGACGAGTTATTCATAGCTACAGAATATTTGGAGCTTATATTGCACTGAACATCTGTGTCTGAGGCTGGGGGTTAGTTCTACTTATTTAGTTAGTTTTTTTTTTTTTAAACAGCTACTTATAGAGCTTTTTTTCTTCCTTTAAATTTTCATCTGTAGCATTCCTGACATCCAGTGATGAGCCCTACTGATCCTGGGCCCAGGTGTGTCTGTAACATCTCTGCCACCACCCAGGGTGTTAACCAGATTATTTTTCTATCCCTCTTGCCCGCACTGGATATGTGGAGCACTGTATCTCTAAAGGGGCCAGCCCCTTCACCAGTCCCAATCTCTATTATCGGCAGCCACAGCATGCATATGTTTATTCATCTTCCAGTCCTCAGGGGAATCCTCTCGGTCTGTGCCCTTCCTTGAGTAACAAAAGCTCGGAAATTTTCCCCTCTTCCGTTACCGTCTCCTGAAATGCTCATCTTTGAATATCTATTTCGAATGATCACAGAAAGCTTTCCTACAAGGAAGACATGCCCCTGCCTGCTTTGAATTCCGGCCCACGACAATGCAATGAGACGCAAGCTTGCCCCGTGTCTCTCGACTGCTCGCACTCAGCTCTTGCCTGCATCTCCTGCTGCAGTTCACTCCTCCTGCAGGTCGCTCACTCACTCTTGTAAACTGTGCGGCCTCCTCCATCGCAATCCTGGCCGGTTGGTCTCCGGTGTGCATTTTTCCACCAATTTCTTGGTTTGGGCAGGAGATGCTATTTATTTCTCAACTGCCAATACAGGGACAGGTCTGTAAAGCATCCTGTATGAAGTGACAGGTTTCCGTCTGAGCCCTGAGTCTTTTCCTCTACACAATACCAGAGAAGCCATGCAGACGTATGCAGGTGTGCACTGAGTGGCAGGCTGGCTGTCCTGTGGATAGCACAGCCCATCACAGAGCCAAGTCCAGGATGAGGAAGGAAGGGCAGGATTGCGGGAGGGACACCTGTTTTTACTCCAAAATACCCCCAGGATGACTCAACATATCTTCTCTTTCTAACTGACTCGTTCCAGTATTATTTTAAAATAATGATCCCTTTCTCCTAACGTGCTTTTTGGGGGTTGGCTGTGGAGTTGTTTGGGAGCTTATGCAGATGATAATGTTCCTATGAAAGGCAGCCATTGATGAAGGAGAAAGCTGAGATATGATTTTGTTTCCCATATATATATATGTTTCTTAGGGACAAATGAGACATTTGCAAGCTGATAGTTACCCAGGAGAACGTGTGACGGACTGTAAATGTTTTAAGTGGAAGCTTCCTCTCACTAAATTATCTATGCAGGGCTGCCTGTCCTCCACGGTGGAGTCCCCTCCGCAAGAGCTTGGCTTCTCTTTATAAGCAATAATTTGTACTTAGCCTTTGGGGAAGAGATAGGTCAAAGCCCCCAACAAACCCTTATCAGGAGTCCCATTTCAAAGATAGCGTGGGAGCCGGGCGTGGTGGCACACGCCTTTAATCCCAGCACTCGGAAGGCAGAGGTAGGAGGATCGCCGGGAGTTCGAGGCCACCCTGAGAATACAGAGTGAGTTCCAGGTCAGCCTGGGCTAGAGCGAGACCTTACCTCGAAAAACCAAAAAAAAAAAAAAAAAAAAAAAAAGATAGCGTGAGGCTGGAGAGATGGTTTAGTGGTTAAGGCGTTTGCCTGCAAAGCCTAAGGATCCTGGTTCGATTCTTCAGGACCCACGTAAGCCAGATGCACAAGGGTGCCCATGCATCTGGAGTTTGTTTGCACTCACTGGAGGCCACGGTGCTCTCTCTCTCTCTTTGTGCCTCTTTCTCTCTCTCTCAAATAAATAAGTAAATAAACAAAATATATTTAAAGGTAGAGTGAAAGAGGCACAGTGAGGTTGAATGATTTAACCCAAGGTCATGGACAGACATGTATCTTCCCATCGTAGTATTTCTCCACAGTGGAAAGGCTGGCACAATGATATGTTCCCATAATGCTGTGAGTAGATGGGTAAGACAGAGAACGTGCCTGTTGGAGCAATCAGAGAGCAAAGAAATAGGACCCAGGGGGGATAAAAAAGATTTATGTGAACAATGGTACTGACTGGTTATTGACTGTACTTACTCATAAAATTGTCCCATATATATGGGATAAGGATGTAAATGACTGTGTTTCAGGCATCCTGTGGAAAAATATTCAACTGGTCTTTTAGAAGCTTCCCTTATTAAAGAAACAAGGCAAAAAAAGAAAAAGAAACAAGGCATATTGTTGGCAAAATTGAATAAGTGCATAACACTCACCCATGAAGTCCCAGTGCACAGTAGATGTTCAATAAATGCTTGTTGAGTTAATAGTTAGTCAGTCGCTACCAAGCCTGAAATTGTACTCTGCCTGGGTGGTTATATGCACGACCTATGCATGATTTCCTTGCCTGAAGTTTATGTAGGCAGGTTTTAAGTAAGTCTTGAATTGGTTTTTAGAGCAAGTTAAAAAAATTGTTTTAAGGTTTAACTTTTAAGTGATTTCTGACTCTCAAAAACCTTGCGAATACAGTAAGGGAATTCCTATATGCCCATTGTCTATCTTCAGATGTCAACAGCTGATATAATCACAGAACTATTATCCACATCAGGAAGTTAACATCATTATGATATTATGATGTCATCTATCGACCTTATTCAACATTTTTCCAGTCATTCCACTACTGGGCATGTTCTAATCCAATTCACAATCAACATGGTTTTTTGTTTGTTTGTTTGTTTGTTTGTTTGGTTGGTTGGTTGGTTGGTTGGTTGGTTGGTTGGTTTGGTTTTTCGAGGTAGGGTCTCACTCTAGCCTGGGCTGACCTGGAATTGACCATGTAGTCTCAGGGTGGCCTCAAACTCATGGAGATCCTCCTACCTCTGCCTCCCAAGTGCTGGGATTAAAGGCATGTGCCACCATGCCCGGCTCCAACATGGTATTTAACTGTCGTGTTTTGTAACCCTCTTCCACTCTGAATCAGTCTTACCCTTCATGACCTTGGGATACTTCTGAAGATGGCTGACTGATTTGTGGAATGTCTCTCAATTTTGATTTTGGATTTGGCTGGTATACCCTCTTGAATAAACTTTGACTATGTCTTTTTGAAAACAATTGTGAGGATGCCACGGACATGGTGACAAGCTTTGCTCAATGTGCTGTATCAAAAGGCACATGATGTCACCCCGCTGCATTGTGGAAATTCTTAGCTTTGATCATTTAGTTATAGTGGCATTGGACAGGTTTCTCCATTATAAAGCAACCCCTTTCCCCTTGTAATTAATAAGTTTCTTATGGGGATGCACTTTGAGGTTTTGTAAATATCTTCTTCCTCATTATCCTTTCGCCCACTAATTTTATCATCTGCCCATAATTCTGGCTTATAATTATTTACTGAGGTGCTTGCCAAATGGCAATTTTCTATTTCCATCATCCCTCCTACATTGATTAATGTGAACGATGCTATACAGGAGAGCTTTCTCTTACCACATTTATGTATTGATTAAAGTTTTAAAAAATAAAGGAATGGGAATTCGGGCAGGCAAGGTGAATGGGGAGAAGAGTGAGAATCCTGTGAGAGGTGACAGCCAGATTGTTTGATGAGAAACAAGAAAGAAGAAAGAAAGAAAGAAAGAAAGAAAGAAAGAAAGAAAGAAAGAAAGAAAGAAAGAAAGAGGGAGGGAGGGAGGGAGGGAGGAAGGAAGGAAGGAAGGAAGGAAGGAAGGAAGGAAGGAAGGAAGGAAGGAAAAAGAAAGAGCATCCTGGACTGAAAAAAGAAGTAGTACGTGTCAAGAGTGGAAAATGAAAGCCTTCTGACAGTTCCTGAGAAGGCAGAAACATAATCAAAGGGATGTTCAAAGATGGCATCTTGGGAATAATTGAGGGCTGGAGGCTGGTGAGGAGTACAAGGTGTGGAAGGACAATGAGACTGGAGAAGGACGAGTTAATCCATTAAAGGAGAACAAGGTTATCCTTTTAGCTTCACCAGCAATTGCACAAGAAGAGTGGTCCTCCTGGTGGTGACTAGATGGTGGAAAATGCTGAGGGTTTTGTAGGAAGCACATGACTAAGCCCCTGAGTTATGGTTAGCCCAACCTGGCAAAAGGCCCTTGAAAAGGTGCCTTAGAATTAAGCTTCAGCAATGACCTTGCAAAGGCAATCTTGCGTGAGTCAATCTTGGAGGACTTTGACCTGATTTCTTTGTTTTGTTTTGTTTGTTTTTGTTTTTGGTTTTGTTTTTGGTTTTGGTTTTCTTTCGGTGCTGAGACCCGAACCAGGGCCTTATGCTTGCTAGGCAAGCGCTCATCCACTGAGCTAAATCCCCAACCCCTGATTTCTTTGTTTTATTAAGTAGAAACGTTGTAGGGATAGCTCACGTGTTGGTGCCATCATGTCCCTCCTTCCTGGCCCCACACCACTGAGGGCCCTCCTTAATGGGATTGCTGGTGTTCACGTGGAACTGTGGGCTATAAGTTGTGAGAGCGGCCGTTAGTCATTGTGTGTGTGGGGGGGGTATGCCACCTGATTTCTTTCTTTCTTTCTTTCTTTCTTTCTTTCTTTCTTTCTTTCTTTCTTTCAATTTTTTTTTTGCTTGCTTTATTTATTTATTTATTTATTTATTTATTTATTTATTTATTTATTTATTTATTTTGTGAGGTAGGGTCTCGCTCTAGCCCAGGCTGACCTGGAATTCACTATTAGTCTCAGGGTGGCCTCGAACTCATGACAATCCTCCTACCTCTGCCTCCCGAGTGCTGGGATTAAAGGCGTGCACCACCACGCCCGGTGCCACCTGATTTCTTGATGCCACCTCAGCCAGAATGAATCAATAGTCTCAGGACCCAAACAATTCACCGAGCGGCTAGTTGTTTACTGGAACTTTCTGCCTTGTCAAAGGGAAGCTTCCAGATCTACTGTAACATGCTGCTCCCACCTGGGGGTCTCCCAAGGGGCCCAGCATGTGGAAACCTACTCTGGGGTTCCCATCTTTCCTGTCCAGCTGCAGTGAACTCAACAAGATGGACATAGATGGTGTACATAGGTCATTCTCACTCATCTTCTCCATCCCCGCCCCAAATAACCTGCTTAGATCAGGCTTTGGGGTTCTCTCCCAGGATCTTATAGCAGGGCCCATCCTAGTCCTATATGGAAATGTTTTCACAAAGAATGGAAACAAAAGCTTTGGGGACAAACTGCTTTCTCTTAACTTTTTTTTTTTTTTTTTTTTTTTTTTGGCTGATGAGGGTGGTGGGCTCTTCTGTAAATTCCTGTCCTGAGCTTTAAGATTGTAACAGAACATGAGCCTGTTCCTTCTGGACCTCTTGCAGGGTGACACCTGTCCGACAGGCAGTGGTGGCCAGAAATAACATCTCTGCCCTTTCTCTAATCCTAACTTGAGGGTGGTCCCAAACCAGGGGGCAATACTATGACTTACTCTGGCACAGTAGCAGTAGGGAGACCCTGTTGGACAATAAAATAGAATAGAATAAAATAAAATAAAATAAAATAAAATAAAATAAAATAAAATAAAATGGAATGGAATGGAATGGAATGGAATAGAATAGAATAGAATAGAATAGAATAGAATAGAATAGAATAGAATAGAATAGAATAGAATAGAATAGAAATAATAAAATAATAAAATACTATGGGAAAGCCTGCCAAATTTCCCTTTGGGGACACAGAGTTGTGAAACGTTGGCTGGGAGGACGAGGGCATTGCTTCCTCACCACCCCCAGAACCCCAAAACCTTCCCGAGACCCGGTTTTCACTTTTATAGCAAGTGGAGGGCACTGTTGGTGGTAGCATCGAGGTTGAATTAGTCCTGTCTGTTCAAATCCCAACATCACTGTTTACCCTTGACCTCAGACAAATCAATCTGGTCAACACCCCCATTTATCTGAAAACAAACTGGTGGTCATGTAGAGCTCCATGCGTGATGGTCATGACTATTGCTACCGGTGAAGCTGGATGTCTCAAGGCAATGTTCTAATGCTCCTTAGCAGATAGCTCAGCCATCTATTTACTTTTCTCATTATCCCTCACATTTCCTTGTAGCTTCACAACCATCATCTTTAATCCTCTTTAATGTCTACTAGCAAGCACCAACTGTTCTGCATTCTTGGGTACAGATTATTCAGATGTCCTTTGTTAAAATGTCATAATATGATATTTAAGTATCAGTGAATAAACAATCAAGCAAAGTTTAGCAAACCAAAACCACCTCTTGGGGACTGGAGAGATGGCTTAGTGGTTAAAGCACTTGCCTACAGAGCCAAAGGACCCAGGTTCAATTCCCCAGGACCCACGTAAGGCAGATGCACAAGGTGGGGCATGCGTCTGGAGTTTGTTTGCAGCAGCTGGAGGCCTGCGGGCCCATTCTCATTGTTTCCCTCTCCTCCCTCCCCCCCCCCTTATCTTTCTCTCTCACCCTCCTTCTCAAATAAAAAAAATAGGGCTGGAGGGATGGCTTAGCAGTTAAGAAGGTTGCCTATGAAACCAAAGGACCCAGGTTTGATTCCTCAGGACCCACGTTAGTCAAATGCACAAGGGTGCACATGTGTCTGGAGTTCGTCTGCAGTGGCTGGAGGCCCTGATACACCCATTCTCTCTCTCTCTCTCCCTCTTTCTCTCTGTTAAATAAATTAAATTAAAATAAAAAATAAAAATATTTTTAAAAAAAAGAAAAAAGAAAACCCAAATCACCTCTTGCTCCAGGTAAGTGAAACTGTATTTGGCTGTTAGTCCCACCCTCAGTGGACCCTTCCCTCATTCACCTCTGTGCCTGGGAGAATTATCCCGGATGGTCACACTACAATATGGACTTTGTGCCTGTATTTTTACAAGGGTCGTTTAGTTTCAATTATTTTGTGATAATCCTTAATAGCACATATTATCAAAATAATGATGACCTAGAAGGACGAGTCTGACGGCAGATCACTGTTATTAAGTCTTGATGAGAAGTGGGGCATGGCTGCCAAAGTTTTTATAAGAATTACGGGTTATGGGGCTGGAAGCAAGGTGGGGCAGGGCTGGGCAATGCAAGACAAACAGAGAAGACTCTGAAAGCCAGTGGCTACCAGAAGATCTAAGGAAAGAAGCTAGGGGACTGATTGTGCTATGAAGAGAGCCAGGTGCCAAGAATGTCATAGCATTTCTGTGGAAGAAAGCACTTGCATGAATTAGGTATTGCTATTTCTTTACGCTAAGAATTAGAACTTTTTTGCCTAACCCAAATATGTGTCCAGTTCAAATGAGTGTATGTGTTTATGTTCATAGTTCCATATTCACGCAAGGATGGAGCACAGACGGACAGATGGAAGACTCCCAAGAACCTTCACCAATGAGCAGTGCTTTAAAAAAGGAGTTTGGGCAAGAGTTTAGCATTCTTGGGGATCACGACACCAGAAAAAGGCTGAAGGAGATAAACACAGGGAACATCCAACTCCTACTAAGTCAGATATCCAGAGACACAGAGGCTCCCAAAACCTCATCACTGAAGTAGAACTAAAATGACCCCAGTGTGGCTCAGGGAAATTCGTGGAAGAGGGGGCAGAAAGAATGTTAGAGCCACAAGTTGGGGCATTATGCACAGAGACTTGGCCTATCCCCCATAACTCTTGACTACCCCCACAAAGCATGACCCATATTCCCCATTGATGAGGGTCCCTTTGGAAGAGGGAGGACAGGGAGGAAGATAATGGAGTCACCATTATGAATGTAAAATTAGAATAATATAAATGAAAATAAATTATTTTTTTTAAAAAGGACTTTGGGCCCTGACTATTTTTCAGGATTTGCTTGAACTATCCTCCTTGTCAGTAGTTTTCTCTCAGGGCCCAGAGAAAGAATTTATAGGCATGGTTTCAAGCCCGTTAAGATCCAGGGTGGCTCTGGGTGAAAAAAAAAAAAAAAACTAAAGCAGTCAATCACCTTAGCTTCTCCCTGAAAAACAATGTGTGGTAAGGTCCTCGTGTCTCACTTTTGAACCTGGCCTCACGAAAGTCTCAGAGAGTAACAACTTATGTAAGACAGGTGGCAAACAATACGGCTTTCGGCATTTTATTCCATGTGAACCTCCGGGTGGGTGGCAAGGGGACTGAAACTTCCTGTGGCCTGATTCATTCCGTAGTGATTTGCAAGGCTGCTGCAGTGTTTCTACATTCCTTATAATTTGGGCGTTTATGACACATTTTACAAGACACCTGAGGAATATGATATCAAAGTTGAAAGTGGTATTGTATATGCAGAAACTCTATTAATAAAAATTGCTAAGTAGCGCTATTTGTTTATAGCAAAGGGAGTCTGACACAAGCAAGATGGAAGAGTCCTCTATGTGTAATGACTTAATTAGCAATTCAAAGGTTAGTTTTTCTCATTCCTTCCACCAAATCCATTGGACAAATGTATCTTAATTATTTTGATCCATTTTTCTGATCCATTTTTCTTGATTTGGACATAGGAATCTCTATAAGAGTTTATAAAACTTCTCTCATGATAAATCTTACTGTGATCCTACAGAATTACAGATCTGACAAAATCATAGTCTTACAGAATGTTAGTATTCAACGTAATCATCGCATTGGCTGTGACAACTAGCCTTGTCTCTCAGTATCTTAGGTGACTGCTTCCAGGACCCTTCTTGATTCCAATATTTGTGGATGTGCCATTCACAAACATCTTGCACATATGGCTGTCTTCCCATATACGTATCATCTCTCCATTAATTGTAATACCTAGCAAATGGAAAAGCTACTTACATAGTTAAACTATTGTTTAGGGAGTAATGACAAGAAAAAAAACCTCTATACACAAATTGCATTTCTAGCAGAATGTAATTTTGCCCAATTACTTTTAAAATATTTTATTTATTAGAATTAAAATATTTTATTTATTAGAGAGAGAGAGACACAATGGGTGCACCAAGGCCTCTAGCCACTGCAAACACCAGACACATGCTCCATCTTGTGCACGTGGTCTTACATGGGTACAGTGGAACTGAATCTGGGTCCTTAGGCTTCGCAGGCAAATGCCTTAACCGCTAACTCATCTCTCCAGCCTCCAATTATTTTTTGAGCCATGGTTGTTTGAATGCATAGATATGAAAGCCTGCAATGCAGGACCAACTGCATGTGGCTCACTCCATTGTTAAACCAAGAAGATGAAGCTGAGCTGTGATGGCTCTCCTCACTGTGATTGCTCTCCAAGCCTGGGGCACCACTAACAAGTGTTAGCATCGGGCTGGAGGGATGGCTTAGCGGTTAAGGCACTTGCCTGCAAAGCCTAAGGATCCAGGTTCAATTCTCCAGGACCCACGTAAGCCAGTTGCACAAGGTGGTGCATGCATCTGGAGTTCATTTGCAGTGGCTGAAGGCCCTGGTGTGCCCATTCTCTCTCTCTGTCTCTGTCTCTAATAAATAAATAAAAATAAGTAAATTTTAAAAAAAATAAAAGAATGTTCACATCCCTCTCAAATTCCAAAGTCAGTGAAATCTCCCAACATGGAATGATCTCTTTGTGTGACTCTATTCCCAAGTAGTGTCCATTGCTATCACCTTTGCAGAAACGAAATTAGCAGCATAGCCCAGAGGAGCCCAACTCAAACAACAGGGTGGCCAGGAGCAGGTGTAGCCATCATGTGAAGTCTGGAAACATTTACCCAGTGCAGCGTTATCCTCATTCTCACCCCCATGAGGACCTTTATGCAAAGAAGGATGTAAAATGGTGCTTCTCAAACATGGTCCTCTGACAGCAGTGTCGGGGCCAGTTGTGTGTTAGAAGTAACCACAGCCAGTGCCCACTGGACCCATGGAGTCAGACCCCATCGGGTTGTGGCACCTCTGCTTCAGTGTAAGCCTGATTCTTGACCAAAGCAGAAAAACTACTTATGTAGAGAAATTGTTCTATATAAAGTGGGTGGAAGTAAATGTAGACATTGTTTGGGCCATTAAAAAAATATTTTATCTATTATTTATTTATTTATTTGACAGAGAAAGAGGGAGACAGAGAGAGAATGGGAGCACCAGGGCCTCCAGCCACTGCAAACGAACTCCAGATGTGTGCGCCCCCTTGTGCATCTGGCTAATGTGGGTCCTGGGGAATCAAACCTGGTTCCTTTAGCTTTGCAGGCAAATGCCTTAACTGTTAAGCCATTCTCTCCAGCCAATGGGCCACTTTTGATAACTTCTCATTTCAGAGGGCAAATTGCCACCAAGATTTTTTGATGTGTGTGTGTGTGTGTGTGTGTGTGTGTGTATGCATGTTCATATGTGTATGGGTACACATGTGTATGTGTGTATGTACACGTGCATGCGGAGGCCAGAGAACAGTCATAATACCATTCTCACATATGGTGTTGTGGTGGTTTGAATGTGAATACACGTCCTCCATAGCCTCAGGTATTTTAAAAATATTATTTATTTATTTATTTATTTGAGAGAGAGAGAGAGAGAGAGAGGAGGGAATGGGTACACTAGGGCCTCTAGCCACCACAAACAAACCCAGACACATACACTACTTGTGCATCTGGCTTACCTGGGTACTGGGGAATGGAACCTGAGTCCTTAGGCTTTGCAGGCAGGTGGGTTAACCTTTAAGCCATCTCTCCAGCCCCTCTCAGTTATTTTTGATTAAGGTTAAGCTTCTCCTCAAGTCTCTAGCAACCTATTGGAGGAGGTGTCCTAGGAGCGGATCCTGAGGTCCTGTCTTAAGGTGTTCTTAATTCCAGCCCAAAGTTGTGGAGGGAGCAGTTTGAGCTCGGGCTGTTCCTGTCTGTGGTGCTGGCTGTGGGTGGTTTCTCTCTGCTTAGATCTGTGAAAGGGAGCCGGGAGCCAGCTTCTTCCACCATTGATGGAACTTGCCCTGAATCTGCAAGCTTGAAATCAATCTCTTCCTCCCGTAAACTGTGTTTGGTTGGATGTTTGTCTCAGCCACGAGGAGCTAACTAAAACAACTATCCACCTCTTTTTGAGACAGGATTCCTCATTAGACTCGACTGGCTGGCCAGTAAGTTCCTCTTATATCGCTCTGTCTCCCCAGTGCTAGGATTACAGGCAAATGATACCACACCAACATTTTAAAGTGAACACTAGGGATCAAACTAAAATTCCTCGTGAGGGCTGGAGAGATGGCTTAGCAGTTAAACGCTTGCCTGTGAAGCCTAAGAACCCCGGTTCAAGGCTCGACTCTCCAGGACCCATGTAAGCCAGATGCACAAGGGGGCGCATAGCACATATCTGAAGTTCATTTGCAATGGCTGGAGTCCCTGGCACGCCCATTCTCTCTCTACCTGCCTATTTCTGTATCTCTTTCTGTCTTTCTCAAATAAATAAATAATAAAATAATTTTTAAAAATAAAATAAAATAAAATTCCTCGTGATTGAAAGGCAAGCACTTCACCAACTGAGCTCTTTCCCCACCCTGTTCTTCTTAATATCAACTAATTGGGCATCCAAAAGCTAAAGCCCTAGGGTTTTAAAAGAATCCTATAAAGTTTTTTTCATTTGTACATGTTTTTCTGGACACAAAACTAATCACACCTAATTATAATTCACAATGAATTCATTGTGGCCAGTTCCCATGTCCCGAGTTTTAACATATCCCACAGAAATCTTTTCTTCATTTTTTTTCTTGACATACAATTAAATATTCACCCATTACTCCTGTGATTAACTCTTGAAAAAAAGTTTTAAAAGTCATGTTAAAGGATCAAGAAGATAGGAGGATGACAAGATACATACTATATTCTGTGGTCTAAGCATTAGATATATTTATCTTCCATGGACTTTATCCTACTAGGTGTTTTCAATGCTTATCTGCAATATATAAAAAGAAAATATTTAGTCACTATGCCTTGACCAGAGCCCTAAGGCAGTTTGAAATCAATTAGATCAGCAATCCCATTTCTCAGTTGAGGGAAACTAAGGCACTAATAGGTTAATTGGGAAAAACAGTAGCCTGTGTATGCATGTTCATATGTGTGTGGGTACACACGTGTATGTGTGTATGTACACGTGCATGCGGAGGCCAGAGAACAGTCATAATACCATTCTCACATATGGTGTTGTGGTGGTTTGAATGTGAATACACGTCCTCCATAGCCTCAGGTATTTTAAAAATATTATTTATTTATTTATTTATTTATTTATTTATTTATTTATTTGAGAGAGAGAGAGAGAGAGAGAGGAGGGAATGGGTACACTAGGGCCTCTAGCCACCACAAACAAACCCAGACACATGCACTACTTGTGCATCTGGCTTACCTGGGTACTGGGGAATGGAACCTGAGTCCTTAGGCTTTGCAGGCAGGTGGGTTAACCTTTAAGCCATCTCTCCAGCCCCTCTCAGTTATTTTTGATTAAGGTTAAGCTTCTCCTCAAGTCTCTAGCAACCTATTGGAGGAGGTGTCCTAGGAGCGGATCCTGAGGTCCTGTCTTAAGGTGTTCTTAATTCCAGCCCAAAGTTGTGGAGGGAGCAGTTTGAGCTCGGGCTGTTCCTGTCTGTGGTGCTGGCTGTGGGTGGTTTCTCTCTGCTTAGATCTGTGAAAGGGAGCCGGGAGCCAGCTTTTTCCACCATTGATGGAACTTGCCCTGAATCTGCAAGCTTGAAATCAATCTCTTCCTCCCGTAAACTGTGTTTGGTTGGATGTTTGTCTCAGCCACGAGGAGCTAACTAAAACAACTATCCACCTCTTTTTGAGACAGGATTCCTCATTAGACTCGACTGGCTGGCCAGTAAGTTCCTCTTATATCGCTCTGTCTCCCCAGTGCTAGGATTACAGGCAAATGATACCACACCAACATTTTAAAGTGAACACTAGGGATCAAACTAAAATTCCTCGTGAGGGCTGGAGAGATGGCTTAGCAGTTAAACGCTTGCCTGTGAAGCCTAAGAACCCCGGTTCAAGGCTCGACTCTCCAGGACCCATGTAAGCCAGATGCACAAGGGGGCGCAATAGCACATATCTGAAGTTCATTTGCAATGGCTGGAGTCCCTGGCACCCCATTCTCTCTCTACCTGCCTATTTCTGTATCTCTTTCTGTCTTTCTCAAATAAATAAATAATAAAATAATTTTTAAAAATAAAATAAAATAAAATTCCTCGTGATTGAAAGGCAAGCACTTCACCAACTGAGCTCTTTCCCCACCCTGTTCTTCTTAATATCAACTAATTGGGCATCCAAAAGCTAAAGCCCTAGGGTTTTAAAAGAATCCTATAAAGGTTTTTTCATTTGTACATGTTTTTCTGGACACAAAACTAATCACACTAATTATAATTCACAATGAATTCATTGTGGCCAGTTCCCATGTCCCGAGTTTTAACATATCCCACAGAAATCTTTTCTTCATTTTTTTTCTTGACATACAATTAAATATTCACCCATTACTCCTGTGATTAACTCTTGAAAAAAAGTTTTAAAAGTCATGTTAAAGGATCAAGAAGATAGGATGACAAGATACATACTATATTCTGTGGTCTAAGCATTAGATATATTTATATAGAATCTTCCATGGACTTTATCCTACTAGGTGTTTTCAATGCTTATCTGCAATATATAAAAAGAAAATATTTAGTCACTATGCCTTGACCAGAGCCCTAAGGCAGTTTGAAATCAATTAGATCAGCAATCCCATTTCTCAGTTGAGGGAAACTAAGGCACTAATAGGTTAATTGGGAAAAACAGTAGCCAAAATTCTCTCCTGGTGATTTCCAAATGAAAGTTCCTGTAAGCCATATTTCTAACTGATAAGCATGCTTCAGATAAATTATAATCATGATTCCACTTCTCATGTTTATGAGAACTTCAGATTGTTCATGTATGAAGTCTGAGATTTGACCGTATCATTATTATATAGAGAGCAGTGCTTTTTAAAACTTTTGTATGTGTGTACATTTGTGGTATGCATGTGTGTATGCATGTTCATATGTGTGTGGATGCACAAGTCTGTGCAAGTGTGGGTGCATGTGTGGGGAGGCTAGCGGTAATCACTGAGTGTCTTCCTCTGTTGTTTTCCACCATATTTTTTGAGACAAGGTCTCTTACTGAACCCGGATGTCACTAATTCAGCCAGAGTACCAAGCCAGCAAGCCCCAGGGTTTTCCTGTCTCTGCTTCTCCCTCACTGGGATAATAGGCATTGCCACACCCAGCTTTTCCTAAGGTGCTGGCGATCTTGAACTCGGGAGGCAGAGGTAGGAGGATCGCCATGAGTTCGAGACCATCCTGAGACTACAGATTTCAGGTCAACCTGAGCTAAAGTGAGACCCTACCTTGAAGAAAGAAGAAGAAGAAGAAGGTTTGCATGAAGAATGCACTTGTTGTTTTGAGGATTCAACCAAGATGCATACACACTTGCTTGCATACAGCAAGCATTTTACCAACAAAACTTACTCCCCAGACCCCAGACTAGTATTTATTAAGTAACTAGAGAGCGTAAAGCATTTTCCTTTAGTTTAAAGGAGTAAGACTTAAAAAAAAATATTTATTGGCTGGAGAAATGACTTAGCAGTTAAGGCATTTGCCTGCAAAGCCAAAGGACCCCTGTTTGATTCTCTAGGACCCAAGTAAGCCAGATACACAAATGGGTTCATGCATCTGGAGTTCGTTTGCAGTGGCTGGATGCCCTAGCATGCCCATTCTCTCTCTCCCGCTCTCTCTCTGCCTCTTTCTCTCTCTCTCTCAAATAAATAAATAAAATATATTTTAAAAAATATTTATTTGCAAGCAGAGCTAGAGAGCAAATCCTTTCCACCTGGAAATGTGGGGCTACGCTGCTCTTGATGCCTCACTTTCAGTCCACACTGCCACCCTCATCAAGAATGCTCGCCACCTTGTCCATGAAGCTGAACCATAAGCATTTAGGACCTAAGTCAAATGCCAAGTCATTCACCTGTGCACTTATTCACCAAGTATTTTGTATGTCGAGTGTACTCAAGAGATTTGCATGAGCTGGGTGTGGTGGCACACGCCTTTAATCCCAGAACTCAGGAGGCAGAGGTAGGAGGATCGCTGTAAGTTCGAGGTCATCCTGAGACTACAGATTTCAGGTCAACCTGAGCTAAAGTGAGACTCTACCTTGAAGAAAAAAAAGAAGAAGAAGGTTTGCATGAAGAATGCACTTGTTGTTTTGAGGATTCAACCAAGATGTACACACAGATCTTTGTGCCCTGGTTTCAAGGTCCACACTGCAGTAGAAAGAGAAGAAAGTCTGGGGCTGGAGAGATGGCTTAGCGGTTAAGGTGTTTGCCTACAAAGTCAAAGGATCACGGTTCAATTCTCCAGGACCCACATAAGCCAGATGCACAAAGGGGCGCATGCATCTGGAGTTCATTTTCAGTGGCTGGGGGCCCTGGGTGCCCATTCTCTCTCTCTCTCTCTCTCTTTCTCTCTCTCTCACTTTCTGCCTCTTTCTCTTTCAAATAAATAAGTAAAATATTTTTTTAAAAAAAGAAAGAGAAGAAAGTCTAACACATGATAAACTGTCCTTGAGCATAACACAGTTTCCTTCCAGAGCATCGGTGGTCCCTCTTACACAGTTAGCAAGTTCTAATCCCTGTGTCTACTGTTATTGGGGTTCACTGACTTCCTTCTCACTCAGTGGCAAACTGTCTGATAGCAGGGACTTCATCTTAATAATCTATGAACCTTTTTCAGCACCCCCCTTTTTTGACATAGGAGGTTTTCCGTAAACTATTACTGATGGTAAATATGGAGGCTATATTATGTGTATGAAACCAGTTTAATTACTGGAATTGTTTCTGAGAACTAAAATTAGATGAGGGGATGTGACAAGGAAGGCTTTATGGTGACTTTCAGGAGCGTTGGTTTATAGTCTAAAGATTTATAATTAAATATATTGCTCCTGTGCACCTGACACATAGGAAATAAATATATTGAATGAATCAACTGAGTGAATGGGTTTCCCCCGCTTTCTTGTTGATCAATAGCTCTCCTGAGTGAATGAATTCCTACCCTAAGGTACCTGGGTAATTGAGTGAGGAGACATGCCACACATTATTGTGGTAGATAGAGACATTTCCAAGTTCACCAAGCAGTGGAAATATTGGCTTTTTTTTTTTTCTTCTCACTATCTTGAAAAATCAATAGGCTTATATTGTTTCTGGTCATTTAAGTCAACTGACTTAATTTTTTTTTAATTTTTAATTCATCTGGCGAAGCTCAGCTGGATCTTGTTTAAACTTTAGCAGTGTGAGCAGTGGTATTCATAAGATTTGGCTAATTCTGGAGATTTTTTTTTTCTAGGATTTAAAGAAAGTGGATTGCCATAGTAATTGAGTGAGTCAGTTTCCCCAAATTTCTCTTTGGTACAAAGAAAAGTGAAAACTAAAAGAAAATAGGGCTACTGTATTTTAAACTAAATTTAATTCTATTTTACTAAAACGCTTAGAATTTTCTTTTAAAACGTTCTTTTTTGTTGTTATTCTAGCCATGCTGTGCTGTGGCATTCTACATGAAGATTTTCATCAATGCATAACACTATCTTTTGGAATATTGAGGAAGGAGCCATTTTCATGAATTAATTTATGTTTCAAAGTGATTTTTTTTATGAGAGAAAGAGAGAGAATTGGTGTGCCAAGGTCTCCAGCCACTGAAATTGAACTCCAAATGTGTGCTCCACCTTGCTCGCATGCACCACTTTGTACATCTGGCTTACATGGGTAATGAGGAGTTAAACCTGGGTCCTTAGGCTTTGCAGACAAACGCCTTAATTGCTAAGCCATCTCTCCAGCCCAGCATTTAAAAAAATAGTTTTATTTACATATTTTTTGCAAGCAGAGATAGAGAGAGGGAGAGAGAGAACGGACATACCATCAGGCTTTACAGGCAAGCGCCTTAACCATTGAGCCATTTCTCTAGCCATTTAAAGCATTTTGGAGCATTATTTACTCTGCATTTCTAATTTCTGAAACTAGTAATTATATCATTAAGATTGGATTTGCTCTCTATAGAAACACACTCCCCTTCCTGTGTAATCCTGCCTAGTAATTACCAAATAAAAATTGCTACTTAAAAATGAAATAAAAGGCTCGCAGGAAGCAGAAAGTTTCACCTGGCATGATTAAGCTAATGTAAGTTACACTGAAGAGAATACAGAATAATGATAGTAACGTATGCTGAGGACCTGCACCACTTAATTAATGGAGTTGTTTATCGGGCTCCAGACAGCCAGCCAGGAGTCTGTCCTATTATTTTTGGAGGCGTACAATCTTGCAAATTTAGTGTTGTAAGTGTGGAGTGAATCCAGTGATCTCCATGTAATTCATAGGAGCCTTTCCAAGCCTTGGAGATTCATTTTAATTGCAGATGGTAATAAGATGTGTGTTTCTGTCGTGTCCTTGGTTGCCTTTATGCGGCTTGCTTTGAGTGTCACTTTTGAAATTGAGATTAGTTGTGTTGATTTGGGTACTTTGTGTGTGTGTGTGTGTGTGTGTGTGTGTGTGTGTGTGTATGAGTTTTATTTATTCCTTTTTGAGACAGGGACTTCCTCAGGGGTTCAGGCCCACCTCAAATTCATGATTCTTCTGCTTCAAGCTCCAGAGTGCTGGGATTACAGGTATGTGCCAAAACACCTGGTTTGATTTTGGCTATTTTTATAATTCAATGACATGGGCAGGAATTAGAACTATTCTGGATGGCTGTGCAGAAAACATGTCAAATCTTTCAAACCACCTATTTTCTTTAAAAATTTTTATATTTATATTTATTTATTTGAGAGAGGGAAAGAGGCTGAGAGAGAGAGAAAAAAATGGGCATGTCAGGGCCTCCAGCCATTGCAAACGAACTCCAGATGCATGCACCACCTTGTGCATCTGGCTTACATGGGTCCTGGGGAATGGAACCAAGGTCCTTTGGCTTTACAGGCAAGCACATTAACTGCTAAGCCATCTCTCCAGCCCTCAAACCAACTATTTTCATAAACAAAACGTTAAAAGAAATCATGTTTCCTGGGCTGGAGAGATAGCTCGGCAGTTAAAGGTGTTTGCTTGCAAAATCTGGCAGCACGAGTTTGAATCCCCAGTATCCATGTAAAGGCAGATGCACAAAGTGGTGCACACATTTGGAATTCATTTGTTGTGGGAGGAGGCCCTGGCATGCCCATCCCCCCTTTCTCTGCTTACAAATAAAGAAATAAATAATATTCTTAAAAATCATGTTTCCTCTTGAAGAGTTTAATGAAATGGGCTCAGTTGAACTCAGATAACTTCAGTCCTAATCAACACACAGTAACTCATTGGGCACCTACATGTTGTAGGTATTTTAGAAAAGAACGGATTAGATTGGCATGAAGGCTAGATGCCAAAATCGGGTATTTCAGATGAAGAGAGTAATCAGAGCTTTTAAAACATTTTTTTATTTACAATTCCTTTTTGTCTCTTAAAATTTTAAATGACTTCAGGTAATTAAGCATATAAACTAGGTGGTTAGACCAATTATTTACTGTTGACAAATCATAAAGAAATTTATTTTAAACCAATTCTTTGGTATACATATAGTTCTGCCATTTGTTAAAACTGAAGCAAATTTGCATACTAATGAGAAGATACACTTTTTAAAAAATTTTGTTTATTTTTATTTATTTGTTTGAGAGCAACAGACAGACACAGAGAGAAAGAGGCAGAGAGGGAGAGAGACAATGGGCACACCAGGGCTTCCTGCCACTGCAAAAGAATGCCAGATGTATGCACTACCTTGTGCATCTGGCTTACGTGGGTCCTGGGGAATCGAGCCTCGAACTGGGGTCCTTAGGCTTCACAGGCAAGCTCTTAACCGCTAAGCCATCTCTCCAGCCCCAAGATATGCTTTTTTTCATGAAGAATTAACTCAGCTGGATACTTGATACTGCAGGGCATAGAGCATCTTCAATGTTTTTTTTGAAGTTGATTGATATTTTTATTTTATATTTATCAATGATGAAAAGCTACTTCACATAAATATGCAGTACAAAATGGTACAAGGATGTTTATGACCATTTTGGAAATGGCTGCAAGTTCTGTATTAATCCCAAGCCAAAATTCCTTTAAAGATTTTTTTTTAATGAAATTCAAGTCATGAACTCAAATAGTAATTTCTTTTTTTTTTTTGAGGTAGGGTCTCACTCTAGCTCAGACTGACCTGGAATTCACTATGTAGTCTCAGGGTGGCCTTGAACTCACGGCAATCCTCCTACCTCTGCCTCCTGAGTGCTGGGATTAAAGGCGTGCGCCACCACGCCCGGCCTTCAAATAGTAATTTTAAAAATCAAATATCCTAACACAGTGCAATCCAAAGATATACTAACTGGATACTTACCCCCCCACCCCAAGAAATGACGATAGGAAAATATTCAAGTCTGTTTTCTATAATTAAAACATTGTGTGTCTATAAGAGCAGAGGACTCTGTGTTTACAGTAAACACACCGCAATTCACAGTGTTCAATATGCCAAGGTGTTCCAGGCAACATTCCTTGGAGCTGTGTGGCCATAGCACGCCCCCTGCAAGATGCATGTGCTGTGGTGTTCAGAACCAAGGCTGCAGTGAAGTCATGTGATGCAACACGTGGGACAGTCATGCCAGAAACACCTTGAATTCATTATGTATTTAATTTTGAACGAATCTTTGGTATGGTCAGAAACCTTGGACTCTTGCCACATTTCTCATGATCCCCTGCATCGAGCTTCTCAACCCCACATGGGGTCAGGATCCATAGTTTAAGAGGCAGGGCAGCAGATCACCGAATTCCAGGCTCCTCAAGCTAGAACCCTGAGCAGCAAGTAGCTGTTCAGTTTGTGGATGAGCAAGCAGAGGCCCTGGCCAGGTCAGACACGTAGCCAATAGGCAGTAACTCACCTTGGCCCAGCGCCCAGGTCTATTCCAAGTCCAGGGGCCTCTCCACACACCACACCATGGAGTGCTTTGAATCAGTTGTTCCCCATAAACTCGTGTGTTCTGAATCCTTGGCTGATGGCAATTTGGGAGGCGGAGCCTTGCTGGTGGAGGTGTGTTACTGGGGATGGTCTTATAGGCATTATACTCCAGCTCCCCAGTTGCCAGAGCTTGCCCGTTCTCCTGCTGCTGTTTGCCCCCTGCGGTGGCAGATTGTGATGTCCAGCCTCTGCTCATGCTATGCTCTCCCCTCCAGAGTGTAAGCCAAAATAAAACTTTCCTCCCATCAGCTTTTGTTTGGGTTTTTTGTCGGGGCAACAGAAAGGTAACTGCAACATGTATACCACCTCTTGTATCTTGAATAAAATCTGTCTTGTATAAATTCATCATCTAACTCTGCTCATAATCTAACTTTCTGTTTAAAAGGCCATGCTTAACGGTGTCCCCTCCATGGGATGCTGCTCGGCTGCTAAAGATAATATTTATTTATTTATATATATATGTATTTATTTATTTTCATATTTATTTATTTATTTTTGGGTTTTCGAGGTAGGGTCTCACTCTGGCCCAGGCTGACCTGGAATTCACTATGTAGTCTCAGGGTGGCCTTGAACTCACTGTGATCCACCTACCTCTGCCTCCCAAGTGCTGGGATTAAAGGCGTGCACCACCATACCCAGCTTAAAGATGATATTTATGAAGACTGGATGGTAACACTGAAAATAACATAAAGGGAAGGGAAGAAGCAGGAACTAAATCTGAGTATACAACAAACTGACAATTTTTTTAAAAGCCTTTAAATGGAACAAGAAAGAGTGGGGAAAATTAGAAAGTTATTTGCACTTACATTTGAATGGTGGGAAAAACAAAAATAATGTTTTCCCTTATTCCTACTTTCCAATATTTTAATTAAAAGTTCCTTTATGAACATAAGTCTATTTTAAAGTGAAAAAGTGAAAACAACTGTTCAGCTGTGTTCAAAGATAATTAAGGCAAAGTCCTTTGTGGTGGGTCTGAGGACGTTTGTGGGACATGTAGACATGCAAACTCCAGTGGAGGAGGGGAAGCAAGAGCCCCAGTCCTGTTCCTGGGGCTTCTTTTCCCAGGGAGACCCGGATGGGATGTATGACTTGGGTTAAGAAATAGCCACAGGAGAGCTCTCCCATCAGCAATGAACCTGGGTCACATGGAAAAAGAGACTGAAAAATATAACAGAGGGAACTCTTCCCTCTAAGCCTGACCATAGCAAGGATTCCTTCCAGCACCAAGGAAGTCTTCAGAAACAAGCTTGGCATAATATGCATGGGGACAGGTCTTGACCCCAGGAATTAGTCAAATTAAAATCGGGACAACCTGTGCTTCTTAACACTTCCAAGCCCCTTACTTAAATCATTATTGTGAAACACTTACCAGCTTGCTTTTTAAAATATTTTTATTTATGAGTGAGAGAGAACGCGAAAGAGAACTTGCCAGGGCCTCTTAATGCTTCAGACTCTAGACACATGGGCCACTTTGTGCATGTGACTTTACATGGGTACTGGGAAACGAACTCAGAACTCCTGCTCTTTGGCCCATTCCATCCATCCAGTGTATCTCTACTGGCCACTTAGTTGTTCCACTTGGTCTCTGGACTAGTTACTTTTCTCCTTGATATGTGAACAAATACCCGACAAGAAGGAAGGGTTGATTTCAGCTTCTATTTCCAGGGGATGGAGTAAAACTTGATGCTACGAGCAGGAAGCCATCTGGTCACACTGCACCTGCACTCAGGAGGCAGAGGGCAAAAGGAAGTGGGGAGGGATGGCCCTCTCCCATTGATTCACTTCCTCCAGTGAGGCACCACCTCCTGAAGTTTCCATAACCTTCTAAATAACACCACTAGCTAAATAACACACCACTTGGGAACCAAGAGTTCAAAAACATGAGCCTACGGGGAATATTTTACATTCATATCACTACATTGTCTCCTAGAGGTGAGTGCTGTTGAATTTGTTTATATTTTATTTTTATTTATTTATTTAACAGAGAAAGAGGGAGAGAGAGAGAGAGAAGAGAATGGGCACACCAGGGCCTCCTGCCACTGCAAATGAACTCCAGATGGGCGCACCCCCTTGTGCATCTGGCTAACGTGGGTCCTGGGGAATAGAACCTGGGTCCTTTGGCTTTGCAGGCAAATGCCTTAACCACTAAGCAATCTCTCTAGCCCTGAACTTTTTTGTTGTTGTTGTTGTTTAACTATCCTTGTTGAGACAGGGCCTCACTGTTTAGCCCAAGCTGGTCTAGAACTTATTTGCTATTTTTTCTGAACTCGGTCCTAAACTGACAATCCTGCTTTGGCCTCCCGAGTGTTGGGATGATAAGCGTGAGCCAACCTGTCTGGTTTGAAATTTGTTTTTAACAGCATATTGGAGGTATTGTTTTTAAGAAATGCACTGTAGATTTAAAGTATGCATGTGAACCGTTTTGACAGATTTCTACACCCATGAAACCACGACCACTAATAAGATACTAACATTGTCATCGTTCCTGGAGCTTCCTTGGGCCCCTCCCTCTAAGCTCCCTCCAAATCCCTCCCAGACAAGCATTTGTCAGCCAACCATTCGTCTGCTTCCTGTCACTATAGATTCTTTTTCACTCCCTACAAACTAAAACAAATGGAATTACAGAACATCTTTTTTTTGGTCTGGTTGTCTTAGCTCAGAATAACAGCTATGATAGACATTCAATTGGCTATCAATAGACGGACCCTTCTCACTGACAGCCAGTATTCTTTTGTATGGATCTATAACATTTTGTGTAGACACCTATTAATGGGCATGGGAACTTTTTCCTTTGAAGACTTTCTGTGCCAAGATGTCTTCTGTAATCTTGGATAAATGCCTAAGAGTGGATAGCTAGTTATATGCTAGGGATACATTTACCTGTTTAAGAAAAATCCCAAACGGTTTCCTGTTTTCTATCCCCACAGTTGCTCCACATCCCAGCCAGCAGCCTTTCATCAGCTGCTCTGGTTGGCGTGTACAGATAATTCATTGTGGGTCATGCTTCCAGCTCCAGTCTCACCACGAAGGACGCCACTAGACTAAGGTTCCAACGCCTTCAATGAGTGTCTTCCATTCCTGTGTTTGTTTTGTTCCAGAAACATCCTCAAACCCACTGCACAAGAGCTTTGCTTCTGCCTACAGATATGCCCCCACACTTCCTTTTGAGATCTTCTTATCCTACCCTGACCCCGAGACAAGCCAACAGCCATAGAATACTTAACTCCAACTCTCCTAGGACAGCCATAATAAATGGCCATGAAGCCGGTAGTTTAACTTAAAGTCAGTGGAGTTGGTCTTTATTGAGGCACAAGGGACAATTTCCCCATGACTTGTCTATGTTCTGGTGGCTGCCTGCAGTCTGGTGTCACGAGGCTGTGCCTGCATGACCCCATGTGACATTCTCTGTCTTCTCCCTGCATCTGTTTCAAATCTTCCTCTTCCTCTTCCTTTTTTTTTTTTTTTTTTTTTTTTTTTTTTTTTTGTTTTTGGTTTTGGTTTTCGAGGTCAGGTCTCACTCTCTAGCTCAGGCTGACCTGGAATTCATTATGTAGTCTCAGAGTATCTTTAATCTCACTGCAATCCATCTACCTCTGGCTCCTGAGAGCTGGGATTAAAGGTGTGCCCCACCACCCCTGGCCCTCTGCCTCTCTTAAAGGACGCTTGTCATTGGATTTAGGAGTTTCCTGCATAACCCAGGATTATCTTCTGTGATCACATATCTGCAAAGATTTCTCATCTTTCCTTTCTATTAAGTACCAGTCACAGATTCCAGACATTTAATATGTATATTTCTGAAGGTCATTCTAGTTATTCATTTTTTCTTTTAACTTTTTATTGACAATTTTCATACATGTACATAATGTATTTTGATCACAATCCTCTGCCATTACTTTCTCATGCCCCCTGTCCCTTATCACCTTTCCATGGAACCCTTTCTTCTTTTCAATGGTCCCATGTTTATTTTGATGTAATTCTTTACCTTCTTTGGCATGCACAATGATATCTTGATGGGTGCAATACTCTGCAGATAATAGTAACCATGGATGCAACACAGCCACTCTGTGCACAAAACACAATGTTCCAAAGCAGCCCCTCCCATCCTTGGCATCTTACATTCTTTCTGCAAACTTTCCCCAGTGTTTCCTAAGCTTTGGAAGTTGTGATAATGGCACACCCAGAATTATTACTAGAAAAATTGCAATGTCAGGGATGGGATACCTTCCAGTGGTTGTTGGCCAGGGAGATCCCTGATACTCCCAAAACATTATAGGCCATTGCCGAGGCTCTTGGTTTCCCACCAGAAATAGATGGTAAGAACCTATTGCTGAAAACTCTACATGCCTGGGCTGCAAGGTCACTGAGAAATCTTGCTGGAGCTGAGCTGAAAACCTCCTCCCTATAGACCAGCTGACAGAAAGCTGGAAAAAGCTGCATTGCATGCAACCCTATGGGAGAGAGAAGTCATCAGTGGTGATAAACAACAGTGGACACTGTAAGCCTTAAGTTTGGCCAGCCAGGCCAAATGAGCAAATGGGTGCAATAGTGACATGTCTGTTATGGGGATAACCAACTGCTCTCTAATTGGACTGGAGGCCCGCTCCATGGGAGGAAATACATGCTTGGTACTGAAAACCTAGTCAAAAGCATAATGAAATAACACCTGCTGGTGTCTGGCTAAATGCATATATTTCACTCACAAAACTGCCCTGTAAGCATTTTTCTTAATGTTCATACCCATATATTAATGCTACTCTCACTTTTGGTTAGAGAAGCTTCTCTTTTCAGATGGTGGTGACCACTGGGATGACTCAGAAGGCAATATGGTGCTGAGAAGAAGTGACAGAGAAGTGGTCAGCACTGAGATATCTCTATCACACCTTCCAAAGCTTGGGGTCCATTGCAGAAAAGGCAGCAGAAAGAATGTAAGAGCCAAAGGAAGGGTAGGACTGTTTATAATGCAGTCTTCTAGCCACAAAATGGTCTGGATATCCATGACCTCACAATGTCTGGAACTACCTACACAAGACCCTAAAAATAGGAGGAAAAGGTATGACATCAAAATAAAAGAGAGTAACTGAGAGGGGAAGGGGAGATGATGGAGGGTGGATTTGTGAAGGGGAAGTGGGGGAGGTGAGAATCATCATGGTTGATTTTCTATAATTATGGAAGTTAACTAAACATTTTTTTTTTGGAGACAGAGAGAGAGGGAGAAGGAGACAGACAGAGATGGGCGCGCCAGCAGCCTCTCAGCTGCTGCGAATGAAATCCAGATGCGTGCGTCCCCTTGTGGTCAAGTGTGGCATTGCGCCCTTGCATCACTTTGCATCTGGCTAAACGTGGGACCTGGAGATTGGAACTGGCGTTCTTAGGTTTAGGAGGCAGGTGCCTTAACCGCTAAGCCATCTCTCCAGCCCTAACTAAACATTTTTTAAAGAAAGGGCTGGAGAGATGGCTTAGCGGTTAAGGCATTTGCCTGTGAAGCCTAAGGACCCCAGTTCGATTCCCCAGGACCTACGAAAGTGAGGGTAGCATTAATATATGGGTATAAACATTAAGAAGAGTGCTTACAGAGCAGTTTGGTGAGCATACTATATGCATTTAGCCAGAACCTAGCAGGTGTTACTCCACTAAAGCTCATGACCTCCCCAGCCATAGACTTTTGATTAGTTTTTAAGTACCAAGCATGTATTTCCTCCCATGGAGCAGGCCTCCAGTTCACTTAGAGAGCAGCTGGTTTCCTCTATAACAGACATGTCACTATTGCACCCTTTGGCTCATTTGGCCTGGCTGGCCAAACTTAAGGCTTCCAGTGTCCACTGTTGTTTATCACTGCTGATGACTTCTCTCTCTCCCATAGGGCTGCATGCAGTGTAGCTTTTTTTCAGCTTTCTGTCAGCTTGTCCACAGGGAAGAGGTTTTTGGCTCACCTCCAGCTTGATTTCTCAGTGACCTTACAGCCCAAGCACATGCAGTCTTTAGCAATAAGGTGTGCTTTTTATATAGGTCTAGGGATTAAAATCAGACCCTCCCAGACCCTTGTGCTTACACACTGAGCCACCTCCCTAGTCCTGATTTTTCTTCTTTGTATTAAGAAAATCATAGTATTTTCTTCTTTTGTATAATTAGCAGTGTCTGGATACATCTCATCCGATTTTCTTTCTCTAAAAGTTGCCCCATGATTAAAAGCAAACATGGGGCTGGAGAGATGGCTTAGCGGTTAAGGCGTCTGCCTCCTAAGCCTAAGAACGCTGGTTCCAATCTCCAGGTCCCACATTTAGCCAGATGCAAAGTGACGCAAGGGCGCAATGCCGCGCTTGACCACAAGGGGGCGGACACATCTGGATTTCGTTCACAGCAGCTGAGAGACTGCTGGCGCACCCATCTCTGTCTTCCTCTCCCTCTCTCTCTGTCTCTCTGTGTGTCTCTCTGTCTCAAAAAAAAAAAAAAAAAAGCAAACATGGAAAGATATGCTCCCCAAAGTTAAGATTTGGGAGATTAGCTATGGCACTTTAATATTTGCTTCTGTGAACATAGGAATCTAGATATTTAGGTGGATCTACTTCAGATACTCTCTTGGGATATCTCATTTAGGGCTCTGAGTTTGCCACCATGCTTCCCACAAACCACATACTTGTGAATGTGAGTGTCCTTTCATTTGATGTACTTGATATTTTATTATAATTTCTCTCACCTGATGCAACTCATCTGAGACATGCCCAGTTTGCAGGTTTGCCTCAGAAAACATGTTATGCACAATATTTATTCCCCCTTTTTTGCATTGTATTCAAGTCTGTGGCATATTTTCCATAAAGAACTAGGGGAAACTCAAAGCTGTTCTTGGCATTCACGCCTTTTATTAACAGGTCACAATTACATGTATCTTTGTAGACTATACTGTGGTGTTTCAATACACTTAGGTGATGTGTGATGAACAAACAGGGGTAGTTAGCATTGCCCCCTTATGTTTGGAGCCTTCAGCTCTCTTCTAGCTCTTCTCAAATATCATTTTTGAGTACTGTAGTCATCCCACTGTGCTCTGGAACAATGGAGCTCGCTTCTATCTAAGTGTATTTTGGGATCCATTATCCAGCCTCTCTCTTCCCTCACCCTCTATCATTCCAAGGCTGTATTGGTGACTACACTACTTTCTTCTGCTTTGAGGTCTACTACTTTGGCTTCCACATGTAAGACAGATCATGTGGTGTTTGTTAGCATTCATGTTTTATCTATGAATCTACAAAGTTTAAGAAGACATGGGGAAAGAAGTTCCATGTGACTGTCAAGTTATGTCTAATCCTTTTCTAAATAATCTCTTGCTGAATGCCCAGCTGAAAATCACAAGCCTTAATCAAACTAAACCTGGAAGAGGGGATTCTGGAGCAGCCTTTTCTGCAGAATTCAAAAACAAACAAACAACAACAAAAAAAAAAAAAACCTCTGCGTGGCTGCACAGCAAAGGTGTTGAGAATGTCTTTGAGGCATCGTATAACCTGTGCCAGTAGAATTCCACAAAGAATGTAAGCAAGTTTCAAAAAAAAAAAAAAAACCAATGGCTCTTTGGGGAACCACCAGTATCAGTAAGGATTGTGCAATGTCATAGTCTTCCACGGAAGCCTCCAAAGGGAAATTTTAAAACTTTCCCCTGTGCCTGTGGATGTGCTCAGAGAAGGCAGTCCTCACCTGGCTTAATGTTGCAGAAGTGAATCCCAGAAACTTTTTCTGGTGACTTGCCAATGGATTTTGCATTGTACCTCCATCCTTGAATGCCCAAAAGGTAGAGGGTGTGGCCTGGAGAAACAGTTTGCAGATGATAAATTTTCCATTGACACTTCACTTGACAGTCAGTGGATTTGGATTGTTTGAGCCATTGCAGAACTGGTGAATGCCACATGCTTGACCTGCCTTGGCTATTTTATGAAGGCCAGAAGCAATGATGGTAATGACCAGCATTCGAGACACAAGTGACTTTGCCTAATCATGACTGGATTAGATGCCAGGGAAGAGTTCCAGCTGGGTATTTCTCCACTTTCTTAGAAAATTATTATGTGAAAACTTTAAAAAATATTCAGATTTATTTATTTGCAAGGAAAGAGAGAACTGAGACAGAGACAGTGGTAGAGATGGAAAGAATGGGCACACCAGGGCCTTTTGCACCTCAAAGTAAACTCCAGACACATGCGCCATTTTGTGCATCTGCCTTTACGTAGGTGCTGGGGAATTGAACCCTGGGCTGTCAGGCTTTGCCAGCGAACACCTTTAACTACTGAGCCATCTCTCCAGCCTCTATATGCAAACTTTTTTCCAGGTCACACTATCTTTTCTAGTAGGCATTTGAGGCATAAGTACGATGCAAAATCTCTTGGTTCCAAATGACTGCTAGAGCAGCAAACTGTATAATGCCCCAAAGTCATCAGTCAACTAGGAAAATAGGAACAGCCTTAGTAAAGCACAACCTTTGGATATTCCTCTACTTTCTTTGAGCTTTTACACTGTCATCCAACACCTACCAAGAACCTATTTTGGAGATCAAATACATATATATATATATATATATATATATATATATATGTATATATGGAGAGAGAGAGAGAGAGAGAGAGAGAGAGAGAGAATGTATATATATATTATATATATATTGGAATGTATATATATATATATATATATATATATATATATATATATATATATATACACATACATATATATATACATATATATATATATATATATATATATATATATATATATATATACATACACATACACACACACACACACACATAGATATATATATAATACATTGCTCCTTGGAATGTATATTTATGGAGCAATGTATAAGATGTGGGTTTGGGCTTATTGGATTTCACAAGGTCCAGGACTGAAAAGCAGGAAGATTTTTCCCCGGGGTTCTTGAAATGAAGCAGATGGAAAGCAGAACTCAATGCCCCACCTTTCGGGTCCACAGTCACATGTCATGGGTCAAGGGGATCAGATTCTGGCAGATGACGAAATCAGACAGTGGAGTAATGGCACACGTGAGTACTCACTATGTGTTAGCCACAGAATCCCAATACCATGCCACTGTAAGAGGACTTGTTCAGTAAGTCCCAAAACCCCAGCTCAAACTTACATTTAAAGAAGGGAGGTGGAGAACATCTAATGTTCTACCAACAACTCAGCATTGCTTGCAGGCTGTGCTGGACATAAAGCTAAGGTGATATTCTCAGGTTGTGTTCTCCCTCTCTTGCAGTTGAGTATGACCTTTATTAGCATATATATGGTAAACTGTGACACAGATTCTTATAGTTGGAAGAGATTATAGAGATTACTTGGAAACTACTCCAAATTCCTGTTCATATGTTTCCTCTAAAAAGCCTAAATTAAGGGCTGGAGAGATGGATTAGCAGTTAAGGCCCTTGCCTGCAAAGCCTAAGGACCCATGTTTGACTCTCCAGATACCACTTAAGCCAGATGCACAAAGGTGAGGCAAGCGCAAGGCCGCACATGCCCACTAGGTGGTGCAAGCATCTGGAGTTCGATTGCAGTGGCTGAGGCCCTGGTGCACCAATTCTCTCTCTCTCTCTCTCTCTCTCTGTCACTGTGGGTAGGAGAGATGAACTATTCTGATGAGTCAGAACTGATCACACACTCCCCCTATCTCTAGCATTGTTGTACATAGAAAATATGATCTGTGACCAAGAAGAAATGACTATCTCCAAGACCAGAATAGAAAATAAATTTCCACTTCAAATATTGTATATTTACTATGTGTTCAGAAGTGTGCAAAGAATCTTACACACAGTAAATCTTTTTTTTTCTACCCAATAATCCCATTTAAGTAGAATGATATTCTAAGCATGAACTTATTCACTGGTGAATCAGAACAAATGCAGGAACGTCACTGTGGACCTGGAACAAGATCCTGGAAGTCCATATAGTACTATTGAAGTTAGCTTTGTGTGGATGGCAGAAGACAACTGACCCCAAGAGAAGCTTGTGGGAGGAAAGGGTTTATTTTGGCTTACAGACTTGAGAGGAAGCTCCATGATGGTAGGGATAAACGATGGCATGAACAAGAGGGTGGACATCACCCCCTGGCCAACATCAGGTGGACAACAGCAGCCGCAGAGTGTGTCAAACACTGGCAAGGGGAAGCTGGCTGTAACACCCATAAGTCTGTCCCTAACAATGCACAGCCTCTGGAAGGCTCCAACTCCCAAATTGCCATAAGCTGGGGATCTAGCATTCAGAACATCTAAGTGTATGGGGACCACCTGAATCAAACACCACAAGCGCTAATCCCTTATTGGCTGAATTGTGGGCACTTTTGGGGAAAGAGCATGTCTTGGTAGAAGCCATGGCAGCTGGCTGATGGGAAAACACTTTGGGGATTTTGAGGCAGAACTCTAGCAACTCTTTCTGAAGTGATCTAGCATTTTCTATTAGCTGAAAGAACCATACTCATGTGTAAGAGCTGCTTGATGCCGTAGGATTCAAGGCTATCAAGCATCGCTACTTCACAAAGGAGCAAGCTTACTCCACAAAGACTTAATACCTTGGGACAGTCACATTAGTAAACTGAGGAGCTAAAACTCAAAGTCAGGTCTGACTCACTCTAAAGTCCATTACTATTAAAACTTAGATTTGGGAGCCAGGCGTGGTGGCACATACCTTGAATCCCAGCACATGGAAGGCAAAGGTAGGAGGATTCCCATAAGTTCGAGGCCACCCTGATAATACATAGTTACTTCCAGGTCCTACCTCGAAAAACCAAAAAAAAAAAAGCTTAGATTTGAGCTGGAGAGATTGCTTAGTGGTTAAGGTGCCTACCTGCGAAGCCTAAGAACACTTGTTCAAATCTCCAGGTCCCACGTTTAGCCAGATGCAAAAGTGACGCAAGCATGCAATGTCGCACATGCACATAAGGAGGCGCACATGTCTGGAGTTCATTCACAGTGGCTGAGAAACCCTAGCACGCCCATTCTCTCTCTGTTTCTCTCTCTGTCTCTCTCTCTCTCTCTCTCTGTCTCAAATTGAAAACAAAAAGCCAAAAACCGCTGGGCGTGGTAGCGCATGCCTTTAATCCCAGCACTTGGGAGGCAGCGGTAGGAGGATTGCCATGAGTTTGAGGCCACCCTGAGACTACCTAGTGAATTCCAAGTCAGCCTGGGCTAGAGTGAAACCCTACCTCGGAAAAAAACAAACAAACTTAGATTTATCTAGATACCAACCATTCATGATGCATCTTGTACTCATTCTTGTCCCTGAATAAGGAAAAGGAGGTGTCCCTGTAATTTAGCATGGCCTTGGTGCTTCCAGAGGGAACTGTATCAGCAAGACAGACCCACAAAGAAACTCAGATCCCAAACTCCCATCTTCCCATCACTCACGTCACTGATACTCCATCAGCTTTTGTCTGTTTAATTTGGTTTTTGAGACAGAGTACTAGTAATGTATCCCAAACCCTCCATCCTCCTGCCTCTGCTTGCTGACTGCTGGGATTACAGGTGGGCACTGCCACGCCCAACTCAAAGTTAATAAAGTATCTACATGTTTGATTGATAGATTTATATGGTTCTGAGGATGTTACCACAAACATTAACGCTATAAATATTGAACACCAAATTAATGGCACAAGCATTGATCTTTTCTTATATCATTTTGATTATAGTGGAAGCATTATTGCAAAAATTCACAGGGAAAATTTGTTTTTCTAGAACAGGCAAAAGCTCTTTGGGCATATTTTAGAAATGGTTAAGAGACATTTGTTATTTTTTTTTCTTAAGATTGATTTTGGACTATAAGCCACTCCCACCCTCATCTAATTGCGAATTTCTCCATGCCCAGTAGAACCATCAGGAATTGTGGAATTGGTCTGTCTGCCACTTTTGAGACAGGGTTGATTTAAAGTCTCCCTAACCTTATGGAATCAGTGAAAAAACATGACTGAGCACAGCAATGTCCTTGGATTATATGTGGAAAGGAGGTACAAAAACAATAAGAATTCTAACAAATTGTTAGTGTTTACCAAATACAAAAGGTTTTTTCCCCATAAGCCTTTGAAGTAACTTTGTCAGAAATGCAGGTCCATCATTGACTGCCTATGTGAACTTAGACCTGCCACTTCCAACACTCTGAGAGTTGGTTTTCTAATTTGTGAAATGGGTGCACAAGAGTATCCACTGTATATGGCCATTGTAAGAATTCTTAAGCCAATTCATGTAAAGTACTCAGTATAAGTCTAACTGGTATCTGTTACCAAATACTCTTGGTGTAATGATAGGGCAGGGAAGTATCAGTTAAAACTAGAGATGGCTTCCTGGTGGACAAATTGCTTTAATGAATTTTAAAGGAGAAATAAGAGTTGAATAGATGAGGAAGGAGGAGGAGCAATTAAGATAAGAAGGGTTAGGTAAGAAAGCATCAATAAAGTTGGGTGAGGAGTCTTGAGATAAGAAAATCTTAGCCACTATGATGTTATCAGGATTCTGGCTAAAATGAAGGGAGTGACAAGACAGAGTCTGACACAATATGCTAATGGGTTTTGTGTCTTCCCCATAGTCTGTAGGAGCGCCTTGCACAGTGTTGTAGATGTAGATGAGGGAGGGAGGGAATGAATGAATGAATGAAAAATCATCTTGGGTTCCTAGAGCTCTGAGGGTGGAGAAAAACCCTTGCTACCAACCCAACCACATTCCCATCATATAGGAAGGGAAGGTTCCACAAAGCTGCTGGAGTATAGAACCATCCCGTGAGGGTGAGACCTAGAGACGGTCAACACTGGGAAATTGTTTCAATGGAAGACACAAAGAGAAGGGATAGGATTTGGTGGGGGAGAGCTAGAGTGAGGAGAAGAGCTATAGTCATGAGGGGGCTGGAGAAGGAACACAGTTAATACCAGACATGCTTTCATGAAACAGGGAAGGAAGGGAAGGCAGCCCCTACCTTCCACCTTCCCAGCGTACTGATTTCCTCCTGTCACCATCCTTTGGCCAAACCAAGGAAGCTTGTTCCCAAAGCAGCTCAAGTAGGTCTCCTTCCCAGAAGGAGAGAGGAGAAGGGAGAATGGGTGGGAGTCGAAGAGTTGAATTTACAGTAATAAGATTGGTATCAGATCTCAAGCGGCGCTTGGCTCAGGCTGGGAAGATAGCTCGATGTGTAGAGCACTTGGTGTGTGAACACGAGTGCCTGAGCTCAACCCCCAGGATGCGTGTAAAAAGTGGGGCATGGCCATGCACACCTGCATCTCCAGTCCCATGGAAGGCAGTGACTGGAGAATTGCTAGGGGTCTCTGGTCAGCTAGTCTGACTAAACATGGCAGCTCCAGATTCAGAGAGAGACCGTTTCAAGGAAATAAAGTGGAAATCACTACAGACAGAATGTCTGATTTTCTCCTCTGGCTTTCCCATGCATGTGCACAGGGAGCACTCAGCTGCACACAGATACATGCATAAACTATACATGTATACATGATGCTCTCCTCTGGCTTTCCCATGCATGTGCACAGGGAGCACTCAGCTGCACACAGATATGTGCATAAACTATACATGTACCCCACACCCCAAACACAGTGCGCGCACGCACACACACACACACACACACACACACACCCCGAGGAAAAAATACTTAAAAGGATGTGCTAAGTGGCAAATCCATAAGGTTCAAAATGACCAGAATTTTGGCCCCCTATGTGACAGAGGTTGGGGCCAGGCACAGTATGTTAACGCTATCTCTGAAGTGAAGAAAAGAGACAGAAACTCAAAAAGATAAAACAAGGTGAATGCCTTTCATCCAAGCACTTAGGAGGCTGAGATAGGAAGATCACAGTGAGTCTGAGGCCAGCCTATAGTTACAGAGTGAGCTATAGATCAGTCTGGGCTACAGTGAGACTCTATCTCAAAAAATATAGGCTAGAGAGATGGCTTAGCAGTTAGGGCGCCTGCCTGCCAAGCCCAAGAACGCTCATTGGATTCTCCAGGTTCCACGTTTAGCCAGACACAAAAAAGTGATGCAAGCACACAATGCCACGCTTGCCCACAAGGGGGCACATGCATCTGGAGTTTGTTCACAGCAGCTGAAATGGTCCTGGCACGCCCATTCTCTCACTCTGTCTCTCTCTTTCAAAAAAAAATAATAATATAAAAATAGCTGGGTGTGGTGGCGCACATGTTTAATCCCAGCACTCGGGAGGCAGAGGTAAGAGGATCACCGTGAGTTCGAGGCCACCCTAATAGTACGTAGTGAATTCCAGGTCAGCCTAAGCTAGAGTGAGACCCTACCTCTAAAATATATATGTAGCAACTGTAACCTATACTGGTCTATGACTTACAAACAGCTTGAAAATTTTTATAAGAGGCAAAAGGTAATATGTTTTCACAATTAGACCTTGGGAAGATCTTGCTGTCTCTCCCACCCTAGTTCCATGTATATATTTTCCAAGCACCCAGAATCCCAAGATAAGAGCCCTAAATCACTAATATAAGACCAGTGTATGAGTCCAGAAAGGTGCATGTCTGTAGTCCCAGATACCTGAGGGGAAAAAGATTATAAGTTTGAGAGGAGCCTGAGCAACTCAGTAAGACTCTGACTCAGAAACAACAACAGCAAAAACAATTACCCCCCCCCCAAAAAAAAACCCTACTTCTGAACTAGAGGTCTTGCGAGTGAGTGAGAGGTCAAACCACTTAGACAGTTGTATTTACTTGAGAGGAAACAAGCCAGGAGGCCTGTAATCCCAGTATGCAGGGGCTGAGGCAGGAGGATGGAGAGTTTCAGGCTAGTCTAGACTACATAATGAAAGCCAGGGAAGGGAGAGAAGAAATGAAGGGAGGGAGGGAAGAAGGGAAAGAGGTAGACACAAATTTCACCGAAGCTGACCTCATCAAATCAGCCAGCCACTTCACATTTGGGAGTAGGATTCACTCCACACACAAAACAAGTATGCTGCTCTCAAAACACAACTTTTCAGGGTTGGGGATATCACTCAGTTGGTAAAGTGCTTGCTGAGATCGGATCCCCAGTATCCACATAAAATGCCGGGTGTGTTGGAACATGCCCGTAATGCCAGGACTGGGGAGGCAAAGACAGACAATCTCTGGGGCATGCTGGCTAGCTAGTCTAGCTGAATTGGAGAGCTCCTTATTCACTGAGAAACCTGGTCTCAAAGAATACAGTGGAGAGTAACTGAGGAAGTCACCTGGAGTTGATCTGTGGCATTCACATGCATGTAGGCATACATGCACACGTGTGTGACCACATGAATGCATATATGTACATGTACCTACATACACATGACCACATGCATACAAACATATACATACATACATACATACATACATACATACATACATACACACACACGTTAAAAACAAACCTTTTCAATGTGTAAACTTAAGGTCATCAAAAAGATTTATAAAGAATGTTATTCACTTAAAGTAATATGGGGACTGGAGAGATGGCTCAGCAGTTAAGGTGCTTGCCTACAAAGCCTAATGGCCTGTGTTCAATTCTTCAGTACCCATATAAAGCTAGATGCACAAAAGTAGCTCATGTGTCTGGAGTTCATTTGCAGTGTCTACAAGTCCTGGTGTGCCCATTCTCTCTCCCTCTCTCTCCCTGCTTGCAAATAAATAAATACTAAAAAAGCAATATGAAATCAAGAAGCAAAGATAATTGGGGCCGGAGAGATGGCTTAGTGGTTAAGGCATTTTTCTGCAAAGCTGAAGGACCTTAGTTCAATTCCCCAAGACCCAGGTAAGCCATATGCACAAAGTGGCATATGCATCTGGAGTTTGTTTGCAGTGGCTGGAGGTCCTGGCTGTTGGAGTCCCTCCAAGGGCCAGCCCAGGAGGGGATGCAGGGTCTCCACCGGGTAGGGAGTGAGAGGCACAGAGTCATGGCACAGAGTCATGACACAGACACCGGGAGTTGGGTGGAAGCAGGTGAGCTGCTGCAAACTTGTTTATTCAGGGAAGTGCAGGGGTTTTTAAGGGTTTGGCTGGCCAGTCATTGTATGGGGTGGTTCCCTTCTTGTGACCAATGACAACCTGTTTCTGGGCAGGGTGATTCCCTTATTGTGACCAACGACAGCCTATCTCTGGGCAGGGTGGTTCCCTTCTTGTGACCAATGACAGCCTATTTCTGGGCAGATCAGGTTGCTTGGGGCATGGGGCTATAGCTGTTGCCATGCCAAGCTTGTGCAGAATGCCGCATCCACAGAAGCCATTTCCTGGTTTCTCCTAGCAGGCAGCCAGGCTAGGGCCCAACCTGCGTGCCTTCTCTCTTGCTCTCTCTCTCTCTCAAATAAATAAAATATAAATAAAATAATTTCAGTGGTTGAGCTCTTGCCTAGCATTGAGGTCTGGTATGACATCTTCAACAGAGTGAAAGGGGTGGGAGGAGCAAAAGCACACAAGAATAACACAGAGTTGATGGGAAAGAACTGACATACATTTTGGAAATAAAAATAAGTCAATATGATAATTACATTGCACTCTGGATTAAATCAGCTAACTATAAGAAGAAGAATTCAGCCTGGGCTAGAGTGAGATCCTATCTCACAAAAAGAAGAAGAAGGAGGAGGAGGAGGAGAATTCAGACAGAAAGTAGCCAAAAAGATAAAGAGATGAAAACTATTTAAATACACTGAAGCTATATATGTGAGATAGGGAGAGATGCTTTCAGCCATTATAACAGAAGTGAGAGGAGAAGAATGCGCTAGAAGAGCAGAGTGATAAAATTCAAAAGAACAAATGACTGGCATACTTCCAGCACTGAGAAGTACGTGACTTTACAGAAGCACAATGCCAAGCAGGAGCAAATGAAAATGAAGTCATCTTTTAACCACTCATACACGAATAATAGCATAGCATTGTCAATAACTAGTATAAAGCTACAATGAAGATAGAATCCCTAGAAAGTAAGCACAGTAGAGATTAATGTGGACTTTCCATCAAGAAGACAGAGATCAGAAGGCAACGAAATAGTATTTTTTCAGTGACGAAAGCAAAAAACTATTGTGTAGTAATTCTATACCCAGCTGAACTAACCATTAATAGTAGTGATGGTGGTATCTTAGTCTTCTTGGGTTGTTATTATAAAGTACTGTTTGGCTGGAGAGATGGCTCAGTGAAAAGAGGTGCTTGCTTGCAAAGTCTGATGTCCTGGGTTCAACTCCCCAGTACGCATGTAAAGCCAGATGCACAAGGTGGCACATGAGTCTGGATTTCATTTGTATTGGCTGGAGGCCATGGCACACCCATATTCACTCTCTGTCTATCTGCCTCTTTCTCTCTATCTCTCTCTGTCTCTCTTAAGTAACTAAATAAAATATTTTTAAAAAATATTGTGCCAAAGGCTGGATGTAATTCTAATAGTTCTGGACATGCAAAGTTCAAAATGAAGATGTGGCTAACTTTGTCCCTGGTGAAGACCCTCTTCCTGTTTGGAGGAAGCTTATATATGTGTCTTACATAGTCAAGAGAGAGGAAAAGAGTAGGGAAGAGGGAGAGAGAGAGATGAAGGAGAGAAGGATAGGGAAGGAAGAGACAGAGAAAGGAAGGAATGGGGGTCAGGGACTAAAACAAGCTCTTTGGTCTCTAATCCCACCATGAAGATCCCACCCTCATGAGTCTTTAAACTTAATTACCTCCCAAGACCCATCTCCTCATGCTATCACAATGGGAATTAGTTCTTCATTATATGAATTTCATCAAATATCCAGCACCTAACACTGCCATCCTCAATGCAAGACTAATGTAAATAAAGTGCTTTATATAAATGTAAATCCAGGATAAAGAAGATGTGAAACTATGACAACCAGAAATTGGACAATGTATATTGGTGAAAAGTTATTGATAAATTTAATATATATAATATAAATATAATACCTTGTGCTTTTTTCAAATTATTTTAAAAATATTTTACTGACAACTTCCATACATATGCAAAAAGGAGCTTGATCACAATCCCCTTCAACCACCCTCTTTTGCTCCCACCCTGTTCTTGCTCCCTCCACTGAATCCCTGCTTTATTCTAACTGGTCCCTCTTCTGCTACCTTATACTTTTTAAGTATTTTATTTAGTTCTTTATTTGACAGAGACAGAGAGAAAGAGAAAGAAGCAGATGGAGAGAGAGAGAATGGGTACACCAAGGCCTCCAGCCACTGCAAACGAACTCCAGACACATGCACCACCTTATACAACTGGTTTTTCATGGGTACTTGGGAATCAAACCCTGGTCCTTAGGCTTTGTAGGCAAGTATCTTAATCACTAAGCCATCACTCCAACCTACCTTATACTTTTAAAAAAGGGGAGCTTTTAATAATGAAACAAAAAAAAAAAACTTTATTTCACATCTACTTGTTGCTACAATTTACTCAGTAGCTGCTGACTGATTTTTTTCCCCTGGTAGCTACAGACTTGTCTCTTGTGCTTTGAGATAAGTAAATAAATTATTTTTTAAAATAAGCCAGGCATTATGGCACATGTCTTTAATACCAGCACTTGGGAGGCAGAGGTAGGAGGATCACTGTGAGTTTGAGGCCACCCTGAGAATACAGAGTAAATTCCAGGTCAGCCTGGGCTAGGAGGAGACCCTACCTCAAAAGAACAAAAAAAAAATTTTAATGAAAGATATTGATATTAAATATATATGGAAGTCACTTATTAAAAGATGGTAAGATCCCTTTTAAAATGGGAGACTTGGAAGTAATATGCATGATCACATGATATATTAATACACACATCATCAGTCAGCTCTTTGCCTGCTGCCTGGCTTATACTTTCAGTATGTAGTTCTGGTACTGTTTGGTGTTCAATAGCTTTCAAGCCTCCATGTTCCTCAGCTTTTCACAGCACAGTATCTGAAAGGGGGCTGGTTAGAAATGAAAAGTCGATTCTTTGGTTCTGAACAAGCATGAAGTTGAGCAAGACTGAGAGTGAAGACGATTGACTTCAGCCTCCAGATCCTGAATAACTGGAAGGTGAACTCTCCAAGACAAAATAATTAATGATTTTTTTGGAGCAGCCCATCGCAAGAGTACCCAAATATTGCAAAACAAGCAGTTTGTGCTCTCCTTCCCTTTGCTACAACACTCTCTGAGCTCCAATCCAAACAAGATGAATGAACAGACTTGATGCTGCTACTGATATGAAACCCTGACTCAGTCCCGATGTTCCAAACGATACATGACAGACAGATGTAAGATAGAGGTCACCAGACAGCTATGCACTATGTTGTGCTCTATCACGAACAAGAAATATAAACCAAGAGATGCTCCACTTTAGAATTCTCCAAATGAAACTGAGGTCATGTTATAGTATGTGCGTATAAAATACCAGTTAAAAACCCTATTCAATGAAAATTTCACTGAAAAAAAAAAAAGATCTGCTTAGCAAATAAGCACATGCAAGGTTGTTCAATATCACCAGCCATCAGAAAAACACACATTAAAACCAAACGAGATACTATTAGAATGGCTAGAATTTAAATATGATAATAACAAAAGCTGGCAAGAAGACAGAGAAAGTTGTAGTCTTGTCAATGATGTAAGAGCAAAAAATTTACTCTCCTACAGTTCTGAAGGGTAGAAATACAAATTTAAGGTGTGGGTAAGGCCTCCCTCTCTGTGAAGGCTCCAGGGGAAAGAATCCTTCCCTGGCATTCCTTGGCCTGTGGTTCACAGTCTCTCTCTCTCTCTCTCTCTCCTCCCTATCTTTACCTTTTCTCTATGTGCCTTACCCTAATCTGCTCTGACTTCCTTCCTTCCTTCCTTCCTTCCTTCCTTCCTTCCTTCCTTCCTTCCTTCCTTCCTTCCTTCCTTCCTTCCTTCCTCTCTTTCTGAGAGAGAAAGAGGCAGAGAGAGAGAGAGAAAGAGAGAATGGGCATGCCAGGGCCTCCAGCCACTGCAAATGAACTCCAGATGCATGTGCCCCCTTGTGCTTACGTGACTTACCTGGGTCCTGGGGAATCGAACCAGGGTCCTTTGGCTTTGCAGGCAAATGCCTTAACCACTAAGCTATCTCTCCAGCCCCTGCTCTGCCTTTCTTCTAAAGACATATATGGTGGTACTTAGGGTCTCCCCAGATAAGCCAGTGTAAGCTTCTTCTCCCGACTCCTCAGAGTCATACCACTAACCGTATAAGAGAATCCTCAAGGTTCCAGATGTGGGCCTATCTTCAGTCCATTGCCCTACCCAGATGGCCACCAAAGTCTTAACAGTGGATTTGTCACTCAGTCATCTGAAAGGAATCAATTACTCACAAGCGCAACAGTTTGATGACATGTCAAAGGCACTTTTCTCAATGAAAGAGGACAGACCCAAAAGATTAGACTGTGTGATTCCACGTAGAACAGATTCTATGGCTTGATCAGTGATTGATGACTGCAGGTTGAAGCTACAAGAAGTAGATTGACTTCAAAGGGACACAGGGACAGTTTTGGTGACGATAGAAATGTCATTCATCTTGATTTTGGTGTGGTTACATGACTGTAACATTTCAACAGTTATCATCCCGGACATTTAAAACTGGTGAAATCAGCCGGGCATGGTGGCATACTCCTTGAATCCCAGCACTCAGGAGGCAGAGGTAGGAGGATCACTGAGAGTTCAAGACCACCCCGAGACTACATAGTGAATTGCAGGTCAGCCTGGACTAGAGTGAGACCCTACTTCGAAAAACCAAAACTAAAATAAAATAAATAAAACTGGTGAAATTTAGAGCTGGATGCAGTGGTGTGTATCTGTAGCTTTTGCCACTCCAGAGGCTGCAGCAGGGAGAGTGCTTGAGCCCAGGAGTTTGAGACTAGCCTGCACCAAAGGGTGTGTGAGTAAGTATGGTGGTTTGAATGTGAATGCAAGTCCCCCACAGCCTCAGGGATGTTTGGTTAAGATTGAGCTTGCAACTTGAGTCTCCAGTGCATGGAGCCCTGCTGTGGAGGAGGTGTCCCTGAGGGCTGGACTACAAGACCACAATGGTTGTGCTAATGTACAAATGGTTGTAAAGAGCGGTCTGAACTCTGGTTGTTTGTGTTTACTGGCGGCTTGGCAGTGATTCTCTGCTCTTCCTTTAAGCAAGTGTGTCGGCTTCTTCTGCCGTTGACAGTGTTTCCCTGTATTCTGTGGACCTGAAATAAACCCTTTCCTCTCGTAAGCTGCTTCTAGTTGGATGTTTGTCTAGCAGCAAGAAAGTAAGTGCAGCAGGAAGTGAGTAAGTAAATAAACTGGAACACTTTATTTGATATAACACGTATTTTAATACAGCCATTTTTACATATGCATATCAATCACATAATTTCAGGCATTGAATCAGAGACCACGGTTTTGGTCTCTTGATCTAAATTCTCACAATTATAAGCTCTTAATAAGCTGTTGAGGGTTTTTTTTTTTTCATTGTTCTGTGATTAACAAGTAAATTTAAAGTATTTTATTTTTATTTATTTATTTATTTGACAGAGAAAGAGGGAGAGAGAGAGCGAGAGAGAATGGGCATGCCAGGGCCTCCCACTGCAAAAGAACTAGAGACACATGCATCCCCTTGTGCATCTGGTTTATGTGGGTTCTAGGGAATCAAACCTGGGTCTTTTGGCTTTGCAGGCAAATGCCTTAACCACTAAGCCATCTCTCCAGCCCTTAACAAATAATTTTAAAAGTTTGGGAGGATTATCCTGTTTTACAGGAGTACTGCCTTTTCCCTTTCTTAAACTTTTATAATAACATCTTTCTAAACATTAAAAAAAAAGTTTGGGAAGTGTATGCAAAGTGCATCTTGGAAAAACAATGCTAACATGCTTTTGGCTGAGGGGGGCCGAGATACAGCTTCCTTGGTTCATCCTGAGTTCGGGTTCATCCAACACCAGTCACATTCACCATGCTGCCCAAATTCGACCCCAGTGAGATCCAAGTTGTGTACCTGAGGTGCACCGGGAGTGAGTTCTGCACAAGATCTCCAGGCTCCCAAGACTGGAAGGTTCTGAGGATGCCAGGGAAACTGAAGAGGCAGACCAGACTGTGGTGGCTGTCAGGAGCCACTGAGAGAAAGAAAGAAACAGAAAAACAACAAACACAGTGGCACTATCACTTTTGATAAAATTTTCAACATTGCCTGACACGTGTCACCAAGTCGTTAGCCAGAGAACTTTCTGGGACCATTAAAGAGATGCTAGAAACCACCAGTCTGGGGGCGGCAGTGTTGATGGCTGCTACCTTCAGGACATCATGGAGGACATTGCACTGGTGTGATGGAATGCCCAGCTAGTTGAGAAGTACAAGGGAAAATTTTAAAAGGTAATTTATTTTCTTCCCTTCTTCTGTCTCTCCTGTGTAGTATTACTGATTGCAATGAAGAGGCCATTTGGACAGAGAATTTTATCCAAAACTACACTTGTCCAATTGGAATGGTGGCCCTCTAAGTTTCTGGAATTTGCTGTAAGCCTCTGGAATTTTGCCCTGTAACCATCATATCAGTGCCTTAATCAGTTTTTATTAATTAATTAATTAATTAATTTATTTATTTATTTTGGCCTTCATTTCTCCCCATTTAGATCAATTCTCCACAACCCCACACAAAAATACTTTTTCAGAATGTCAAATCTGATTATGTCAATTTTAGGATTAAAATGACTTTTGCTTCATTTTTCCCTTCAAAAGATGAAGTCAATCTGGGCATGGTGGCACACGCCTTTAATCCCAGCACTCAGGAGGCAGAGGCAAGAGAATCACCATGAGTTCAAGGCTACCTTGAGACTGCAAAGTGAATTCCAGGTCAGCCTGGGCCAGAATGAGACCCTTGAAAAAACAAACAAACAAAAAAGATGAAACTATACAGGGTGCCAGTTGGAATTCTTAAGGACCACCTGCCTCCTGCCACAATGTGCCCTCTGGGTCCCTAGCTTCTGACAACACATCTTTTTACCACTTCTGACTTGGTACATTGTAAACTCACATGCTTTTGTTTGTGTCTGTCTTGTTTCCAGTTCCTCTCCAATATGTTGACCTCCTACAGCTTCTCTTGAAACCCAACATGATGGGTTCAGGTCGTCCCCCTATTCTTATAGTCAGTGGAATGGAATCCCCATTCACTCCAGGGACTGATACACGAGGTGTGAAAGTGCCTGGATATGATATGATATATATATTTATATATATATATATATATATATATATATATTTTTTTTTTTTCCAGAAGGAGAGAGAGAGAGAGAATGGGCATGCTAGGGCCTTCAGCCACTGCAGATGAACTCCACATGCATATGCCCCTTTGTGCATCTGGCTTACATGGGGCCTGGAGACTCAAACTTGGATCCTTTGGCTTTGAAGGCAAACACCTTAACCACTAAGCCATCTCTCCAGTTGGGGATTTTTTTTTTCAAACTCTCAAATGGTTTTAAAGTGTGCAGTCACGCCTGGATGCTACTGGCTTCCCCCAGTCCAATTGCAAGCGGCTGACAACTAGGCAGAGGGGTGGATGAGTGGGGGAGCCATCTCCATGCCCTTTGTCAGTACAGTGGCGCTCCCTCCTGCTGTGTTGAATGCGTCTGGGCCCTACAGCGCCCTCTAGTTGATGAACCCTTCCCTTACAAAAACTTGACAAACGGGAGTCCCAGCACTCCAGAGGCAGAGGTAGGAGGATTGCCGTGAATTCGAGGCCACCCTGGGACTACAGAGTGAATTCCAGGTCAGCCTGGGCTAGAGTGAAACGCTACTACATGCCTCCGGGGCATTGCCTTTGGTCTGTTTAACCTTCAGGTCATAGCTTTAGCCTTCATAGCTTTACGAGCTACGTTGCCAGGGAATGCTTCCCAACTGTTCTTTGGTCGCTTGTCCACAGCATGAGACCCTCTTGCCAGCCTTCCACTGCCCTGTCTACAGATGCTAAGAAACTGGGTCATCATGGTAAGCCTATGGGTGATGGATGGTTGTGACTGGCAGTTGTAGGACGGCTGGCCCTTCTGGGTCCTTGTACTGTCAAGCTATGTCAAAGTGACCAGACACACCCAGGGGTCCTGAGAGATTGCAGCTGATAGAAGGGGAGTCAGTTTAAGAGCCCACCTAAAATGAGGAGCGGCAGGCCAAGAGAAGTGAGCATTATTACACCCATTTCTGTGTGCAGGATCCGATCCCTTTAAACTATATCCAAACTTCATGCCTTGCTTATGCCAGCCAATAATAATAATAATGTTATAAATTATTATTATTAATTATTATTATATGTGCTGTGGACCTAATCCAGGGCATTGTGATTGCTAGGCAAGCGTCCTACAATGGATCTCAATACAACATGTCACTGTTTTCTTGAGGCCCGTGACCTAAGAGGATGCTGATGCTTTTAAAAAGTTCTAGAGCTCTCTCTTGGCTGGCTCCTGGTTCTGGTAAGCTTCAGAGGGGGTAGCCCCGCCCCCTTTACTCCCACATGGGCTTTCAACCTCCTCTTGGCCCCCTGCACTTTCTTCTCTTTAATAAAGTCTCTCTAAACCTTACCCTCTGGTCTATGGATTTTCATTCTTTTCTTTTTAAATATTTTACTTTTATTTATTTATTTGACAGAGATAGAGGGAGGGGGGAGAGAGAGAGAGAATGGGCTGTGCCAGGGCCTCCAGCCACTGCAAACGAACTCCAGACCCATGCGCCACCTTGTGCATCTGTCTTATGTGGGTCCTGGGGAATCAAACCTGGGTCCTTTGGCTTTGCAGGCAAACGCCTTAACCGCTAAGCCAGCCCTCTAGCCCCTGGATTTTCATTCTTTAAATTCATAAGACAAGAATCTGGGGTACTCTAAATTTGTTAGTGCGTTGTCATATCGGTGTATTTATTGGTAAGGAATCCCAAAATCCCCGTTCCAAAAGTATTTCTTCAATTAAACCTCAGGCCTTTGTGATGATGATGATGATGATGATATAACAATAATAAAGTTCTAGAAAGCCCATACTCAGTAAATCCCTCAGTCCATACTCAGATGGCTACCAGGTGGTCAGATTGGGGTGTGTCTTTGCTTCTCTGAGCATGGGCCTCCCTCTCCCCCGGTGCCCCTCGCTTCCTGGTGCCTGACACCTGCGCCGCGGTGGAGGACACACACCTTAGCCAGGGAGATGGGGGGGGGGGGCTGCCCGTGGGAACGAGCCAGCCATCGAGCTCCCCAGGGGCCCCGGGCCGCCGCCTCCCTGGCCCCGGGGCGCGTAGCCGCGGCCTGTGATCGCGCGCCAGGGAGCAGGCGGGCTCCGGAGCGGGCCGAGCGGGCCGGGCCGGGCGGGCAGAGGGCGGGCGGGCGGCTGGCTGTGATGTGCGGCCAGGGAGCGCGCAGTCCGCCCCGTCCCGTCCCTTCCCGTCCCTTCCCTTCCCGGGGCCCAGCTGTGATCGCGCGCCAAGCGCAGCCGCGACCCCATCTGGCAAGCGGGCTGCTGGCTCATCTCCCTGGGGAGTCACCCAGGTGCGTCCACCTTGCACCCCACCATTTCCCAAGTCACAACCTTCCCCATAGAGGTCCCTAAAAGCGACTGGGGCTTCGAGATGGTAACAGGGGAAGCACTGGGCCCCAGCAGGAGAGTGGGGGTGGGGGGCTGTCACATTCCTTCTTGGATGAGCGTGTGTCCAGTTGGAGAAAGACTTCACCAGGGGTCTTTTGTAATAATGCTTATCCAACTGGTGTGAATAGTTCAGCAAGAAGGAAATGTTTCTCCCTTAAGTGACTTCCAATAAGAAAACAGACAAAAAAAAAAAAAAAAAAAAAAAAAAAAAAAAGCCCACGCATTAGCATAGGGCGTGCAAAGCCACCTGTTCAAATATCTCTGGCAAACAGAGCAAACCAGGCCTGGAAAGAAGAAAGTCACTCAAAACGAGCGCACATTCTTGAACCCCAGTTGTAGGATTAAGCTCACCCTCCCAGCCACAGGCAGGGAGGGGAGGTGTTTGTAATAAAAAACCTGCAGGGGTTTATTTTTAGCAGTCTGTTTGATTCCATTAGATGAGGAGATAGCAGCTTTTCAAAGTCTTGTCAAAATAAAAATATGGGAGAAAAGAAAAAAAAAAAAAAAACTTAGTCTGCCCTAACGAATGCACAGGCATTTCTGTTTGGAGGGCCTGGTTTCAGGTGAGCAGATTCCCGTGGTTCGCAGACAATGCTGCAGCAGCTCCCGCGGGGCTGTGTCTGCCATCATTGTCCCGGCCTGCTCCCATTCCAACAGAACAAAACCACGATTTCATCAGCACTGATTTTCAGTATTTTGGAAATGTTGGTTTACATTTGTTCTGTGGCGTAAGAGAAAGGCGGGGGAAGGAGTGGGAAGGCAACAGAGAAAAGAAGCCAAGAGAAAGTTGACTTTGGGGAGAGTGGGTGGGAGATCAAAGGGTGGCTGAGCCGGTGGGGGGGGGGGTAGGGGAGGAGCTGAGCTCAGTAGTGTGGGAACAGGAGACATTGAAGCAATGGGGATGAAAGCAGAGAAGGGACAAGCCAGACGCCCCTTCTCCTGGACTCAGGGTCACTCTGGCTTGTCCCTTCTCTGTCTTCATCCCCATTGCTTCAACGTTCAGCAAGTTGTGTCTGAGAACGGGTTGAATCCACCCTCGTGGAGTTTAATCCTTCTGGGAGCTGGTTGACAAAATGGGGTCCACAGATGGAAGGCAGTAGCCTCATCTGGGGGCTGGCTGGACCTACAGGTTCTCAGCCTCGCCAAAGACCATGTTGGATGGCCTAGGTCCAATAAGTAAAGATCCAAACACAGCCATCAAGGACCATCCAGGGTACCAGGCAGTCAAGAACAGCCTGTCCACTTGGGAGTCAGCCTACTTCAAGAACCTGTGGGCCTGTTGTTGCTCAAGTTCATCCTCCTCACTAGGGGTCAGTATGATGAGACCACGCAAGTCAAGTCATTTGTGAGGCTCAGAGGAGTGGCCAGAACTTGCCTGTGCCATCTGGTGTATCCATCCATGTACACACAAGGAAGGCCTTTCCAGGTAAGGGGTCTTACACACACACACACTTGCCCATTTCAGCACAAAACCCAACATTCAAGCATTCTAACATGGGGGCTGGAGAGATGGGTTAGCCGCTAAGGTGCTTGCCTGCAAAGCCAAAGGACCTAGCTTCTATTCCTGGTACCCACATAGAGCCAGAGGCACAAGGTGGTGCATGCATCTGGAGTTTATTTGCAGTGACTGGGGGCCCTGAAATGCTCATTCTCTCTCTCTCTCAAATAAATAAAATACTTAAAAAAAAAAAAAAAAAGAATTCTAGGGCTGGAGAGATGGCTTAGTGGTTAAGGCACCTGCCTGCTAAACCTAAAATGCCCTTTTGATTCTCCAGGTCCCACGTTTAGCCAGATGCAAAAAGTGATGCAAGGGCGCAATGCTGAACTTGCCCACAAGGGGGCCAACACATCTGGAGTTCTTTCACAGTGGCTGAGAGGCCTCTGGCGTGCCCATTCTCTCTCTGTCTCCCTCCCTCCCTGTCTCTCTCTCTCTCTCTGACTCTCTCCAAAAAAACACACACAAAAACAACAACAAAAAAGAATTCTAAAATGGGACTAGAGGACAGGAGATACAGCCTAGTGGTAGAACACTTAACATGGCATACACAAGGCTCTAGGTTCTATCTCCAATACCACACAAAACAATAAATAAAATCCTAAAAGTGGAATCAGGTCTTCCCAGTAGTAAGGAAGGATTAGTAAGGTGGGAGGTTAACATATATTGGTTTCAACACTTTATTAGCTTGCTTTATAGCTTTACCTATTTAGATATATGATTTGTGGCTGTTAAATCATGTTCTTGCCCTGGGCTGGAAAATATTAGGGCTGGGCCTTGCAGGTAACAGACACTTCCTATATTAAAAAAAGAGAGAGCTCACAGGGAAAGAATCAATGTAATGTTGCATTCATAGCACATAAATGCTTACTCTCTAATCACTTGTCTAAAAGTTTAAACTCCCTCTGCTTTTTTTTTTAATGTTGAGATGTCAGTGACAGTTGTTTGCCTGAAAGAAGGATTAACTTCAAGAACAAACAGAATTCAACTTGTTCAACTCACACTCAGTATAAAAGCCATTCATTTTTTTTTTTTTCAACCAACACTGGTTAGTCTTCCATTATGGTCCAGACACCATGTTTAGCTCGGCTTTGGTGAATGAGACCTGGCTGCCCTCAAAAATCCCTTGGCCACTTAAGCAAGCAAACCTGTCTTTATCAAGCAAGTCTGTTTCCTCAAACCTCCCTCTCTCCTAGATGATGAACTCCTAATCAAACCCTCAGAATCCTTCAACCAGCACCAACCCAGGGTGGATCTGAGGGATTATTTGGCTTAACAGCAAACACAGGCAGGGACATACGCATTGCTTAAATTTGTGTATTTGACAGCCCCAAATCAAGGCAACTTCAAATTATGCATGTGATGATCAAGTCCTTTCTTGTAGGTGTATGGCACAACACAGGCCTGGTCCTAGCCAGACTGCATGGCAGAAGAAACCAGGAAGTGGCTTCTGTGAACATGGCGTCCTGCGCAGGCCTGGTGTGACAACAGCTACAGTCCCATGCTCGAAGAAACCTGCTACAAGATGACCTGTCCAGAAACAGGCTGTCATTGGTCACAAAAAGGGGACCACCCCATACAATAATTGGCCAGCCAAGCCCCTTAAAACCTACCTGCACTTCCTCAATAAATGAGTTTATTTTTATTTTTATTTTTTTGGAGAAACACACACACACACACAGAGAGAGAGAGAGAGAGAGAGAGAGAAAGACAGAGATGGGTGCACCAGCAGTGTCTCAGCTGCTGAGAACGAAATCCAGATGTGTGCACCCCCTTGTGGTCAAGTGCGGCATTGCGCCCTTGCGTCATTTGCATCTGGCTAAACGTGGGACCTGGAGATTGGAACCGCTGGAGATTGGAACCAGAGTTCTTAGGCTTAGGAGCAGGCACCTTAACCCCTAAGCCATCTCTCCAGCCCAATAAACGAGTTTTGTGGCAGCTCGCTTTCCGCTTTCATCCAACTCCTGGAGTCTGTGTCGTGATTCCGCGCTGCTCACCCCCAACTCGGCAGAGACCCTGCCGTCCCTCCTGGGCTGGCCTTAGGGGGGACTACAACATGTAGGGTCCTAGCAATTGCCTTACTGTAACTGATAATTGTAAACCGTGATTGCTGCTGTACTTTACTGGGGAAGGTTCTGTGATGTCTACCAAGGATGGGACAAAAAAAAAGCCCACCCTTCCAAACCTCATGCTGTGACAACCACTGCTACTTCACTAGGGGGAAAGGGTGTGACAAACTTTCACAGAAGTGCTAGTGACCTTCACAAGAGCCCAGTCTCTCATCTTCTTCAGGGGGGGCAGCCACTGGTAATTTGCCCATGTGCCCCCCCCATGGAAATGACCCCCAACTCATGCTTGTGTAAACTATCCTAATTAAACTCAGTGGGTCACAAAAAAGACATGAAAGTAGGAGGGCGACTATTTGGGAAGAAGAAGGGATTCAGTCAGAACGGGAGGGAATAAGGAAAGTACTGGGGGTAAATAAGATCCCAATACACCACATACATGTATGGAATTGTAAAAACAAATTACAACAGAATTCAGTCTCTTGTGCATGTGTGTGTGTGTTGTGGAATTATGTGCGAGTACACATTTGTATATGTGTGTGCTCGTGTTCACGTGTGTAGGTCAGAGGTAAACCTTGTGTGTCTTTATTCTTCAGTCACTCTCTTTTCTCTTTCTCTCTCTTTTTAAGACTGGGTCTCTCATTGAACCTGAAGCTTATTAATTTGGCAGGACTAGCTAGCCAGCAAGCCCAAGGACTTCCCCACCTCTGCCTCCCTAGTGCTGGGATTACAGGCACACACTGCCTCACCCTGCTTTTACTTGGCCGCTGTTTCTGAACTCAGGCCCACTGAGCCCATTGTCTCTGGACGTGCCAGGGCCTCCAGCCAATGGTTAAGGCACTTGCCTGTACAGCCTAACGACTAGGGTTCAATTTCCCAGTATCCACATAAAGCCAGAGGTGCAGTGGTGCATGAATCTGAAGTTCATTTGCAGCGGCTGACGACCCTAGCATGCCCATTCTCTCTTTCTCTGTCTCTCTTCTCTCTATCTCTCTGCTTGCTAATGAATAAAAAGATGAAAAATAGGGCCTGGAGAGATGGCTCAGCAGTTAAGTGCTTGCCTGTGAAGCCTAAGGACCCCAGTTCAGGGCTCAATTCCCCGGGACCCACATAAGCCAGATGCACAAGGTGGCACATGCATCTGTAGTTCGTTTGCAGTGGCTGGAGGCCCTGGCATGCCCATTCTCTCTCTCTTTATCCCTCTCTATCTGTCACTCTCAAATAAATAAATAAAAATAATCAAAAAATTTTAAGATTAAAAATAATAAAAAGAACAGCATTGAATTCCCATCATAAATGAATAATCACCCTTTAAAAGGAAAAACAGAACTCTTGATAGACAGCTGTCTGTCCAATATAGCAGCCTCGTGGAGACTGGGTAATCTTTTTTTTTTAAGTTATTTTTATTTTATTTGCTTATTTATTTGAGAGAGAGAGAGAGAAAGAGAGAGAGAGAGAGAGAGAAAGAAACAGATAGAGAAAACGGGCATGCCAGATCCTCCAGCCACTGCAAACAACTTCCAGATGCATGCACCACTTGTGCATGGCTTTTGTGGGTACTGGGGAATCAAACCTGGGTCCTCAGGCCTCACAGGCAAGCACCTTAACATAAGCCACCTCTTCAGCCCATCTTAACAAGTTTACTGAACCTTGCAATTAACCTGTGCTTACTGCAGATAACTTCAACAATTCAAAAAGCTAATGAACATAAAACCAGCAACAATAATACTATTCAAAAATAGCTATCAAAATTTTGATTCATTTCAGAGTTTATAGATACAAATGTGTTTTACAAAAAGCACAAACATTTAGATTTTTTTTGCCACTTAGTATTTCCCTCACATTAATAAATATATATGGAAATACTATTGATTATTTAATACTTTATCACATAAGCATACCAAATTTTTATTTATTTGCAAGCAGAGAAAGGGGGGGGAGAGAGAGAGAAAGAGGGAGAATATGGGTGTTCCAGGACCTCCAGCTGCCGCAAATGAACTCCAGATGCATGCACCACTTTGCGCACGTGGCTTTAAACGAGTACTGGGTAGTCAAACCTGGGTTGTTGGGCTTTGCAGGTAAGCGCCCTAACCACTAAACCATTTCTCTAGCCCAGGCACGCCACATTTTGACATTATGGTATTAGTTCTTTAAAACTTTTTTTTTTTGCTTGTTTGCTTTTTGAGGTAGTGTTTCACTCTAGCTCAGGCTGACCTGGAATTCACTATCTAGTCTCAGGGTGGCCTCAAACTCACTGCAATCTTCCTACCTCTGCCTCCCCAGTGCTGGGATTAAAGGCGTGAGCCACCATGCTCAGCTTTCTTTTTCTTCTTCTTCTTTTTTTTTGAGATAAGATCTCAGTATGTAGCTCTGGCTGTCTTGTAACTCACTATACTGGCCTCAAACTTGTGGCAATCCTCCTGTCTCTGTATCTCCTGACTGCTGGGGGGTAAGTGTACACCATCATGTCTGGCTTAACCTTTTTTTTTTGTTTTGTTTTTCGAGGTAGGGTCTCACTCTGGCTCAGGCTGACCTGGACTTCACTATGTAGTCTCAGGGTGGCCTTGAACTCTCGGCGATCCTCCTACTTCTGCCTCCCGAGTGCTGGGATTAAAGGCATGCGCCACCATGCCCGGCTTCAACTTTTTATATTATAAATAATATAGCAAAATATCTTTGAATAGATATTGTTTTTGGAATTAATAGTCTGTCCTTATACTCAGAGATAAGGTTTTTGTTATTTTGTTACTGGACACTCTCCATCCATGCATGTATGTTGCTCCCTCTCAAATACTAACTCTATTCACCTAGCAGTGGATATTGAAGCTTGTCAGAATTACTGATGAAAACCATAGCATCAAAATAACTTTCTGGTCAGTCCTTCTAGTTAGTTGGCATTTGTGATGGTTTGAGATAAGATCTTCTAATTGGCCTGGAGCTCATTAAAATAGGCTAGAATAAGCAGCTAACTGGCAACATAGGAATCCCCCCCACAACCCCCCCCCCCCGTCTCTCCAGCACTGGTATCACTGGCACGGGGCCTCCATGCCTGGTTTGAGATCTGAACCCAGCTCCTCACGTTTGTATGAAGCGCTTTGTTGATGGAGCGATCTCTCCACACCATGAAACACATTTTTTTTTTTTTTTTTTGTTTTTTCTAGGTAGGGTCTCACTCTGGTCCAGGCTGACCTGGAATTAACTATGTAGTCTCAGGGTGGCCTCGAACTCTTGGCGATCCTCCTACCTCTGCCTCCTGAGTGCTGGGATTAAAGGCATGCGCCACCACGCCTGGCATGAAACACATTTTAAAAATTAAATTTGGCAAATCACTTTGACAAAAAATAAAATGACCACGTGAGATGATGTTGTTAGATGTGTTTTAAGTCAAAAAAATATATATATATAGCAGTCCACAGAGATTGAGAATATTTAAAACTTTTCTTCTTGTAATGAATTAAAAATAATTCATGTGCCCACACTGATTCTAATAAGATAGCTCAGAGAGTGGGAGATGTAGGTAGATAGTTAAGTATGTAGCTGGACAGATGGAAAGGCTTTTTGCAATGGAATGCTCTCTCTCACGCACACTTTCAGAAGTGTTCCGCTTTGGGCATGAAGTGGTGGTTTGAATGCAAAATAGCCCCATAACCTGATATGTTTGTAATCAAGCTTCATGCTTGATCCCCAGCTGGCGGAGCCTTTGAGAGGTGGAGCCTTGCTGGAGGAGGTGTGTCACTGAGGATGGACCTTGGGATTTTATAGCCCAGCCCAGCTTGCCAGTGCTGGAGAGCACACTCCTGCTGCTCTCTCCCTGCTGATGTGACAAGCTGTGTGCCTGGCTGTCTGTACCATGCTTTTCCTGCCCCGTGAAATGTCTCCTTGGACTGTAAAGTGAACTAAATCCTTTCCTTACATAAGCTGTTTCCGGTTGGCTGCTTGGTCCCAGCAATAAGGAAGAAATGACCACAAAGCCTTTCGTCATCCTGTGTTCATAGCGAGTGACAGAATGGATCTGTGTGACTGGGTTCCAAAACTACCCCTTAAAATTCATTAAAGTTTGGAAGGAAGGTTTATTTTCAGTCATTGCTCATTCATTCAGCAGACATTTATTGTCACCCTGTTGACAGACATCATCTGGAAGATGTTGAAGAAGAAATGAAGAAAGTGTGGCTCAAAGTGACAGAAGCTCATGGTTTAGAAAGGAAATAGACCCACAGAAATTTACTCAGGACAGACTACATAGTTTCAAGATAGCAAGAACAGAACAGTAAGCCTGGCATGGTGGCGCATGCCTTTAATCCCAACACCTGGGAGGCAGATGCTGTGAGTTCGAGGCCAGCCTGAGACCACAGAGTGAATTCCAGTTCAGCCTGGGCTAGGGCAAGACCTTACCACAAACAAACAAACAAACAAACAAACAAACAAACAAACAAAAAAAACGAAAAAGAACTGAACATTCAACCAAGTGCTAGGACCTAGCAGGGGCCTTGGCTTTTAGCCAGGGTTGTTCACTAAACATACATGGGAGTTACATAGTATGAAAGTTGATCATGAGATGTCTTCCTAGAAGAAAAACTGCTGATCTTAAGAGAACACGTAGCGAGAATATCTCCCTCCGTGGTGCTTTTACTTTCTCTTTCTCAGATGAGAGGTTGTTGAGGAAGCTCAGTCCCTTTGACTCAGGTATCACTCGCCAAGGCTCCACTACTTGCATCCCCAGGCTGTGATGCATCATGTGGTAGGCAAGGCAATGTGCCTCTTAGAGCCCCTCCAAAGACTTGCTGTCTCAGCTGCTAGACACGGTTGTTATTGGGCATGTCAGCTGTTCTTAGGGACAGCCCACATGCGAGGTCTAATGAAGGTGGAGGTAAAATACCCTCCATTTGATGGCAGAACAAGCCTTGTACAACACATTAGCTTCTTGTGAGGAGGGCTAAGGTTGTAGCTCCTTTTTCTCTCTGCCCAATCCAGCCTCCCTTTTCATTCAGTGAGTGTGGCTTCCAAGGACACCCATGCCCTGCAAATAAGCACCCTGACCCCTAACCTCCATCACGCTCTGCTCTGCAACATGGACCAAAAGACTTTTCAGTGCTTGGCAAATTTGATAACATTTCACCCAATTGCCAACCCCTTTTATCTCAAGTTAAGTACTGTTAAGTCTTTGTACATCATTGTTAAAGCTGTAACTATTTTGACTTTCTATAAATGGAATCCTAAGTATTCTTTTGGGCCAAACTTCTTTGAACAATGTTATGCTTGTGAAATTCTTATGTGTTGCTCACGCAGTTTAATTGTTTTCACTGCTGCATTCAAATGACTTCATTTTCCCTCTGCTCTTGAGGAGCGTGGCAATTATTTCTAGTCTGAGGCGTTAGGAACACCCTGGGTGCATCTCTTGGTGAATATGTGCACACATTTGGAGAACAGTGAACGCTTTCACAGGGTGCGCTGTCACTGTTTGACACGTGTTCATCCACACAGCAATGCAGGAGTGTTCCTTGACTGATGTCCTTAATCTCTTTAATTTTAGCCATTCCATCTTTATTTTGTGTGGGGGCATTAAACTGCATTTCTCTGGTGTGATGAGTAATCTCAGTTGTCATTTTGTCAAGATTTAGAATCACCATGGAAACAAGTATCTGGGTGTGTCTGTGAGGAACTTTGTAGACAGGGAAGACCTACATTTAACTGTTCCATGAGCTGAGGTCTTGGACTGAATCAAAAGGAGAGAGCTGGCTGAGCAGCAGTATGCATCCCCCTCTGCTTCCTCCCTGTGGCCTGAATATGACCAGCTGCCTCAAGCTCCTGCTGCCACACCTCCCTACCGTGATGGACACTGTGACCTTAAACTGTAAGCCAAAACAAACCGTTCCTTCCTTAAGTTCTTCTTGTCAGGTATTTGGTCAAAACAACTAAAACAACTAATTTACCTAGACACTAACCAAAGTGAACACTTTTCCACTTACTGGTCATTTGGAGATATATATATATATATGTTTTGGTCTGCATTAGAATCACTGTAGAGCATGTTAAAAGAGAGTAGTGATTCCCACCACCAGAGGTTCCATTTCAGAAGGTCTGGGTGAGGCCCAAGAATTCGCATTTTTCACACATTCCCAGGTAAAAACTGCTGAACCAAGGACCACAACTAGAGAGCTAATATTTTATAGAGTTTGATGTAATAGCAACAGATATTTCATGTGAGTTTAGGACAAAGTCATCTTTAAAAACTTTAAAAAAACCCCTCAAACATGCCACACTTGCTCAAGTCTGGAAGCATACGTGAATATTCTCTCTTCCAGGAGGGAATGTCAACTAGACTTGAACTGTTTCAGGCTGTCTGCCACCCACACACCGACTCAAAATACACCATTTGGTACACCTCAGTAGCTGAGAGTAACAGCTGATAATGGAACATATTTTTTTTTTTTTTAGAGAGAGAGAGAGAGAGAGAGAGAGAGAGAGAATTGGCACGCCAGGACCTCAGCCACTGCCAGTGAACTCCAGACACTTACGCTACCTAGTGGGCATGTGTGACCTTGTGCTTGTGTCACGTTTGTGTGTCTGGCTTTCATGGGATCTGGAAAGAGATTGGACATGGGTCCTTAGGCTTCACAGGCAAGCTCCTTAACCATTGAGCCATCTCTCCAGCCTGGAAGATATTTTTTTTATCTCACAAAAGCTCAGTGGTAGTCATCAGCAAGGACATGAGCCAGTCAACCCTCTAAGAATCAGAGTACAGACCTCTGGCAAGGACTGATGGCACACTCCTTTAATCCCAGCACTTCAGAGGCAGAGGTAGGAGGATCTCCATGAGTTTGAGGCCACCCTGAGACTACATAGTGAATACATAGGTCAACCTGGGCTAGGGCGAGATCCTACCTCAAAAAAAAAAAAAAAAAAAAAGTACAGGAAAACTGTCATTTAAAATGCATTCTGTTTAATGACAAATCCTATGATGATGTTAAAATAGAAATAAAGTAGAAGCCTGTTTATATGACTGCCTTTAATCTCAAAAGAGCAATAAACACATAAACATTCCGTTTCTGTACACTTAAACAGATTTTAGTACTATGATTGTCGTCAGCTCCGTCTTCTGAAATAATAGCCACAGCATTCGTAGACAACCTAGTATATGTGATTTATTGAACTAAACGTTAAATGTAGACTTTGGAATACAAAGCATGAAACAGTCACTACACGGAATGGGGGGTGGTTGTGTGTGTGCTTTTTATGTTTTATTCTATAAAACGTTGTTTCTTTCTACCCATAAGCCTGAAACTCTGCTATCTATGGGCACTTATGTATGCAGCCACATACACACTCATGTGTGTGTGTGTGCATGTGTATGTATGTGTGTATATGTATATATCCATACATTTGTGTGCGTATGTATATATATTATACATATATATGTTAATATATGCAACTTCAGAGTGGCTTATTATAAGAGTCCATCATAAGGGCCCAGTTTAAGCCATGACAGTCAAACCTGTAGTGACTTGAACACAACATATCCAATAGCCACCACCACCAAGGAAACTCAGAACCCGTAGTTCCAAAAGGCAATACAGCAGGTCTTAGGAAGAACTGTGGCTGGTTGATTCGCCAATCAGAAGGCCCTCAAGACCTGCTATCAGTGGTGAGAAGTAAACGAATTCAGTCAGGCTCATGAAAGTGAAGTGAAGCTTCTGGATGCATCCTGAGAACGTAACACGTAATTACAGCCACCATCTGCCATGGCGTCCAGATTTTCTCTGTAAGTCAGGAGAGCCTATGCAGGCACTCTGGAATGGGATCTCCAGAGAGGGTAACCCAAAAGGTTTACCTTCTTTGAGCCAGAAATGCAAATATGCAGATCACTACCTTCTTTTAGGAGTCAGTGTTGGAGGTTTGGCCCTTTGGGAAAGCATCACCGGCTGAGTCCGTGACTGCTACACCATTCCACGTCCCCACCACACAAATGTACAAGACGAGGAACATTCACAAGCCTGACCTTCATTATCAAACCACCAATCAGGGCTCCCATCCAAGAAATCATCTTCGCTCCTTATTTTTTGTTTTAAAACATAAATGTCCTTTTAGACGTTAACCATGTATCTGTTTTTTTTTTGTTGTTGTTGTTTTCACTCTCCCTACCACAACGTCACTTGCAGTTTTTGTTTTTCCTATGAATTTGAACCACGCTATTTTACCCAGAGGTCTTGGAGGAGGCGGTGGTGGAAATAACAGGTCTTAGTCATGTCAAAGAAAGTAGTGAAACAAAGTGGCAACTTCACACAGTCTTCAAGTAAACAGAATCCCTGATATCAGTGGAAACTAACATGTACTTCTGGAAGCAACAGGAAATAAACAAAGTGTGACAGATTTCTTCTATTCCTTATACAACAAATGGGCTTTGGCTCTGGGTCTGTTAAGGCACAAAACCTGGTAGACAGCTTTTGTTGGTGGCCTGCACCTTTGATGTACATTTTTAAAGAACAACTACACAACATTTAAATAGAACAAGCAAATCATTTTGTTACAACCTGAAATCACTGGAAGAAGTGGGGAGGAAAAAATTAAATAATAAAAACTAACATTTGTATGTGTAGATATTTGTTGCTAGTGTAAAACACAAGTACAATGTAGTTTAAATAGTGCAAAAACTATGGGGGAAAAGCCTTCAGAACAGACTTGAAATCTTGGTGGAATCACAGTGCTGTTTCAAAAATAGTTAAGGCTGAGGGCTGTCCATTGGAAGTGTTTGTAACCACAGGACCGGTATAACCAATATCTGGGTAATTCCTTTTGAAGTACACCTGTGAAAAAGGAGCAGACATAAAAAGAATGTGATTAAAAGTTTTAAAGTCTTCCTCTCCAAAGCTATGCTTTTCTGAGTGTATTTCTTCATGGGCAGGAAAGGAAACATACCCCCCCCCCCGACATATAATTAAAACACAGGGTGGTATACACTCTGTGGGGGAGTTAGCCCCACTAAATCCCCCAGCGAGGCTGAGCTGAGTGTCCGACAACTTGTAAATCCACTTGGGTCCTGATCACTTGATTCAAAGACATGTTTTTATTACTCCATCAAATCGATAAGCAAAAATCATTTTACAGACTCAAAACCAAGAGATAAATTAAAAACAGGGTGACAAAGAGGCTGGGGAATCCAGCGTCTGGACGAGGGTTTCTCATTTTCGCGCATAAAATGAACACAATAGATTTGGATGTTAATATCAGGTTGTAATCCCTACATTTTACAAACTCTGATTGACAAGCATTGAAACGCTGGCGTGAATGTATGAAATATCCCTGCGTTTAATTTGTGCGGCAAAGCAGTCATAGGGCCCATAGAAATGTGATCTGTGTGTGGATAGTGGGCCACAATAAATGAAAAGAGAAGCAAAAGCTTCAACAATGACCCAACCAAGCAACTTCTCTAAAATGTAAGATGATACCAAATAATAGCACAGTTCTCTGCCAAGCCTTTGAGTTCCTGAATTCTACCAATTTCTAGCTCAACTAGAAGAGATACAGGTTTTCTGATAAATGTATAATCAGAACATAAAGAAAATGAAATGCTGTCAGGTTTCTGTGTTCCACAGTCATCAGCTTTTAGGAGCTGTATCGTATCTGGCTTCCTTGACAGACGCGCATAACAAAATGAAATAATGTCAGGGCTCATGAGCTCTTATCTCCAAATGTGTTTGGGGGGGAAAAAAAGGACTTCAAATGTAATTTTTTTTTTCAAAGAAGAATGTGAAAAGTTTTGTCTGAGTCTTTAAAACAGAAAATGTATCATCTCTTTGAGCTGACAAGTGTCATGAGTTGGGGCTTAGTCATGATTCAAATCCACTTTATAAAACCTGACCCTAAATACATTTGTGGGCATCGTCAACATAGTTGTCACTAGAAATAATGGAACTTCACATACAAGGAAAAGGGTGCAGGTATCAATCTACACATTAAGTGTACCTCCTTTTTCTTGGGTTAGTTGTATACTTTAACTCCCAAAATATCACAACATAAAAAATTCAATTTGTGAAAATATAACTTAAGAAGAAAAACATATTGTCTTAAAAATGCTGGGTCCCCACTTAGAACAAACTTGAGACCATTTCAATTGTAATACAACTATGTAAAACTAGACTTTCTTAAGGTATGTGTGTATGTGAATTTCATATCATCTCTACCCTACTTTAAAGCTTTATTATAGAGAGAATGAGGAAGAGGTATGTATGTGTATGTATATATATATATATATATATGGGGGAATGGGTGCGCCAAGGCCTCTAGCCACTGTAAATGAACTCCAGGAGCATGTACTATCTTGTGCATCTGACTTAAGAGGGATCTGGAGAATCGAACCTGGGTCCTTTGGCTTTGCTGGCAAGTGCCTTAACCACTAATCCATCTCTCCAGCTCCCCCTCCCCACATCAACTTTTTAAGTGTATTAGTATTTTGTGTGGTTTTATGTATGTATTATATATATGTCTATTTTTTGCATGTATAGTATATGTAGTGTGTATGTTATCATGTATGTCTGTGTGTGCATATGTGTGAAACATGTTGGGTGTTCTCTGTCACTCTTCCACTTTGCTTACTTGAGACGGAGTCTGTCACTAAACCTGGAGGTGCCACTTTAAGTCGTACTGGCTGACCAGTGAGCCCTAGCAATTTTCTGGTCTCTGCTACCCCCACCCCCTAGGTGGGCATGGCCATGCTGAGCTTTTTACATGGGGAGCTGGGGATTGAACTGGGGCCCTATCAGGCTTTATGCCTTGTGGGACAGACAGGAACCTTTCCCTTGTTGTTACATCTCCCCGGTCCCTGGTTAGACATCTGGGTGCTCAGAAGGACGATTTCCTGTGTAAGCTGAGAACAGCCAGAGGGACAAATGGAAACGTAGTTTACTTTCTACTTCCAGAAAATCCTCCCCACACAAGCTGAGTCTCTCCTCCTGACCATTCTCACTGGACCAGTTTATAAATCAAATAGATTGTTATTAGAAATTCTTAATTAAGAAGGTCTCAGTTTTCTGGTCTGGAATGCTTGGCTGAAAACAACTTCCAGTGAGCCACATCCCCGACTTGACCATTCCTTCTCTCATCTTTGCTCATCATTACCATGTTTTGTAACACATCTTGGATGCTGGCACAGGTGAGCCACAGCTGCTTTGCTTAAAAATACTTGGGAGAGGGCTAGACAGATGGCTTAGTGGATAAGGTGCCTGCCTGCCTGCCTGCCTGCCAAGCCTAAGAATGCCCATTCGATCTCCATGTCCCATGGTTAGCCAGACACAAAAAGTGATGCAAGGGCACAATGCCACACTTGCCCACAAGGGGGCGCACACATCTGGAGTTCGTTCACAGCAGCTGAGAGGCCGCTGGTGCACCCATTCTCTCTCTCTCTCTTCCTCTGTCTCTGTCACTCTCAAATAATAATAATAATAATAATAATAATAATAATAATAATAATAATAGAGACAGAGAGCGAGAGAGAGTGAATGAGTGAGAATAGACACGCCAGGGCCTCTATCCACTGCAAATGAACTCCAGACGCATGCACCACCTTGTGCATCTGGCTTATGTGAGTCCTGGGGAATTGAATGTGGGTCTTTTGGCTTTATAGGCAAGTGTCTTAACTGCTAAGCCATCTCTCCAGCCCCATCTTCTTTTCTACAGGTGGTGAAATGAGTCAGGTGATTGACACTTTATCAGGGTCCTTAGCTTCAAGCTAAGACTGGGACAGAGGGGTCCAAACTCAGCTCTCTTGGATTTAGTGCTGATCCTCCCAAAACTACTTAGCTTGCCTCTGTATTGGCTGCCTCATCTGCAATGTGAGATAACAAAGACTTACCTCATAGCAACTAATTGATGGCTACAAACTGCAGGCTGAAAACATGCTGGGTTAAGTGCCGGGTGTGTTTATGAAGGCTGCTCAGGGAAGCAGCTCCTTGGTACATGGAGAGTAGAGTATTCCCCAGCTGGAAACAAAACAACTGACTCCCTTTTGTGGAGTTTACAGAACTCCAAAGTCATAGTTGAGACACCATTAATTTAGTAACCTGGGAGGCAGCAAGGCTTAGCGGCAGTCTGAAACAATGCCCTCCCCACAGCTATCCTGCAGCTATATTGTTCAGGCAAAACTCATTTTATTCAAAGGTGACAAGTAGGGATAAGAAGGAGAGGAGGTGGCTGGGGAAGCGAGTTCAATTCAGCGAAGTGTTCTCTTCATGGTAGGAGGACAGCAGTTCAAGCCCCAGAACCCAAGTACAAATTCTGGGCATGATGGTATGCACTTTGTAATCCCAGTTTTGGGGAGATGGAGACAGGTCGATCCCTGGGGCTCACTGGCCAGCCAGTCCGCCTAGTTGATGAGCTCCAGGCCAATGAGAGAGCTCATCTCATAAATGGACAGCATTTCTGAGGAATGAAACCGGAAGCTGTCCTCTGGCCTCCACACTTGCACATGCGTACCCGTGCAGGCACGCAGCACACATATACGTCCTCTCTCTCTCTCTCTCTCTCTCTCTCTCTCTCTCTCACACACACACACACACATGCATAAAAACAGTGAAGGGCAGTAGGTAGTCTGTAAGCCTGACGAAGAAAAGTGAGAAAAGAAGTGAAACAATCAAGAGGGTGAGGCACACTCCCTGAGCAGACAAAAACTATGGAAAGTAGAATGTGACACATGCATGGAAAGTGTGGAAGAACCGCCAACATTTGTGAACGTGGCCGGACAGCAGGTGAGGATGAAACCCGAGGTGACGGAGGTCAACTGTAAAGAGAAAAACGAAAACATCCGAGCAATGGCTGCCCCACTGCAAGCAGCACAAAGATCATTCACTCTGAAAAGACGTGGAAACAGGACTGAGTAAGCGAACAAAATACCTGGAAGTTACTCATGAAAAATTAAGGAGGGGCTGGAGGGATGGCTTAGCGGTTAAGGTGTCTGCCTGCAAAACGAAAGGACCCAGGTTCAGTTCCCCAGGACCCACTTTAGCCAGGTGCACAAATTGGCACATGCAGCGGCTGGAGGCCCTGGCGTACCCATTCTCTCTCTCTCTCTCTCTCTCTCTCTCTCTCTCTCTCTCTCTCCTCTCTTTCTCTCTGTCAAATAAATAAACAAGTAAAAATAAAATATTAACAAAAAGAATTAAGGAGAAAACATTTTATAAAATAGACACAGGATATATAATGTAATACGTAGCCAGAAAGAATAACGTGACAGAACTAAGGTAAAACATGCTTATAATTTCAATACAGGCAAACAGGCTAGACCAGTAAGTTCAATAAAAAACCAACAACAACAAAGAAGGCCGAGATCATATCTCAGAGCAAAGCCTAACACTATGCCATGTACAGAAGACACACTCGGGATATTAAAGACCATTAGAGACATACAGGGCAAATGAGAACAAGGTGAAGGCGGGAAAGACTCAGTGTCAGTTTCACTTTGTGCCAGAGTTACTTTGTGCCAAAGGCATTCAGTGAGTCACAGAGAGATTACTTGAGTGTTAGGAAATATCTTTCACACCATAAACTCAGGCCATAGGTGTCTGTGGGCTGGGCGCAATGACAAATCTCAAAGCAGAAACGACAACTCTGTAAAGAGAGGCCTGGATAGTCATCAGCTCTCTACACAGAAGCCGCATCAAATGAACCAATGTAGCGAACAGAGTATAGCTAATAAAAAGTCACGTGGTGTGTGTGTGTGTGTGTGTGTGTATACATTTTTTTGGGGGTTAGGGACCTCTGGAGTTCTCTGGTTAATAATCACTCTAGCCTAACTGGTGAGCACTGGGACTATGACAGACTCTTCCTCCAAAAGAGGTGGTCAGCAATCCTGAGGATAACACCTGAAATTGCCTCTGGCCTTCACGTGTGTGCACACATATGCACGTGTACCTGCGTACACATGTGCACCCACAAATCAGCACTCATTCATAAAACATGCAAACCACACATATAAAAGAACGAAATAAACCGATTCCTAGAATCCAGGATATTAGAACTGATGACTTCTTGTGTGGGTAAACGACAGCTCTGTGCCCAGTGGGAACAAAGGAAGCATGGAAAACTCACTGGGGTAGGTGTCATTGGGGAAAAGAATGATTGACATGCGTCTTTCACTAGGGGCTGAACGATGTGGTATTCCCTCTTCCTGAAGTCCCATTCTCAATCTCTAAACCCCAGGACCTCAGAACACAACTATATTTGGTGACAAGATCCTTACGGACGAGATTCACCATGTCTTCAGGGTGAGCTCTGAAGAGATGGCTCAGCGGTTCAAGGTGCTTGCTTGCAAAGCTTGATGGCCTGAATTGGATTCTCAAGTATCCATATAAAGCCAGATATGCATCTGGAGTTCATTTGCAGTAGCTGGAGGCTCTGGCGTACCCATACTCACTTTCTTTCTCTGCCTTTTTCTCTATCTCAAGTAAATAAATAAAGGTATTTTTATTAAAAAAAAAGAAGAAAAGAAAAGAAAAAGACGAGAGAGAGAGAGAGATCTGGGGCTGGAGAGATGGCTCAGGGCTTAAGGCATTTGTGGGCAAAGCCTCACGACCTGGGTTTGATTCTCCAGTATCCATATAAAGCCAGATGCACAAAGTGGTGCATGCATCTGGAGTTCATTTGCAGTGGCTAGAGGCGCTGGCACACCCATTCTCTTTCTCTCTCTCTTTGCAATTATATGTTGTGTGTGTGTGTGTGTGTGTGTGTGTGTGTGTATACATACATGTATACATCAGGACACACCATCCAGAGAAAAATATCACAAAGGAGACAAATGGAGAACATGGCCGTAAGGGAAGAGGCCCCAGAGGAAGTCTACCCTGTCAATCCCTCACCTGGGATGTCCAGCCTGCAGAATTGCCAATAAATGAATTTCGGTGTCAGGCATCTGGACTGAGGTGTTTTCTTACGGCAGTCCAGCAGGAAAGCACCCCCTGCAGCTGTATGCGTGTGGAAGGTACTCCACACCTCCTTTTACGTGGATCATCTCCAAGGGACAGAAACAAGTGGTTCAGTACCAAGAGCTTCAGAAAGGTGTGTACGTGGGCGAGAATACGGGGCTTGGAAGTACCTTTACCAGATGTCAGTTTGCTATTCAAAGGAATGAATTCTGATCTGGGAAAAGCTTGTTGATCTAGACTAATCCGCACGGCGTTACAGTTCTCAGCGATGCTGATATGTGATCTCCTACACGGAAAAGGCTGACAATCTTGACAGCTTGTTCTCCTAAGAGGGCCATGTGCATACAGAAAGAATGTCAGGATTTTTCAGCTCAGGTGGGGAATCCAAATCTGAATTTTCTCGTGTCTTTTTGGAGAGGGGACCTGCACCACAGGTGACGTCTGAAATCAAGAAGGACATTCTACCTCTGTAGATAGATGGAGGGCAAGGCCGCACTGGGTACCCAATGAAACAAGGGCTGGTGTTTTCAAGCACAACACAGAATGCAATGCCTACAGCCATGCATCAACCCCATCTGGCAATGAGCCTTCTGTTCTCCAGTGGCCCTTGTGAGAAGCCTGATACATGCTAAGTGCTCTACCACTCAGCTTCATATGTTGTCAGGCCCTGGGCTCAATTTCCAAGAGCACAAAATAAAAACTGGGGAGGAGGCTTTGACATCTAGGTGGAGGAAAAAGGCATTTAAAAAAAAAAGTTTATTTATTTATTTGCAAGCAGAGTGATGAGAAGAGAGACAGACACAGAGGGAATGGGGGTACCAGGGCGTCCAGCCACTGCAAATGAACTCCCGATGCATGTGTACACTGGGGAATTGAACTCAGGTGGTTAAGCTTTGTAGGTGAGCCCCCTTAACCCCTGAACCATCTGTCAAGCCCGAAAGAGGCATTTTTCAAAAATGCTGGAGGAGTCAAGATTCCTTGCTTATACAGAGATTCATTCCAAAATGATTGAGTCTTATGAGAGAAGAGTTTGGGCTGGGAAACACCTAGCGATGGGAGAATTCTGTATAATTGACACCTAGAAAAGTGCAGTGTTCCAAGGGCAGCTTCCTGCCTCAGTCACATACAATGTATTCCTTATGAAAGGTTTAGAAACTGGATGTGGTGGCACACGCCTTTAATCCTGGCACTTGGGAGGCGGAGGTAGGAGGATCGCTGTGAGTTTGAGGTCAGCCTTGGGAGAGAGTGAGGAGACCCTGAGCCTGAGAGATGGCTTAGCGATTAAGGCGCATGCCTGTGGAACCTAAGGACCCCAGTTTGATTCTCCAGGTCCCACATAAGCCAGATGCACAAGGGGGCACATGCGTCTGGAGTTCGTTTGCAGTGGCTAGAGGCCCTGGTATGTCCATTCTCCCTTTCCCTCTCCCTCTTTCCCTCTCTCTGTCTCTAATAAATAAAATAAAAAATCTTCAAAAAAGAGAAGGAGAAAATTCAGAGCACAGATATTATGGACCCTAAACCTAGGTTTAAATTCTGACTCTGCCAATCATTTACTAAGTTTCTGGGTAATTTCCTTGTTTCCTCTATATCAGCCACTTACACAGATATAATGTTATCTGTATCATAGCATGGTACATAACAGCTCAAGTGTCAAAATCTCACCATCTCCATCACGACTCACTCTATGAACTGAGCATCTCTCGTCTTTTCTATCCTTATGTCTATATCATCAATGACTGTGGGTGGGTGACATGCTTGTTATAAGTAGTACTCGGCAGAATATGTGGCAAACACAAGCATTGACTTAGCTTGGACAATGGAAGTGGACCTCTACTGAGCGTTGGAAAACACAGCTATTCTATTCCTCCCACAACTTTTTTTGAGGTACTAAGGATAGACTCCAGGGTCTTGTATGTTCCATGCAGGTACTGTGCCACTGAGCTATGTCACCAGGAGAAATGAGAAAGGATAGACTTCGGACCAAATTGTTTGTACAAGATACTGGAACAATTTTCTTTTATATTTTTATTTATTTATTTGACAGAAAGAGGAAGAGACAGAGAGAGAGGGAGAGGGAAAAAGGGAATGGGCACGTCAGGGCCTCCAGCCACTGCAAACGAATGCCAGACACATGTGGCACCTTGTGCATCTGGCTTTTGTGGATCCTGGGGAATTAAACCAAGGTCCTTTGGCTTTGTAGGCAAGCGCCTTTACTGCTAAGCCATCTCTCCAGCTCCATTTTTTTTCAGAATTCTGTTATATTCAATATGTATTTTAAATGTTTTACACACACACACACATACACACCCCAAGCAACAATTCTGTTCTATCGACAATGTTGACAATCTGAGAAACACAAGAGAAAATACAGATGGAAAGTTATGCCTCACTGTGTACACAACTTGATGTCTCCCTCCACTGTAAGCCATGCATAACCCAGACAAAACACCCAGCTCCTTCTCTCCTTTTTAAAAAAAAAGATTTTATTTTTATTTATTTATATATTAGAGACAGAGAGAGGAAAAGAGAGAGTGGGAAAGTGAGAATGGGCGCGCCAGGGCCTCTCTAGCCACTGAAACAAACTCCAGATGTTTGCGCCACCATGTGCATCTGGCTTACGTGGGACCTGGAGAATCGAACCGGGGTCCTTAGGCTCCGCAGGCATGTGCTTTAACTGCTAAGCCATCTCTCCAGCCCTTCTTCCCTCTTTCTTTCCATCAATATGACACCCACCTTACAAAACGGTCAGAAAGAACGGAGTGGCTGTATGACACTGGGTAAGTCTCTTGAGCCAAACAAAGTGTGTTTACCTCAGCTGTAGTGACATAACACGGAACCAGTGTTGCTGGGAACATCACAAACAACCTAAAACGTCTTTGAAGCTTTCTAAGCCTTCATATAAACTAGTCAGATTATTTATCTAAGGTCTGATAAATTCCTGATGACAAGTTCATCCCCTAGAAGGTACAGGAAGAAAAACCAAGATGCCTCTCTGGGCTGAACCCTAAACAACAAAGAATCAGGGGAGAAACGTGGAGCCAAAGCAAAAGCAGGAAAATGTTCCACAAATTATAAAAAGGGCAACCTAGATGTTTCACCGATAGATTTTGCTAGAATAAATATCCGACACTTCTCCCTCAACCCCTCAAATTTCCTGGCTGTACCCAGACCTCCCTTGCATCTCAAATGTGCTACATAGTAGTAAGAAAGAAAGGCGATGGATCTGCAAGATGCGTTTTCTCCCTCTTAAGCACACCAGCGTGCACGTGCTCACGCCCTTCCCTCCCCCCGGGGGTGCTTCTGCCAAGCCCTCACAGACCTGACTTCAACCGTGAACCATGAACGCGGTGAAGCCTTCGTCTCTGGAGGCTTGTAATTGAAAAGGGCCACACAGTGCTTGTTACCAGACCCCCGGTGCCAAATGGTGAGGGAGGGAGCTGGGGAGACAGACTGTAATTACGGCGCCTGGCTGCTCACCTGTTTTGCTGCTTCGGTAAGGGCAGCGGCTTCTCCTTTGCCCAGCTGTTGCACCATCTTGTAGAAGAGGCTTTCCGTGTTCTGCAGCAAAACATAAGGCTCATCATATTCTTTCAGCCTTCCGGAATCCAAAACCTGAGCATCAGCAGAAAGAAGCCCATTGAGACACAGTGTTCTTCAGCGACATGTCATATAACTCGGGCAGTATTTCGGAAAGGGATCAGCGAGAGAGCACTGGGGGGAAGCTATCTGGGTGTTAGGTCTGGAGGGCGTTGAAGTGGTTTGATTACCCTGTTCTTCGAAGCAAAGGCCTCACCTGACCTTTTCTTATTATAATGCATTAGGAAAGGAAGGAAACTGGAAGTTGTAAGCTCCTGTTGTGGGTACTGAGAGCTACAGTATTTTTATATTCTGTCAAGGGCATGGGAGTGGCCATTGGTAGTTCATGCTTTCCAAAGGCTCCTGGTGAACTCTGAGCACAGGTTATACTTCAGAGTTGGGAGACTTCTGGATCAAAAGCAATAAGATTCATGTATCCAGAATGTAGGGTTATGTCAGACAGGCTGTACGAGAAGTTGTCATGCTTGTCTAATAGAATCCATACAATATTGGAGAAGGATGTAATAAGATAACTTCTTTTTTAATATTTTATTTATTTGAGGGGGGAGAGAGAAAGAGATAATGGGCACACCAGAGCCTCTAGCCACTTCAGACAAACTCCAGATGCACATACCACCTTGAGCATCTGGCTTACGTGGATACTGGGGAATTGAACCTGGGTCCTTAAGCTTTGCAGACAAGTACCTTAACCGCTAAGCCATCTTTCCAACACTGAGATAATTTCTTTAGGGTCCTGGCAAGGCAGGATGGTAGGAGGGACTAAACCATCAGTGACAAGGTTAAGTTGCATCATCAAGTCATCCCAGGTTGTTGTACATTGCTCCCAGAATCCGGAATGACTGGCCAAAAGAGCTGTTACCCAAAGCAGCTTTGCCATCATCACTCTCTAAATCTCTAGAAATCCAATTGTTTTTCTCTAGATAAGACTAGAGAAGCAATTAAGGAGCCAAGCTCTGAAGTTCCCACAGTCTATATAGCAAGCCCACTGGGGCAGGCCAGCCTGAACTGCTAAGGGGTCTGAATATCCCTTGTCACAATTTCCTCTTCTTGCATCCCTTCTCTCTCTTTCCTTAACTGCCTGCCTTTTAGCCATTTCATTGCTCATTAATATGTCCACTGGAAATTGAAAGGTGGAGGAAGGTGCTCTTAACTCTGCATTTCTACTTATTAGTGGCTTTGGTTAATGGTTTCAGAGGGAAGAAAGAGCTGGAGACAATTGGGCGGATGACGTCCCTAGGAAAACAGTTCTGATGTTAAGTGGTACTTAGTTCTTCATTTAGGCTGTGTTTAGAATAAATCCATCTTAAGTGAATATGCTGAAACTCTGAGCAGGACACAGGTTGTTTTTCCACATGGAGATATTGCAGTTAATTCAGACCCATGGTATTCAATCGGAAACATTGATTAAATCTCATAAAGGGCATTTTCCTGTTAATCTTTTGTTTACTACTGCGAACCATTGCTAAGGGCAGCTTTCTCAAAAGAGTTCAGAAATAATTGAATCTGTCACATCCACATAATAATTAAAATGTCCTATAATTTGGCATGTCAATTTAGATGCCCCGAATGTGTAATTTTATTTAAGCATTGCATTACAGGGTAAAACCATTCCTCCTGACGTTAAAGAAGGGGGAAAAAAGCATTTTTAAAATACAGGTCTCTCCTGTACTAAAGACTAAGTAGGTGAATCAAATTACCTTACAAAATGATGAACTTTCTAGTCTGTAAAAGCAACAAGCTAAGTATTTTTTTTTTGTTTTTAAAAACAACAACCCTTTAGAGGTGGTGAAGGCTGAGTCCTCTGACTGTGTAATTTGTAATGGAAAAAAAAATACTACTATCTTCCTTTGTCCCTTGTCCAGCTTCCTTACTACATTCATTCAAGTTGGAGACAATGGAAAATGTCTCCCCTTCCTTCACAGTGTCTGAAAACACACCAACGCCATTCAGATGAGTACTTCTCAAAACTGACCATAATCAAAAAAGGTACAACCAGCAAAGCAACTCTCTCAAAGAGCAACAGGATTTAAGGCTGGAAAGAAGGCTTAGCAGTTAAGGCATTTGCCTGCAAAGCCAAAGGACCCCCGTTCAATTCCCCAGAACCCATGTAAGCCAAATGCACAAGGGGGCACATGTGTCTGGAGTTCGTTTGCAGTGGCTAGAGGCCCTGGTGCATCCATTCTCTCTATCTGCCTCTCTTTTTTTCTCTCTCTCACACACAAATAAATAAATAAATAATTTTTTTTAAAAAAGCAAGAGGAAGCCAGGCGTGGTGGTGCACGCCTTTAATCGCAGCACTCGGGAGGCAGAGGTAGGAGGATTGCCATGAGTTCGACGCCACCCTGAGACTACATAAACCGGAGACGACATAGTGAATTCAAGGTCAAAGCCTGGGCTGGAGTGAGACCCTACCTCGAAAAACCAAAAAAAAAAAAAAAAAAAAAAAAAAAAGCAAGAGGATTTATAAAACAGGTGACAGAAATCATGTTGCTAAAAATATTTTGTGCCTTGTGAGCGCTAACCACTTAATGAGTGTGTACTCTGTTTCATTGGGACAGTTTTTAAAAACTTTTGTTTTTTATTGACAACTTCCTTAATTGTAGACAATATTCCACAGCACTTCCCTCCTTTCCCCACTTTCCCCTTTGAAACTTCACTCTCCATCATATCCCCTCCCCCTCTCAAGCAGTCTCTCTTTTCAGTTCAATGTCATGATCTTTTCCTCCTATTATGATGCTCTTGTGTAGGTAGTGTCAGGCAGTGTGAGGTCATGGGTATCCAGGTCATTTTGTGTCTGGAGGAGCACGTTGTAAGGAGTCCTACTCTTCCTTTGACTCTTACATTCTTTCTGCCCCCTCTTCCACAATGGACCCTGAGCCTTGGAAGGTATGTTAGAGATGTAATTGGGACACTTTTTAACTTGGAGGTAGGGGAGGGGTGATATAACTGATAATTTTTTGGAGGGTAAATTTGATAATTTATGAGAACTTGAATTACTTATTTTCTCATTCATTCATTCATTTAGGTGTTAGAGATTGATGTGAGGACCTCATGCATACAATCCCCTAGCCCTTGAATTTGAGTTTCAACTTTTGCAAGATAACACTTTGAAAATGTAACAAACTAGAACCGACTTCTTTAATATGTATTCAGACAAAATACAGGGCTAGTGGGTACCTTAGTCCTGGGGTCAATCTCCAATCTCTCCCCCTTACACACACACACACACACACACACACGCGCGCGCGCGCGCACAGCATTTAAAATTAACTCCAAATGGGTAAATAAACTGCAGTTGTGAGATAGAAGAAGAACGTGGCTATCACAAGATCGGTATTGGAAACAGTAGTCATTGCCCTTGATTTTGAGGGTGAGGGGGACAGGGTCTCTTGGTGCTCATGCTAGCCCTGAATTTTCAATGTAGCTGTGGATGACCTTGAATCTTCCTGCTCAAATGCCAGGCATGTACTCCCATGCCAAATTTATGAGGTGTTGGGGATTGACCCCAGGGCCCTGTGTACACTACACAAGCTTTCTTCCAAATGAGCTACATGTGGAGCCTCAACTTTCACTAGAAAAGGAAAATGAAAATGGCTGTGAGTTGAACAATCACTGTTTCAAATGTCCTCACAATTAACTCCCCAAATGAAGCAATAAGAGATTTTCCTTTCACCCACCCATCCATTCAGTAACGGTACGGTCTTAGGAATGGAGATTCAAAGATGAACATGACAGTCATCATGCTGCTTATAACAAAAGATGAGGCCTGGGCTGGAGAAATGGCTTAGAGGTTAAGGTGCTTGCCTGCAAAGCCAAAGGATCCCGGTTCAATTCTCCAGGACCCACGTAAGCCAGAGGCACGAAGTGATGCAAGCATACATGGTTGCACATGCGCACAACATGGTGCACATGTCCAGAGTTCGAGTGCAGTGGCTGAAGGTCCTGGTGTGCCAATTCATTCTCTCTCTGTCTCTCTCTCTCATTAAAAAAAAAAAAATGAAGCCTAAAATGCAGGAAGGTGAAGCAATTGGCCCTGACTGAATCTGTAGCCAGGCAGCACTGGGAGGACTGGGACTCACACCCAGGTCGGAGGCTGCCTTTCTCTCCATGGGAGTTCCCACCATAAAACACTATTGTATATATATTGTCAGACGTAAAAGAACAGCAAAGTGGATTTAAAACATTAATTCCGGGCTGGAGAGATGGCTTAGCGGTTAAACGCTTGCCTATGAAGCCTAAGGACCCCGGTTCGAGGCTCAATTCTCCAGGACCCACGTAAGCCAGATGCACAAGGGGGCGCATGCATCAAGTTCGTTTGCAGTGGCTGTAGGCCCTGGCGCACCCATTCTCTCTCTCTCTCTCTCTCTCTCTCTCTCTGCCTATTTCTGTATCTCTCTCAAATAAATAAATAAATAATAAAAAATAAAATATTAAAAAAAACATTAATTCCTAAGGTACCCTTTCATGTGGATAACACAATAACTTTGCCTAATTTAAGAAAATATGAGCCGGGCGTGGTGGCGCACGCTTTTAATCCCAGCACTCGGGAGGCAGAGGTAGGAGGATCGTTGTGAGTTCGAGGCCACCCTGAGACTACATAGTGAATTCCAGGTCAGCCTGAGCTAGAGTGAAACCTTACCTCGGAAAAAAAAAAAAAAAGAAAAGAAAATATGCCCATTAGTAGAAATGTGGCCCCTGTCCACTTTCTGCTGGGGAGACTCAGCTTCATTAGCATGTGCCTGGCATGTAGTCACAAAACAAGAAGAGCAAGTTCTACTAAGTTGTCAGGAAAAAAATGGAGAACACGGTACACATGGCCAAAACATACTAGAGGAAGACTGAAGTGAGCTTTAATGTCTGAATTTATTCAGCACATGTTCACTGCATGTTTACCACATCCTGTCATCAAGCCGGCTACTGTCGAGGCGGCAAACACAGGCCTCAGACCTGCCTTTAGAGAAAACTGTTCCCAAGGACAGGAAATACATTCACGCAACTGGTATGTGATAAAAGAGCAAGATAAGTAAGCAGGAGTTTGGAAGCACAAGGGGTCCACTCTGGCTAGAGGTTCTGATAAAGATCCTTAGGGAAGGGCAGGGCAGCAGATTGGGCTGGACCACTACACAGACTTGGGCAAGTCGAAATGGGGTTGGAAGGTCGGTGCTCATCAAAACACAATGTCATGAGCCCAAGGTATAGAGGTGTACCTGTCACCTCCCAGGGGTCAGAGCATATGATTTCTCTTGTTCAATGTTCCATTGCCACACCCTAACACTGCCCATGGTAAGTACTGGGCACCTGGTGCGCATGGGCTGAAAAACAAAGTCAAAGGAAATGAATCTCAGGGCAATGACTGGGTGCCATCCGGCAGTGTAGAGCTGGAGGAGATGACAATGCAAGGACCAAGAGGGCAGGAATCTAGATGGCACCGGGACCACATAGAGCAGTGATAGAGGGATTATAGGATTCCTGATGGACTTGGAGGACCACACACTTCAAGTTCATGGCTATGGGCAAGAGAGAGGAAAAGGGAAGAAACATCAGAGTAGGGAGGCAATTGCTGTAAAGGTCAAGCTGTAATATACATGGGGGGGGGAATGCCAGGAATAGTTTTTATGTACTTTGCTTTTCTATTTGCTGATGTGATCAAATAGTCTAGATTTTACTGAACAAGCAACAAACATAAAGCCACTATTCCATTCTACTTAAAAAAAAGTAGTGAATTGTCATTTCTGTCAAGATATTTTGTAAATCTCCTTCTGGGTCTCCACCCTTCTGACACTCCCGAGTAAACTACAAACCACACCATGCACGAGTGCTGATGTGACGGCCGTGCCACAGCCCTAGATCTCTCCAGGAACGCCAACCTCAAATTGCTCTCTGCTAGGTTGAGGAAAAATACATTGTATTGAATGAGTCAGTCAGTTACATAAGCTCCAGTGAAGATGTGTTATCAGGCCCACAAATCTGCAGAATCCAGGCAGCTGTCCTAGATATAAAAATTAGATAGACCCATTGCAAGATAATTAATCCACTTAATGGATTAAATCTACCGCATTAGCAGAATGCTACTGTGATAATGGGGTGTGCTGGGGAGAGATGAGGGCTAGGACAGAGGGTGAAGGTGAAGCTGACCACAGGAAAAGAAAAGACCAGGAAAGCTTTCTCGACACTGATAAGCAAGAAAGAGGATCCCAGACTGGGTGGGCAGAAAGAACTGGAATGGTACCAGGTCTGTTTGGGCTGCTGGATAATGAAGAGACACTTGGATCCTGTCCAACCTCACTGAAGGAATGGGGTACCTTATGAGTTTTTGGCCACTGCAATCGAACTCCAGATGCTTGCGCCACATAGTGGGCATGTGAGACCTTGCACTTGCCTCACCTTTGTGCATCTGGCTAACGTGGGATCTGGAGAGTTGAACATGGGTCCTTAGGCTTCCCAGGCAAGCATCTTAACCGCTAAGCTATCTCTCCAGGCCACAAGCGCCATTCTTAATTTTTCCCTAGTTCTTAAAAACACCAAGTAAATGATTCTTCTGCCCCAGAAAAGGTTACCATATCCTGGTCTTACATGTTTGTTCTATCTTTTTAAAATTGTAATTATTTTCTCTTTCTGAGATTGTGTTTTACTCTGTAGGCCAGCCTGGCCTCAAACGCAAACCCTCCTGGGTACTGGGATCACACAGACACACGCACCTCCACACTCAGCTGGGAACCTGCTTTGGTCTTTTTCCAGAGTGTGTGCTTGCTAACTTCCTGTTAACTGTTTGTTACTCTGGACACTTCACTTGAATCTCTTATAGGTTTTTTTTTCTTTTAAAAAATATTTATTTATTTGCAAGAAGAGAGGAGAGAAAAGAAAGAAAAAGAGATGGAGATCAGTAGAGAGAGAGGAAGAGAGAATGCCAGGGACTTTAGCCACTGTAAACAAACTCCAGATGCATAAACCACTTTGTGCATCTGGCTTTATGTGGGTATTGGGGAACTGCACTATGGTTGTTAGGGTTTGCTGGCAAGTGCCTTGACCACTAAGCCATCTCTCCAGCCTTCAGAGTATTTTTTTAAATTTTATTTATTTTTGGAGAGAGACGCAGAGAGAGACAGACAGAGAGGGAGAAGGAGACAGATAGAGATGGGCACGCCAGCAGTCTCTCAGCTGCTGTGAACGAAATCTAGATGGGTGCACCCCCTGGTGGTCATGTGAGGCATTGCGCCCTTGCGTCACTTTGCATCTGGCTAAACATGGGACCTGGAGATTGGAACTGGGTTCTTAGGCTTAGCAGGCAGGCACCTTAACCGCTAAGCCATCTCTCCAGCCCCAGAGTATTTTTTGAAGGAACATTCTTTTTTCTTTTGAAATGTCCTAATAGAGGTCACGAACTCAATTAAGTAGGTTCATTTAATCAAAGTTCAAGAAAAGTGAAAAACAGACTCTTGACACTAAATGTTGTTTGACTATACTTACTGGTTTATTAAAACTATTTATTTATTTGAAAGGGAAAGAAAGGAAATGGGTGTGCCAGTTTTGCCACTGCAAACAAACTCTAGATGCATGCATCGCTTTGTGCATCTGCCTTTATGTGGCTACTGGGAAATTGAACCCAGGCTTTTGGGCTTTGCAAGCAAGTGCCTTTAACCACTGACCCATCTTTCCATGCCCCTGCTCTGTTTTTTCAAGGCAGACAGCTAAAAATCAAGATCTGAATTTAGAAGCAAAAGTGTAGGTTATAAAACCACAGTGTAGCCTGTCCACAGAAAAACCACACTATGAGTTTCGGAGCCGCGCTTGAGGTACTCCATCACCCATTCCCGAAGAACTCTCGAAATGCTGACAAGACACAGGCAAAAATAACAACCCATGTTTCCGGGAGAAGCCACAGAGCTGTGAGGATTGGGGGTGCAGGGACTGAAGGGGGACACTGTGATTGGCTGAAGAGAAAACAGATCACAAGCATCTTCTTAATCCTAGACAGGGAAGGAGCCAGCCAGAATGTGGAGAGAGCGTGGAACATCAGGAGAGAAGCTTTCCAATTTGTCTGTCTTGCTCCACTGTTTTGTGGCAACTGAGCCAATGAGGGAGATTAAATGAGCTGTCATAAGGACTACACCACGTTTAATAAAGTTAAAATTGAGAGAACATCTTTAGAAAATAGAATTCTAAGCCTCACACATTAGCAGTGTTTAATGAACCAAAACTGGGTAAAATCCCTTCAGAGAGCCAACGTATAAACAAAGCCATTAATTAGGTCACAGTTGTTTCCCAACAAGCCTTTTGTGTGATTTACTTACAGTAAATAAAACCATATCCATTCTTCTTTGTGGAGAAGTATTCACCAGTGTAACAAAATGTAATTATTACACCTTAAGCACTTGCAATTACACGACTTTATGGTGACAACATAGCTGGTCGTGCCCTTCATTATTACTCGTCAGTTCCCTAACCACTCCCCCAAGCCTGCCTGCTGCCGCCCTTGAACACTGGTCTTTATGTCCCCAATGCTTTCCAAAGAACAGAACAGAAAACCCCTTGTTCTCTCAAAAGCGACACTGAGTTTTAAAGCAAGAACAAAAAATTGCTTAAAACATCAAAGGTTAGGGCTGGGGAAATGGCTTAGCAGTTAAGGCATTTGCCTACGAAGCCTAAAGACCCAGGTTCGATTTCCCAGGACCCACGTAATCCAGATGCACAAGGGGGCACATGCATCTGGAGTTCGTTTGCAGTGGCTGGAGGCCCTGGTATGCCCATTCTCACTTTCTCTCTGCCTATTCCTCTCTCTCTCTCTCAAATAAATAAATCAATCAATAAATAAATTTTTTTAAGAAAAATCAAAGGTTAAAGCCGGGCGTGGTGGCGCACCCCTTTAATCCCAGCACTCGGGAGGCAGAGGTAGGAGGATTGCCGTGAGTTCGAGGCCACCCTGAGACTACATAGTGAATTCCAGGTCAGCCTGAACTAGAGTGAGACCCTACCTCGAAAAACCAAAAAAAAAAAAAAAAATCAAAGGTTAGAGAAAGAACATTATTGGTTTCTGTAGTTTGGATCATGAAGACCCAAAAGCCCCATCTGTGGTTAAACATTTGGTACCCACGGTGATGCTATGTGGCGGTGATAAGAGTCTTTAAGAGACAGGGCCAAGTGGGAGGCATGTGGGTCAGAATCCTGGTGTCCTTCATGCACCGTTTACATCTTGGTCATGAGGTGAGCATTTTTGCTTTGCCACAAATTTCCACCATGACATAGTACTGCCTTGCCACAGGGCCAAATGATCATGGACTGCAACTTCTTTTTTTTTTTTTTAAATTATTTTTATTTATGTATTTATTAGAGACAGAGAGACGGAGAGAGAGAGAGAGAGAGAATGGGCACTTCAGGACCTCTAGCCACTGCAAACGAACTCCAGACGCACGCACCACCATGTGCATCTGGTTTACGTGGGACCTGGAGAATCAAACCTGGGTCTTCAGCTTCGCAGGCATGCGCCTTAATTGCTAAGTCATCTCTCCAGCCTATGGACTGCAACTTCTAACACAATGATTACCTCTCGTGTCTTGTTCTAGCAATGGAAGTTGATGCACTGGTCTGCTGAACTGGAAGTCAGCAGATGAACGGAAGCTGGAAAACAGAACCTACTGGAAGGCTACAACCTGGGTGGACCCTGCCGAGGCCAAGGCCCAGTCTCTGAAGGTACAGGTGGCGTGTCTTTCAGATCTCCTGAGGGGGAGGGCTGGGTCATTCCCTATGGCAACGGAAATCAGCTCTAGTGACCCGGTGGGACCTCTTTGACACTGCTGATGACCTGGGACCTGGGACCCCTACATTCAAGATTTATTTTCACTGGAGGTAGAAACAGGAGCAGCAGTGCCACTGGGAAATGCAGGATCACATGTTCCAAGTCACTTCTCCCTGGGTCTTTCTTACCCATTTATGCCACATGCTCAGGTCCTGATATGAAATTTCAAGGAAGGGGCTGAGGAGATGGCTCAGCTGTTAAAGGTTCTTGTTTTCAAAGCCTGCCAACCCAGGGTCCAATTCCCAAGCTACCCATATAAGCCACACACACATGGGGCAATAGCAGATGCACCATTTGTGGTAGCCAGGAACCCTGATGTGCACCCCCTCCAGACACACACACACACACATGCAAAATAAATAAATTTAAAACATCAGTTGATACAGGCTAGTCACTTTACTCTGTCAACTACCCCAGATCTTCTCCCTCTCCATGGCTCGCACCTTCATCTACACCATTAACATTCAAGGCAAGAAAGCACAGGAAGCCGGGTGTGGTGGCGCACGCCTTTAATCCCAGCACTCGGGAGGCAGAGGTAGGAGGATCGCCGAGAGTTCGAGGCCATCCTGAGACTGCATAGTTAATTCCAGGTCAGCCTGGACCAGAGTGAGACCCTACCTTGCAAAACCAAAAAAAAAAAGAAAGAAAGAAAGAAAGAAAGCACAGGAGTGTCACGGTGAGGGCAACACACAGTGCGGGATGAAAAGACCACTGCCGGCTTTCCCCACAGCAGAAAGAGGGGAGCAGGGCTGGAGAGATGGCTTAGCGGTTAAGGTGCCTGCCTGCTAAGCCTAAGAATGCTGGTTCATTTCTCCAAGTCCCACATTTAGCCAGACATAAAGTGACACAAGGGCACAATGCTGCACTTTCCCACAAGGGGCGCACGTGTCTGGAACGGCTGAGAGGCCGCTGGCGTGCTCATTCTCTTTCTCTTCCTTTCTGTCTCTCTCTGTCTCTTTCCAAGAAAGAGGAAGAAAGAAAGAAAGAAAGAAAGAAAGAAAGAAAGAAAGAAAGAAAGAAAGAAAGAAAGAGGGAGGGAGGGAGGGAGGGAAAGAAAGAGAGAAAGAGAGAAAGAGAGAAAGAGAGAAAGAGAGAAAGGAGAAAGAGAGAGAGGAGCACAGTGCTCTGGTGAGCCAGGCAGGGAATGTGGGGGGTGGGGAGGGGGTGGCTGGCGTACAATCTGCTGAGTAAAACCAAGTGAAGGATTTAGACACAGATACTGACTCCGAGAGAGAGAGGGAGAGAGAACCCGAGGTTCTCAAAGTTACCACCACACTGGCCAGTTTAACAATGACGCATTTTGACGATGACCATAGATGTGACAGGTAAGCACTCTCAATGCCGACCGGTTGAAGAGGATGCTCGTGCACTAGACACACACGGTGCTGATGGGTTGAAGACACTCATGAAGCGGACACACACAGTGCCGACAGGCAGATTTGGGAAGGATCAGCTGTCAGCTCTGTTCCTCTGGGCTGTTTCCTTAAACAATGGTGACTCCGGCTTTCTTGAGCCTGTGGGAACCAGCTGAAAGTGGAACTTCGGCTTCTTTTGTTGTCTCTGGTTACCTCTCTGAAAGCCTCACTTCTGCTCCATGTAACAAGTGTGTTCTGATTTTTGACTCATGGGGCTCAAGTGTCTGGAGTCCTGGTGGTTGCCATCGGACCTTCTCTCCTTTCCCTCTTTGCTTGGGATTAGTCGTTAGAGAACTTGCTTCACACAAAGGTTAATTCTCCATATTCCACTCAAGAACACAACTCCAACATGACAAAATGTGCCACTGAGGACATTTAATGCTAGTGGGTTCCATGGTGTAATGGGGAGCACTCTGGACGCTGAATTCAGAATGTTCAATGCTAAGCCGTGTTTCTAGACTCTGAGATCACTGTCCAGCAATCTTGAATATCACATGGTCACTCATGGAACATCTGCTAGGGGCCTGGGGCCTGCTGTAATGTAGTAGGCCAAAAGAACACGTTCCCTGATTGAAGCTTAAAACTTTTCATTGGGCCTGCCCCAGTGCAGTGGTGTATACAGCTCCATGGAGCTCACTCCTGCCTATGCCCAGCTCTGGGAAGCGCTGCTTCCATGGTGATGCTCCAGCACGTTCTCAAATGTTCCCAGTACTGATCCCACCTGACAGCGTATGTCAGGGGAGCCGGAAGGGAACATCCCAGAAACTGCTTCAGACATCAAGAGATAATCCCAAACTGGACGTGGTGGTGGACGCCTTTAATCCCAGCACACAGGAGGCAGAGTTAAGAGGATCACCGTGAGCTCGAGGACACCCTGAGACTACATAGTGAATTTCAGGTCAGCCTGGGCTAGAGTGAGACCCCACGTCGAAAAACTAAAAAAAATTAAAAAATTAAAAAAAGAGATAATTCCATTATCACTAAACATATGGGTGGCCAAATAGCACTGCTGAGAAATTTCTCGAGTTTGCATCAAAACAGCACAGTTGTAAGCTTCCCTGGTCATTTCTCATGTCTTGCACAGGCTTTCATGAATCCATTCCTAGCTCTGTTGCCAGTCCGAGCACCATGGGGATTCTAGTGATGATGCTTAGCATCCACACGATGATACAAACCAACCTAATACCATGTGCTTGGGATGCCCTTAAAACAGTTTATATTCCTTCGGGTTTATTGGAAGCCCAAGGTTTTAGCCTTGAGGATATTTTCTACAATGTTTTTATGAAGCTACATTGTAAGATTTATTGAAACTCAGACAGCAACAGAGGAAAGGAAGAAATGAGAAAGAAGAGAAAGGAGAGAAGAAAGAAGGGAGAGCGATAAAGGAGGAAAGTAAAGAAGGAGGAGAAGTGGAGGAAATATTGAATCCCTACAGAAGGAGCCAGGTGGGCTGGAGAGATGGCTCAGTGGTTAAGGCACTTGGCTACAATGCCTAACAACCTGGGTTCTACTCTCCAGTACACACATAGAAACAAAATGGTGCATGCATCTGGAGTTGGTCTGCAGTGGCTAGAGGTCCTTTTGTGCCCATTCTATCTGCCTATTTCTGTCTCTCTCTTTCTCCTCCCCCCCCACCCTTGCAAATAAAATATATTTTTTTAAAGAAGCCAATCAACCCTAGAAAAAGATATAAGATAAATATACAGAAGCCACAGCTTGGAGCCTGCCACATGAAGCCCTGGAGCCAGTTGTGTAACAGACTAGCTATTTCTTTAATGGCAGCCCTAGGTTAGCTCTGCTACACCTAATCTGTGAGGTTGGTGTATCCATAGAGGCTCTGCTAGGTCTGCCAGTGGGGGGCACTAGAGAGAGACTGAAGTTGGACATGCACAAAGAATCTTGCTGGTTTCTGCTATTCCTGGCAGTACCTCTCCAACTTCCAGCTCTGATTAATTAATGCTTCCCTATTCTTTGCCTCCCCACCTCTGATAAAGTTCAACTTAATACATACATATATGGCCCAGGCTGACCTGGAATTCACTATGTAGTCTCAGGATGGCTTTGAACTCATGGCAGACCTCCAACCTCTGTCTCCCAAGTGCTGGGATTAAAGCCGTGTGCCACCATGCCCGGCTGAAAAAATATATTTTTAAAATTAATTAATTAATTAATTTATTTATTTATTTATTTAGAGAGAGAGAGAGAGAGAGGCAGATAGAGAGGTAGGCAGACAGAGAGAGAAAGAGACAGAATAAGAATATGGACACAACTAGGTCTCTAGCCACTGCAAAAGAACTCCAGAGGCATGCACCACCTAATAGGTACTGGGGAATCGAAGCTGAGTCCTTAGGCTTCACACGCAAGCACCTTAACCATTAAGCCATCTCTCCAGCTCTTTGAAGTTCAACTTTTTTAAGGCTTCAAATTAGAACACTAAGTTTATGTCTAGGCTTGATCGTCTATGTGGGATTTCCTCCTACTTTAGGGCTGAATGGTATTCTATTATATACCACATTTTCTTTAACCACTCATCAGCTGATGGACACTCAGATCCATTCAGTACCCGCCCTGCTGTGAATGATGCGGACATGAACATGGGAGCACAGACGACCCCTCGGAGCAGTGATTTCATTTCCTTTGCGCACCTGTGCAGAAGGAGGATTGGTGGATGATATGCTAGGTTTGCTTGTAGATGTTTTTTATTTTTTCCTGAGGAGACTCCAAACTGTTTCCCACAATGGCTGTGCTAGTTTACATTCCCATCAACAGTGTGCGAGTTCATCGGCCCTTTCTGAAAACACTCTGTGGTGGATCTTGGCACACCCTCTCCTCTGACAACGCATCTTATGAACATCCAGAGAGAGAAAGTGTGTATACTAACCCAAATGGCTTCTTGGCAGGTTAAACAAAAGGTTCATTTAAAAATGTTTATTTTTATTTATTTACTTGAGAGAGAGAGAGAGAGAGAGAGAGAGAGAGAGAGCCTCTAAACACTGCAAACCAACTCCAGACATGTGCACCACCTTGTACATCTGGCTTATGTGGGTACTGGAGAACTGAATCTGGGTCCTCTGGCTTTGCAGGCAAGCGTCTTAACTGCTAATCCACGTCTCCAGCCCCAAAGGTTCACATTTCTTTTTTGAAGGCCTGTAGTCCAATATGGAATATGTGGCCTTAACATTTGAAGATTAAGTAGGAACCACCCAAAAGATTCATTTTTTGAAAAATATTTATTTGTTTGAGTGAGAGAAGAAATAGAACAGATGCCCAAAGTCTCTGGCCACTGCAACAAACAAACTCCAGGTGCACATGCCATCTTGTCTATCTGGCTTTATATTGGTACTGGGGAATCGAACCCAGGTCCTTAGTCTTTGCAGGCAAATGCCTTAACCACTGAGCAATCTTTCCAGCCTCCAAAAGGTTCACTTTATTTTATTTATTTATTTATTTGGTTTTTTTTCAAGGTAGGGTTTCACTGTAGTCCAGGCTGACCAGGAATTCACTATGTAGTTTCAGGGTGGCCTCGAACTCACAGCAATCCTCCTACCTCTGCCTCCCGAGTGCTGGGATTAAAGGGGTGCACCCTCACGCCCAGCTAAGAACCCAGGAGATGGAAACAACCGTGACCCAGACGTGATGACACTGTCCTACGACTTTGTGGCATGAAATAGCATCAAAAGGCATATTGCACATGGGTGCATTTTCAATGCTAGGTCATCTTAAAGGAAAATGGCAACTCAAACTTTTAGCGCCAAAAAAAAAAAAAAAAATGCAAAGGAATGTGCCGCATAGATCATCTAGCACTACATTACATGTGGCTGAGTTATTTACAATGGGGAACACGGGAGAAATTGACCGAAGAGTAACTTACTGGACTTTCAGTCATTGATAAATTGAAAAATTGATTATGTCTAGAAACCTCTGAAATTCCCCAGGGAAGGACTCACCATAATCTTGTCGCTGTCGATGATGGTGTTCAACCTGTGAGCAATGGTCAGGACGGTACACTGAGCAAACTTCTCCCGGATTTTCTGTTGTATTAGCTCATCAGTTCTAGAGTCAAAGGTGTTAACATTTAATTCAGTAAAGGTAGCAACAGAGGCCATAAGACTTTTTTAAAATTCTTATAAGACTGTAATAAAATCTTTCTTTTTTTAAAAAGAAAAAATTCACTATTTAGTACAGTCTGGCTTTGAACTTGCAGTTCAAACTGCAGGCTCCCAAGTGCTAGGAATACAGGCATACATCATCACACCTGTCCAAAAAATCAGTATTTTAAGACATGAACATTCTTTTAAAAGCTCAAGCTGAGCCTGGAGAGATAGCTTAGCAGTCAAGGCGCTTGCCTGCAAAGCCAAAGGATCCCAGGTCGATTCTCCAGGTCCCTCGTAAGCTGGAAGCACAAGGTGGCCCATGCATGTGGAGTTTGTTTGCAGTGGCTGGAGGCCCTGGCATTCCCATTCTCTCTCTCTCTCTGCCATTTTATCTCTCTCAAATAAATAAATAAATATTTTTTTTTAAAGCTCAAGTCAAAAAAGTTAACTTAGGAACAATGTATACAATTTATGCATTGAATACACTCAGGATGCCCAAAATACAAAACGAATACCCCTTGTTTGAAATACTTAGTACTGCAAGGGTTTTGGATTTGAGAATTTGGACTACTTGCAAATATACAATGAGATGTGCATAGCCTACAGGTAATTTTATCCAAAATGTAAATAATGTCTGCATGAAACAAAATTACTGCATCACACACCTAAAGGGACAGGCTAGATAGATTTCTCAGTACAATATATATTTCCCATGTATCACAGTCCTAACTCATATCCAGTGATACACACTGCTCCACCCCCTCACAGTCTAACTCGTATCCAGTGATACACACTGCTCCACGCCCTCACAGTCTAACTCATATCCAGTGACACACACTGCTCCACCCCCTCACAGTCTAACTCGTATCCAGTGATACACACTGCTCCACCCCCTCACAGTCTAACTCAGATCCAGTGATACACACTGCTCCACGCCCTCACATTCTAACTCAGATCCAGTGATACACACTGCTCCACGCCCTCACAGTCTAACTCGTATCCAGTGATACACACTGCTCCACCCCCTCACAGTCTAACTCGGATCCAGTGATACACACTGCTCCACGCCCTCACAGTCTAACTCATCCAGTGATACACACTGTCCATACACAGCTGTGACCAGTGATACCTCACTGCAGTCAGTCCAACTCATATCCAGTGATAGACACTGCAGACAACACAGTCTCAGGAAGTGATACACACTGCTCCACCTCATCACAGTCTAAACAGTCCAGGCCAGGAGAGACTGCAGACAACCAGTGTTCCTCCAAGTGATACACACTGCTCCACCCCTCACAGTCTAAACAGTCAGTCCAGGCCAGTGGAGAGACTGCAGACAACCAGTGCAGTCTCACGGGCAGGAAAGTTATAAGATCACAGTCTAACTCATGCTCCAGTGAACAACACTGCTCCAGGCCCTGGAGAGACTGCAGACAACCAGTGATTCACACTGGCAGGGGAAAGTTATAAGATACAGTCTAACTCATCCAGTGAACAACTGCTCCAGGCCCTCAGACTGCAGACAACCAGTGCCAGTCACGGGCAGGGGAAAGCTATAAGATACAGTCTAACTCATGCTGTGAACAACAGTCACTGCCGTGGAGAGACTGCAGACAGTCCAACTTCCTCACGGGCCAGTGATACACACTGCTATACCCCCTCACAGTCTAACTCATGCTGTGAACACCCCTCACAGTCTCAGGCCAGTGAGACACACTGCAGACAACCAGTCTAACTCATATCCAGTGATAAGTTATAAGATCACAGTCTAACTCATGCTGTGAACAACAGTCAAGGCCAGTGGAGAGACTGCAGACAACCAGTGCTTCCTCACGGGCAGGGAAAGTTATAAGATACAGTCTAACTCATGCTGTGAACAACAGTCAAGGCCGTGGAGTGAGACACACAGTGCACGGCACGGGCAGTGGAAAGTTATAAGATACAGTCTAACTCATGCAGTGCTCCAGTCACGGGCAGGGGAGAGACTGCAGACAACCAACTCATATCCTCACACAGGCTAACTCATACAGTCTAACTCATGCTGTGAACAGTCAAGGCCGTGGAGAGACTGCAGACAACCAGTGCTTCCTCACGGGCAGGGGAAAGTTATAAGATACAGTCTAACTCATGCTGTGAACAACAGTCCAGGCCGTGGAGAGACTGCAGACAACCAGTGCTTCCTCACGGGCAGGGGAAAGTTATAAGATACAGTCTAACTCATGCTGTGAACAACAGTCAAGGCCGTGGAGAGACTGCAGACAACCAGTGCTTCCTCACGGGCAGGGGAAAGTTATAAGATACAGTCTAACTCATGCTGTGAACAACAGTCAAGGCCGTGGAGAGACTGCAGACAACCAGTGCTTCCTCACGGGCAGGGGAAAGTTATAAGATACAGTCTAACTCATGCTGTGAACAACAGTCCAGGCCGTGGAGAGACTGCAGACAACCAGTGCTTCCTCACGGGCAGGGGAAAGTTATAAGATACAGTCTAACTCATGCTGTGAACAACAGTCCAGGCCGTGGAGAGACTGCAGACAACCAGTGCTTCCTCACGGCAGGGGAAAGTTATAAGATACAGTCTAACTCATGCTGTGAACAACAGTCAAGGCCGTGGAGAGACTGCAGACAACCAGTGCTTCCTCACGGGCAGGGGAAAGTTATAAGATACAGTCTAACTCATGCTGTGAACAACAGTCCAGGCCGTGGAGAGACTGCAGACAACCAGTGCTTCCTCACGGGCAGGGAAAGTTATAAGATACACACTGCTCCACCCTCACAGTCTAACAGTCAGGCCAGTGATAGACACTGCAGACAACCAGTGCCCTCACAGGGCAACTCAGTTATAAGATACAGTCTAACTCATGCTGTCAACAGTCCAGGCCGTGGAGAGACTGCACACAACCAGTGCTTCCTCACAGGCAGGGGAAAGTTATAAGATACAGTCTAACCCCTCACAGTCTAACAACAGTCAAGGCCAGTGATACACACTGCAGACCCCCAGTCTAACTCACGGGCAGGGATAACACTTATAAGATCACAGTCTAACTCATGCCAGTGAACAACAGCTCCACCCCCTGGAGAGACTGCAGACAACCAGTGATTCCACAGGCAGGGGAAAGTTATAAGATCACAGTCTAACTCATATCCAGTGAACAACACTGCTCCACCCCTCACAGTCTAACCATGCACACCCAGTGATACACACTGCAGTCAACAGTCAACAGTCCAGGCCGTGGAGACTGCAGACAACAGTGCTCCACACTCAGGGGAAAGTTATAAGATCCAGTGACACACACTGCTCCACGAACAACAGTCTAGGCCGTGGAGTGACTGCACACAACCACCCTCTCACAGTCTAACTCATATCCAGTGATACACACTGCTCCACGCCCTCACAGTCTAACTCATATCCAGTGACACACACTGCTCCACGTCCTCACAGTCTAACTTATATCCAGTGACACACACTGCTCCACCCCCTCACAGTCTAACTCATATCCAGTGATACACACTGCTCCACGCCCTCACAGTCTAACTCATATCCAGTGACACACACTGCTCCACCCCAGTCACAGTCTAACTCGTGAACAGTGATACACACTGCTCCACATCCTCACAGTCTAACTCGTATCCAGTGATACACACTGCTCCACGCCCTCACAGTCTAACTCGGATCCAGTGATACACACTGCTCCACGCCCTCACAGTCTAACTCAGATCCAGTGATACACACTGCTCCACCCCCTCACAGTCTAACTCGGATCCAGTGATACACACTGCTCCACCCCCTCACAGTCCTAACTTGTACCTAGTGATACACACTGCTCCACCCCCTCACAGTCTAACAACAGTCCAGTGATACACACTGCAGACGCCCTCACAGTCTAACTCACGGTGATACACACTGCTCCACCCCCTCACAGTCTAACTCATATCCAGTGATACACACTGCTCCACCCCCTCACAGTCTAACTCGTATCCAGTGATACACACTGCTCCACGCCCTCACAGTCTAACTCGTATCCAGTGATACACACTGCTCCACCCCTCACAGTCTAACTCAGATCCAGTGATACACACTGCTCCACCCCCTCACAGTCTAACTCGGATCCAGTGATACACACTGCTCCACCCCCTCACAGTCCTAACTTGTACCTAGTGATACACACTGCTCCACCCCCTCACAGTCTAACTCGTATCCAGTGATACACACTGCTCCACCCCCTCACAGTCTAACTCATACCCAGTGATACACACTGCTCCACCCCCTCACAGTCTAACTCGTATCCAGTGATACACACTGCTCCACCCCCTCACAGTCTAACTCGTATCCAGTGATTCTTGGTGGTCCATCTTCCTCACATCTGTACCTGGGGTCCACATTTGCTGTTGCTTCATCAATAATCAATATCCGATTTTTCTTGAGAATTGCCCTGGCCAGGCACACTAGCTGTCTCTGTCCAACGCTGAAATTGGATCCTGATTCTGCTAATTCGGTATCCATTTTACCAGGAAGATCTTCGATGGCCTCTTTCAGCTGTACCTGTAGGTGCACAAAGAAAAATGACACTCTCCTAAATATCAAGGAGCAGAGCCTTTTCCACATCAGACTTTGGAAGTGCCTTCTCCAGAAGCCATGTGGAGCCTCCTGACAGTGGTGAGTTAGCTCTGCTAACCTTCATTAGGAAGATGGAGAGTCAACACAGAACAGAGTAGTCTGACTTGGGGCTGGAGAGCTGGCTTAGTAGTTAAGGCACTTGCCTGCAAAGCCACAGTACCCAAGTTCGATTCCCCAGAACCCATATAAGCCAGATACACAAGGGGGCGCATGCATCTGGAGTTTGTTTGCAGTGGCTGGAGGCCCTGGCGTGCACATTCTCTCTCTCTTTCTTCCCTGCCTATTTCTGTATCTCTTTCTCAAATATATAAAAATAAATAAATAAATAAATAAATAAATAAATAAATAAATAAATAGAGTCTGACTTAAGAAAATAAACTGTCACCATCGATAAAGTGTTTTCTGTTGGTACTGAGTCATAAGTGGACACTGCTGGTGCAAATGTCATTCAAAAATACTCAGGCTGGGGTTGGAGAGATGGCTTAGTGGTCAAGGCACTTGCCTGCAAAGCCAAAGGACCCAGGTTCAATTCCCCAGACCCATTTAAGTCAGATGCCCAAGGTGGTGCATGCATCTGGAGTTCATTGGCTAGAGGCCCTGACACACCCACTCTATCTCTCTTTCTCTCTCTCTCTCTCTCTCTCTCTCTCTCTCTCTGCCTCTTTCTCTTTCCAATAAATAAAAATATAAATATTAGGGCTAGAGAGATGGCTTAGCAGTTAAGGTGCTTGCCTGTAAAACCTAAGGACACAGGTTCAATTCTCCAGATCCCATGTAAGCCAGATACACAAGGTAACAGATGTGCAAGGTTGCACATGCACATAAGGTGGCACATGCATCTGAAATTCAACTACAGTGGCTGGTGGCATTGGTATGCCAATTTTCTCTCTCACAATGAAAAAAACAAAAACGAAAAATATTTAAAAGAAAGAAAGAAAATACACAGGATGCCAAATGAAACTAGGTAACACACAGCAAGATAAAGAAATGCCCTTTCTTAATGACTAGTTAAGGAGAGGTAACTGCAGGAATTTATAGAGACACAAATCTGAACAGAATGGTGATTGTGCAGATAAGAACAGATATAAGGGAGCTTTGGAGGTGAAGAAATGTTTTAAAACTGAATTGTCATGATAGGTGCTTAACTCTTCAAATTCACCAATATCACCAAGTCCTCCTAATACAGAGAACATTTCCTGTGATGTAAATTATACCTCAATGGAATTGGTAAAAAAAAAAAAAATACAGCCGGGTATGGTGGTGCACGCTTTTAATCCCAGCACTCAGGAGGCAGAGGTAGGAGGATCACTGTGAGTTCAAGACCACCCTGAGCCTACATAGTGAGTTCCAGGTCAGCCTGGACTAGAGTGAGACCCTACCTCGAAAAACCAACCAACCAACCAACCAACCAAACAAACAAAAAAACCCATCATCTACCGGGCATGGTGGCGCACGCCTTTAATCCCAGCACTCGGGAGGCAGAGGTAGGAGGATCGCTGTGAGTTCAAGGCCACCCTGAGACTACATAGTTAATTCCAGGTCAGCCTGGGCCAGAGTGAGACCCTACCTCGTAAAACCAAAAAAAAAAAAAAAACCTTCATCTGTGATCGCCCAGTCACTCCCTGTCATATGACATCCACCAAGGACCCCTCCCCAGGAGTCATGGAAAAGTTTCTCACAGGAGATGAAGATTTTTTCCTGTCACATATAAAATGTTCTATAGAAAAGGTTAAAAAGATCTTTATGGTTAAGTTTCCTTATGGACCCTTTGCATAAGAGTTTGTATACTAATGGGACAAAGAAAACAAACCTAACCTAACCGCAGAAGCATGGTTCTATAAAGACAAAATCCTACAGGTACTTTAGTGTTCCGGAAGATTCTGATTAACTGGGAAAGACTTAACAAGTTCAAACAATTAGAAGCTGCACCATGAATGTTGGGAGCCACGAAGCCTGTTCTTCCCAAAGCTGAATCCACGTCACTGAAGCCATCGCGTATATGACTTCAACCTCACACACGCTCTGAAAAGTCCCGGAAAAGAGGACACAACGTGACATGGTCTTGCTCCCAAACTCCAGGCGTATTTATAGCAATCTGTCTTTGAGCATCATAGCTCTAAGATGATGTCAGACTCCATTAGGGTGCATTTCAGTTCAATGACTATTTGTTTTGGAGACATTTTATAAAACAACAACAGTCCAACTCTTGAGAGAATCCAGAACAGAGAGCCAGTACACCTCACAGAATAAAGATCAACAGATTGATGGGTGATGGCCAGTGACCAGGTAGAAAACAATACATTATCACTCTCTCTTCTTTAAAAATATTTTAATTTATGTATTTGAGAGAGGCAGACAGAGACAGAGGGAGAGGGAGAGAGAGAGAGAGAGAGAGAGAGGGCACACCAGGGCCTCTAGCACTGCAAATGAACTCCATACGCATGCACCACCTTGTGCATCTGGCTTATGTGTGTCCTGGGGAAATTGACCCTTGGGTCCTTTGACTTTGAAGACAAGCATCTTAACTGCTAAGCCATCTCTCCATCCCCCCTCCTTTTTTTTTTTTTTTTTTTTTTTTTTTGACAGGATCTCATGCAGGCTGGGCTCATGTCAAACTCACTCTTTAACTGAAGATGACCCTGAGCCTCATTCTCGTACTGTCTTCATCTCCCAGGTGCTGGGGTTACAGATGTTCACCACTACAGCCTGTTCAGAAGCAGTGGCAGAAACAAAAACGTCAAGAGCAAATGGACATGTCCGCGTTTCCCGAACTGCTGGGACACTTCCGAAGTGTGCTCTGGAGTTGTGTTTACAATGCAAGTCCAACTTTAAGAAGTACAAAGCAAGCCTGAGTTAACTATGGTGTTGGCACTTGGTGCTGGTATGAAAAAAACAGAGAAATATGAAAAGTCAGAAGTATAAGATTTAGATTGTCAGGCTGGAGAGAAGGCTCAGTGGTTAAGGAGCTTGCCTGCAAAAGCCTAATGTCCAGGATTCAATTCCCCAACACCCATGTAAAGCCAGATGCACAAAGTGGCATATGCCTCTGGAGTCTGTTTGCAGGTGGCTGGAGGACCTGGTATGCTCATTCTCTCTGTCTTTCTCTTTTTTTAGTCGATCTCTCTGCTTGCAAATAAATAAATAAATAAATAAATAAGATTTCGATTGTGATATAAGACTGTGATATAAGACAACAGCTTGGTGAAGACATTCCATTCTGAGGAAAAGAACACACTGAGACTTATTCTTACAAGACAGGCTTGAAGATCTGCACCCGCTGATGATAGAACCGACCAGAAACTGAAAAACTTTTCCATCTCAGGGGAGGTTCACAATATCTGTACATGAAGCTGTGTTTTTCCTAACACCCATAGGTATGCTCTGAAGAAATCATCCCACACTAGTACCTAAGGTAACGTCTTATCTGACTTTGACCCTCTGTAAGTCAGCCCAGATCTACTTGAAGAAGAATAAAAGGTTTTAGCACCGAACATGCCTTCCAGCCAGCAGTGTGTTTCTTCTAAGACGATGTCTTCATTTATTAATCAGGGGTGGTTGTGTTACTTTATAATATATTCAAGTTGTGGTTACATTAGAATGGAAAAACAGATGCGAGAGGTAGTGGACGATTGGAGTGACAACAGGGGAAATCTGAGTACATACTTGATAATGGCTTTGCATTACTATTAAGTATAGAGAGACGTAAACATATGGGCTGGAGAGATGGCTCAGTGGTTAAGTGTGCAGAAGGATGGAAGGAGTGAGTTTCAGTATCACTGCACGCATGTAAACAGCTGGGTATGGCCACACATGTCTGTAACTCCAGTCCTGTGGGGAGCAGAGATTTGAGAACTGCTGGCGCACCCGTGCAAGCTCCAGAATCCGTGCAAGCTCCAGAATCACTAAATGACTCTGTCTTAAAGAGAAACGTGAGTAATGGAGGGGGGATGTAGGTGTTCTCTGGCCTCCACAAGTGTGCACATGGGGCGTTGCATCACTGCATATTACACACACACCATCACAACCGCACATATGGCACACACCCCAAAATATGTAAAATTCCCCAGCACTTGGGAGGCAGAGGAAGGAGGATTGCTGAGAGTTCAAGGACACCCTGAGAATACTGAGTGAATTCTAGGACAGCCTGGACTAGAGCGAGACCCTACCTTGAAAAACCAAAAAGAAAAAGTAAAAACATACCTCCTAAGAATAGGGACATTCTCCTATATAGAATAATACCTCGCATAATATACTTAATACACAGGGAAGGGCAGCTGTGGCAAAGCAGTAAGGATGGGCAGATCTCGGGGGAGGGTGAATGTACATGTCCACCATTCTGCTCCATCAAATTTTCTGTGATTTAACATTCTTTAAATCAATAAATTGAACCTTTGAAGCCAGACAGACCGACCTTGAGTCCTCCTTGGCTCTGCCAAATGGGCAAGATCCCGAACTTTCTTTGTCTCAACTCCCTAGCCCATAAGTGAGGCATAATGTTATCCTAATCAAGATGGCTATCTCCAAATGCTGTTGGCGTATCAAATGAGTCAGTACCTGTAAGTGTTTTGAGCAGTTCTTGCTACAAAGAGATCAATAGATATTGCCTATTACTAATAATGCTGTCATCCAGTGCTTCATGTTCGGCTTTGTTTTTCTTGACTGGATTTATCAGTACTTAATTTTGTATGCATTAGCGCTTTCTCATTTTCTATCTTCCCACAAGACTTGCCTCTCTCACTGAGGGTGCTTTGTATGTCTGGATGACTCTGCTTGGTGACTGTACTAGAACAGTCTAAGAATCTGCAGTGCCAGCACAGTAAGCTCTCAGCGAGTATGTTTGAATGAAGCCACAAGGATTGTCTCATTCCGTCCATGTCTGCTTCACAAATTAGAAGAGAAATTCATGCGGAACGTATGAATATAATACCATCTTATTAAATGTCCTTATAAAAGAAACATACTGCTTATAAAAATTAACTAGCTCCAGGATGTCCTAATAGCCATACTTAAAAAAAAATGTGGGAAGCACTGAAAAACACAATTTCAGAAAAATGGATCCAATGATAGTATCTTAAACTATATGTCTCAGTATTAAGTGCTTCAGATTATTTTTAATTCTGGAAAAATAGTAATGGATAACCAAACCGGAAATGCTTGCAAAATTTCCCAAAGCTATCACTGTCAATGTCTTCCTAGCCATCCACTACATGCCCCACATCCAATAGGGGCCAGAACCTTCACTGGAGACTAACACAGATGTAAAGTTCTGTTTCCACTCTGTACGAAACCTTTCTGACTCTGTAAGAAGAGTAACGTGGGTTAGAAAAAGAGACACAGAAATGGGTTAACGGATGGAGACGAGCATTTGCCAGAATAAATCCAGCATGAAATTAGGTGAAGGGGAAGCCCATGTCAGAAATCCATGGCCTGGGGACCTAGAATTCACTATGTAGTTTCTGGGTGGCCTCGAACTCACGGTGATCCTCCTACCTCTGCCTCCCAAATGCTGGGATTAAAGGCATGTACCACCACACCCAGCTGAAAGCTATCATTTCTAAAAAAGTATTTGTTTATTTATTTATTTGAGAAAGAGAGAGAGAGAGAAAGAGAGAACACAGACAGCAAAAGGGAATAGGTGGGCCAGTGCCTCTAGCCACTGCAAACAAACTCCAAATATATGTACCACCTTGTGCATCAGGCTTTATGTGGCTACTGGGGATTCAAACATGGGTCCTCTGGCTTTGCGGGCAACTGCCTTACCCGGTGAGCCATCTCTTCAGCCTGAAAACTACCATTTTTGATTTTTACTTGTTTGCATGTGTGTGTAGTATGAGTGATGTATGCCTGTGTGTATACAGATGAGTGTGCCCTGTGTGGAGGCCAGAGGAGGTCAGGTGTCCTCCACTGTTGCTCATTTGCTTGTTTCCTGAGATAGAGTCTCTCACATAACCTGGAGCTGCTGCTCATTTTGGGTCAGACTGGCTGACCGGTGAGCACCAGACAGTCGCCGGTCTTCACTCCCCATAGAACTGGGGTTACAGATATGTGTGTGTGTGTGTGTGTGTGTGTGTGTGTGTGTGTGTCCACATTGGACAGTTTATGTGGGGGCTGGACAATCAAACACAGAGAGAATCAGGCTCTCTCCGGACCTCGTCCTTGTGCAGCGAATGCTCTTAACTGTGTTAAAAAGTGAAAACAGTAGGGGCTGGAGAGATGGCTTAACAGTTAAATGCTTGCCCGTGAAGCCTAAGGACCCCGGGTTCGAGGCTCAATTCTCCAGGACTCACTTAAGCCAGATGCACAAGGGGGCACATGCATCTGGAGTTCATTTGCAGTGGCTAGAGGCCCTGGCGCACCCATTTTCTCTCCCTACCGGCCTATTTCTGTATCTCTCTCTAATAAATAAATAAAAATAATTTTTTAAAAAGCGAAAACAGTAGTTCTCGCCTATGGACTCTCAAGCCAAGCTGCGGGCTTGGGTCTCCACTTATAGTTAGCATCGCTTATGAACCGATAAGGAGTTTTTGATCACTACAGTTGAAATGAGTATACTAAGATCGCCAAGTTCTCAAACGGTTTTTGAATGGATCGACTCCCATTTGACATTTCTTCAACGTTCGTGGAACAATGTATTTCTGAAGTGATTTTACTATCTGGGAATCAGTGAAGAGAAAATTAAGCTCTGTAGGAAGTAGAATAGTGATTTACTAGTAAGCAATTCCGGCTCTTTCGGGGTGTGTCACAAGATTGCTGTTTGCTCCGCCCTGTGAGAACAGGAGCCGGGGCTTGTCTCCCCGTGCTCCGTGATCTCTGATGGGTAACTGTCCTCTCCGCACAACGTCTCCCCTGGAATTTCACCTCAGTAAAACTCACAAACTCCACTGAAATCAGAAGGCAACTGATTTTCAAGTAGGCGACGGTGAAGTAACTTAGGGAACTAAACCCCACGGTTGCTGGAAAACAGGGCTGTGGCGCATATTTCAGTACTGACATGCCTTCAGAAACAAGAATTACAGGGATGAAGTTGTCAGGCCTCCAAATTGGCTTGTTCACAGTCTGAACCCACCTTGAAGTGAAAGATTTCAGAGCTAACCCTGAAAGGGTGTCAAGGACAAACGTACTAATTCAAAAACCACAGTAGTAAAGATAATGATAGTGGGGACTGATCACTGACATTTGCGTTTTTTTCCCCTTAAAGAAAAATAAAACCACATTTCTCTGACATGAAGAGATCAACTGTTCACTCCGTATTTACTAAATGCTTACCTTTGAAAGGTAAAAATCTGCATTTGGCCTTTGAAGGATACGTGTTCTTTTATTAAAGTAGCTTACAATTAAAATTTGCAAAGCCAGAGTGAGTTTGCAAAAATAATTAGTGCTAAAACATATGAACTGAACACATCTTAACAGGCAAGATTCTTTCCCCATGAAGGTAAGGAAGTCCAAACAAGTGGTCCAAAGGTACCCACTGCGCAAACAATAGAAAATCCTCAAAAAATGGAAGCATCACTCCTAAACTAGCAAAAGCTACAGCGTCCCATCACCTGAATCCACTCTGCTGCACCAACACGACACTTCTGCCAATAAGTAATTATTGTCACATTCTGAAACCTTTCTAAACATTTTCTTATAAAAATTCAAAACATTTTGTAAGTATGATCTCATTTATGTTTCAATTAATATTGAAAAACTACTATCTCCTTTTCCTATATGCTTCTTAGAAACGGAGTAGTAAAAGCAGTGTTGCAGGGCATTTGAAACCATACACACAATTTCTAGCAGTGCCCTGCTAAGGGCAAAAAAAGGCAATGTATTTTGTTGACCTTGATTTAGGGAAGGTTTAAGTGAAAACATGATCTATACTACGAGTTATACGATTTTGGGCTTTTATATGGTCATCAATATATTCATTAAAATATTTTTTATTGGGACTGAAGAGATTGCTTAGTGGTTAAGGCACTTGCCTGCAAAGCCTAAGGACCCAGGTTCAATTCTCCAGTACCCATGTAAGCCAGATGCACAAGGTGGCACATAAGTCTAGAGTTTGTTTGCAGTGGCTGGAGGCCCTGGTGCACCCATCCTCCCTCTCTCTCTGTTCTCCGGCCCCCCATAAGTAAATAAAATAAAACTTAAAAAATATTTAAAATATTTTTTTATGAGGAAAGAGAGAGAGAGAAGAGCCTCTTGCTACTGCAGACAGACTCCAGATGCATGTGCCACTTGGTGCATTTGGCTTTACATGGGTACTGGAGAATCCCGGGACAGCAGGCTTTGCAAACAAATGCCTTTAACCACTAAGGACTCTCCCCAGCCCTTAATTATATACATTTTAAGTGCTTCCACATCATCAATGTTCTCCACGGCAATGAACAAAGTTATTTAAACCAATCAGCTCCCCTCAGTTAACTGAAATGCTGTACACATCAGCACACATACACTGATCAGAACAGATAATTGAATTCTGTAAGTTACCTCTTTTAAGGCATTCCACAGCTCTTCATCTGTGTGCTCATTAAAGGGATCCAGGTTTTTCCTCATCGTCCCAGTGAACAGAACAGGTTCCTAAATGCCCAAAAGACTGAATGTTATTACTGTAGCCTCTTTTCACTTTATTCTTTACAGATAAAATTAAAACATAAACAAGCAACCCCAAATCCACCACAATCGCTAATTCTAAGGTTGCAATACCTAGTCACAAAAACGATATCGATATTAATTTCCCATCAAACAAAATGTGTTTCAAACTCTCTCCAATAACCACCCACAGGCAGCTGCTGCAGGGCACCATCTGAGCAAGGAGGGAGGAAACAAAAACGTTGAGAGTTCTGGGTTTTAAAATTGTTTCCTTAGTAGGACCTGCTACAACAGGAAACACAAGGATATATGCATTCGAGAAACTTTACATTAACAGGACTGTAGAAACTGTTAGTCCTGGCAGGAAGCTGGAAAAGACCAACAAACGGTGATTAGGAAAATGGTTAACTGTTTTCACCACTGGTCAGTTTTCTGAGATAGGAAAGTCAATGGGACGGCCTATGCTTTGTTCAAAGGGACGTAAACCAATGGGACCAGTGGCACCTCTGATCATGAAGACTTAGCTTCTGATGTTGTGTCAGCTAATCCCACATTATCTTGTCTATGCATCAAGGTAGCCGGCCTCATTGAACTTGATCATTAACAAGGGCAAAGTAACCTGAGACCCACCGTGAAGCACGTTCTATAATAAATTCCATTCAAACAGCTCTTCCCATCTACTTGCTTCAGGAGGGGCCCACAGTTAAATTGTTCTTGTAACACATGCCTCCTGGAGAGAAATCTTACATGTGAGCTCATGTAGGTTTGTAGATTTTCTTCTAGAAGGTTCCAGCAACCCAATAAATAAACACCTGATGAGAAGACCAAGGAGGAAGACCTCTCCCTAGATATGAAGATTGATATGGTCCTTCCCTGCTTTCTTAGTTTCTTCTTCTTTAAAAAAATTTTTTTTCGCCGGGCGTGGTGGCGCACGCCTTTAATCCCAGCACTAGGGAGGCAGAGGTAGGAGGATTGCCATGAGTTCGAGGCCACCCTGAGACTACTTAGTTAATTCCAGGTCAGCCTGGACCAGAGTGAAACCCTACCTCGAAAAACCAAAAAAAAAAAAAAAAATTTTTTTTTCAAATTTATTAGAGAGAGAGAATGGGTGTGGCTTCCAGCCGATGCAAATTCCAGATGAGTGCACCACCTTGTGCATCTGACTTATGTGGGTCCTGGGAAATTGAACCTGGGTCCTTTGGCTAAAGACATCTCTCTAGCCCAATGCTCTCTTAGTTTAAGACTGGTGAGAGAAATTAACATAGAAGGCTAATGGTGCATCATACATCCTTTGGCAAAATGCAAAAACTAAAAAGACACTGAAATGGTTATTTATTTATGCAATGTTGACCGAGTAGTCACACAGCAAGTTTTGAAATCACTGAAAAGGCCCAAGAGCCTCATTGAAGGTTCTGCTTAAAACTACTGAATTTAAGATTGAACACTACACAGTGATGGAAATTTCTTGTCAGAGGAATAAACATTGTTCTACTGACTTCATTTTATTTATTTGTTTGTTTATTTATTTATTTATTTATTTATGAGAGAGAGAGAGAATGGGTGCACCAAATCCTCCAGCCACTGAAAACGAACTCCAGATGCATGTGCCTCCTTGTGCATCTGGCTAACGTGGGTCCTGGAGAATCAAACTGGGGTCCTTAGGCTTCGCAGGCAAACGCCTTAACCACTAAGCCATTTTCCCAGTCCCTTTACTGACTTCAGATTGGTCATACAGTATACACATATAGTATATGAATATACGCTAATCTGTATACTATACAGTATGTATACACATACACATATGTTTTCATAATCAACTCTGAAATTCCAGTAAGGCAGTAACTTCTCTCCTTGTTCACGTGAGGTTTATAGAAATGATGTGGCTGGTGGAGGGGTGGGGTGGCAAGTCATTTGCCCCACAAAGGTTTCACACTGTGACCAATATTCCACTCAGAAGCCCAAACTGAGTGGCTCTGAGGATGAGTGTCTGGAGCCACAGAGGCTGGAAGAAAACAGGGTAAGGTATCAGCTGTGAGTCTGTGTGGCCTCTTTGCTTCTGTTAAGGTCAAGCCCATTTCCTTGTCCAGAATGGCTGACATGACTTCAATTTTCTTTTCTTCTCAGCAAGCAAGACCACATAGGGTAAGACAGAGACCTCCTGGGGTTTTACCAAGTCTCATCTTGAGTGTTAATCAATCAGACAGCTGCCTCGTACAGTAACCTTCCATCATTGTAGAATGCAAAGATCGGGTATCGACGCAGGTAGGAACGGTGGTTTGATGGAGAACAGCCACAGTTGTGCCCAGTTCACGTCCAGTCCATTCTTTCACGATCAGGGCCTTGCTTGCCTGTCACCACCCTCACCTTTTCCTCTTAGGAAACTCCTTGAGATGAACGTGTCTCTCGAAGGGTCTTCGAGAAGGGACTAAGATCCCTCCCAGACATGAGTACATAAGCAACTGCTCTATGCCATGTTCTAAACACCAACCCTGAATAATAGGCCCCGTGGATGCTCTGATGATCACCCCCAGATCCCACTTGCTCATTGTGATTATGGTACCTACTCAAATCCCCAGGTCACTGCTCACTGCCCTACTCAAATCTCTACTGTCAATTTAAATGGAATTATTGGACAATCATTCATGCTTATTCAGCAATATGAGAAGAAAATGCCTGCAAAAACAAGAGTGTCTTTTTTTGTTATGACATGCCAGATATATATTTCATATGTAAAATTTCAATCAAAACTTGCTGAATGAGGAGAACTGACTTAACAAAACATTAACTGATGGAAGCTATATTTTTCTTTAAAACTCAGCAGGCAATTTGTTCACAATGGCTCTTTTACTATGCCAACATGTTTTATACATGGTGTTCATTTTAGCTTTGACTCATTCTACTTTTATCCACTTGCCAAATAAAAACCATTATATTATCTTCAAAAGGTAATAAAAGTGCTCAGAGAAGACACATACTGCAAGAGGAGATAAGGGTCAAATTAATTACCATTTCTGATAGACATTATTATTTAAAGTGCTTCCTCCTTGCAATGAAGTTAATAAACCAATTTTATAAATAAGTGTTGTAAAGTGTTTACAGGTGGCACATATCACTGTAGGGATCTACAGTTGGGACAACCTTCTTACAAACATGTGCAAACTTTATTAGCCTAAGTATATTTTCTCTGATGGTGCATGTCTGAACCTCGTTTAGTAAGAGTTTTCTCTTAACCTCCCCAGTTAGCTGGCATGGTGCAGTTGGGAAATCATATGCTCTTGTTCCGTGGAATAACTTAGAGGACTAGCATCACACTTGTTTTGCGTCGTGCTAAGCTGACACAGGTTTTATTCTTTGCGCCATATCCAGTCGTTAGTTTCTGCCTCTGTTTCTAACATAACACGAGTTTTTATTAGGCTTGTGACCCACAAGTGGCCACTGTGAATCAAAGCATTTGGGGGTAGTAAGTTGATAATCCCTCGCTCCTGAAAACGACAGACTTACTAGGTCTTTTGTATGAACTGACTGGAAGACAGGCTTCCATTATGTCAAGAAGAAACCCTACCCACTAACCTTCAGACACTTAAGCCGACCAGGGAGCAAGACAGAAACTGCTACAAATGAGAAAGACGGAGCTCAACTCTCTCTCTCATCTTTCTGGGTCACAAAGCAGGAAACATCCCTCTACTAAAATACACACTCCCCAGGAGTTCTTCCAAGTGTTCGCCAAGCTACCCCTTTTTAATTTTCAAATCCCAAGAACCATTTTGAGGGGCAGCTCATCTCCTGGGCTCAAAGATAAGTCACCTGAAGTCACTAAATCTGAGTTTCTTTTTCTTGCTTTCTTCTTCTTCTTCTTTTTAATCCTGCAGCCTCTGAATGAACCAATCATCATGTATTTTGAGAAGAAAAGAACATTGTTCACCCACAAAGGAAAAAGAATTTAAGTCGTGTAAAGTCTTCTTTAAATACAAAAAGGTCACCAGCTCCGGGGAGCTGTGCCACGGGGCTTTAATGAAGACCTCAGTATGTAGAAACAAAGGAGGCTTGCATTAGGCTGGGATCCAATTGTATTTCTTTACTAGTAACAGCATGCCCTCTTCTTTTTCCCTTTGAGTTTTGTTCTCAGGGAAGAAAAACAAAACAAAAATCAACAACCAAAAAAAAAAGAAAGAAAGAAAGAAAGAAAGAAAGAAAGAAAGAAAGAAAGAAAGAAAACCAGGTAATCAAAAAAGAGTCTTAAAGAGACACCGTTCTGGTTAACCTATGGAAGAAAGCGGCGGGGGCGGGGGGGGGCAGGAATAGTGCAAGCGCAGAATGGACTGTTTGAAAAATACCTGACTTTAGTTCTGGTGCAAACAAAAGAATCCATCACACGTGAACTGTTCAGTCATGATAAGGGTTGTAGATGCCAACGGGAACCAACCCTTTTAGGTGCCATGGGGAAATTGCAAGAAATTGCTTTTTGATTGAGACAGTTTCCTTGGCACCCACAGGACAGGGACGCTAGTTGTAAGGAATCCATCCAAAAAAAGTTTTGAAATCCACTCTTTGCAGACACTTTCCGATAACCAACCTATTCCCCTAAAGCCAGTCTTCTCCTCTTGGGGCTCTCTCCCAGGTCAGTTGAGCACTTCCGGTGGGGAATGCAAAGGAAGCACTGGACACGGGAAGCCACTTGTTCTGATGAGGGAAGTGATTTAGCTTCATAGTTTGTTTATTCGTGAAAACCTTCCTTTGTCTAGTAGGCCTGGAGTGGGTGTGTGTGTGTGTGTGTGTGTGTGTGTGTGTGTTACGTGCATGTGGATGTGGTGATCAGGTGCACAGAGGACAAAGGAGACATGAGGTCTCCTTCTTCTCTGACTTAGCTTTGAATTTCCTTAAGATGGAGTCTCTGAACCCGAAGCTGTGGGTTTTGGGAGCTCCCCACAGGACTGTGGCCTAGCTATGTCCAGATGCTTAGCTACATCCCAAGGAATCAAACTCAGGAGGCAATCTCTGGTCCTCTCAGACCCACATGCTTGCTGCAAGCACTTTAACTGACAAAGTCTTCTCCCCAGCCCTTCCTGAAAATTTGAACATGTACTGAGTAGTCCTTATTAAGGGCATCGTGTCTGTTTCTTAAAGTGAGCCCAGAACTTGCGCGTAACTGGGCACTCCCTCCTGTGCCCGTGTCCTGGTCCTTAACCCCTTATTCTGTCTGAATGAATGGCCTCGCAATTCAGGTTCACACGACCTTGAACTATCAACAAACCGAAGAAGCCCAGAAAAGTTAGTGCTGCTCCAGGCAGGGAGGGGAGACGCAGGCCTCACTCATCTTGACTCGGAACTCTGACCTAACACTTGTTTGCCCTTTTGCAGAATCTGTGAGGCAAGCAACTCTTGCCCTGGCTCATCTTGGGGATGCACTGGCATCTTCACTGTGGACCCTCAAGTCATCTGGAGGGCTTTCCCTGCCTGCATGACCCCTGAGGCCTCATGCAAGAAAGAGGGACTCCGTGGCCTACAGTTGGGATTTCCGCATATGACCCTCCTCACCCTCAACACAGAGGAGTGCCCGCCTAGAATGACTCATTTCAGTGATGAATGTTGATTTTTTTAAACTATTTTATTGTTTTATTCATTTGACAGAAAAAGGGAGAGACACAGAAAGAGAGAATGGGCGCGCCAGGGCCTCCAGCCACTGCAAACGAACTCCAGACGCATGTGCCACCTTGTGTATCTGGCTAACGTGGGTCCTGGGGAATTAAACCTAGGTCCTTTGGCTTTGCAGGCAAACGCTAAGCCATCCCTCCAGCCCCGACTTAAAAAAAAAAAAAAAAGACTCTTTTTTTTTTTTTTTTGGTTTTTTTTCGGTAGGGTCTCACTCTGGCCCAGGCTGACCTGGAATTAACTATGTAGTCTCAGGGTGGCCTTGAACTCATGGAGATCCTCCTACCTCTGCCTCCCGAGTGCTGGGATTAAAGGCGTGCGCCACCACACCCAGCTAAAAAAAGACTCTTCATGAAAAATTCAGTCTTTCAAAAATCACCTAATTATGACAAGAGGGACACTGCAAGATCTAGTACAAGGTCTCTTTTGAACTTTTTGAACTTGATATTAATTCTCTTTGGTGATGGTTTCTGAGAAACCCTTTTTTAAAAAAATATTTATTTATTTATTTATTTATTGATTGATTGATTGATTGATTGATTTGCAAGGAGAGAAAGAGAGAGAATGGGGGTGCCATGGCTCCAGCCATTGGAAATGAACTCCAGAAGCATGTGCCAGCGTGTGCATCTGGCTTCTGTGGGTCCTGGGGAATAGATCCTGGGTCCTTTGGATTGACCAGCAAGCACCTTAGCCGCTAAGCCCTATCTCTAGTGCTCTGAGAGTCCTTTCTAACTGGAGGTGGATAGAAAGACAATGGGTAAAATATCTGATGAGATGTCATTCAGTTAAACATTGACTGAGAAAAACAGTTAAGAGTCAGTGCCGAGTTCTGAAGTTAATGCTTTGTAGCTAGTTTAAGATTCCAGTCTCAGCTTCCTTCCTGGGATTTTGCCCTCCTCAACGTACAGCGTCACTGTGACAAAGGGTGCCATCACTGCCGCTCCTCCTGGGGTGCCGACAGGTTGCAGAACCCAACCACGCAGGCAGGGCAGCGAGGCACAGTGCTTTCAATGTGCAGGCGTGACCAGTGGCTCATGAAATCAATTTTGTGGCTCATGATCATCATTTTGTCTTTTATATGAACTAGAATAGAATAAATAGAATAGAAAATAGCAGAGCGTGGAGCAGAGAGTAATAGTGCTTTATGCGAGTTTTGTTTCTGTGTATGTGAGTGTGCGGGTGAGGGGGAGGTTGGGGCACACAAGTGGCCCACAGGGTGCCAGGATGCAAGGCTGAGTCCTTCCTGTTGGCCACAGCACACGGGTGAAAGCAGTGTTTCAGAAGCTAAGGAGGAGCTCGAGCTGCACATCAACCTGAATTCCCTTTGAATGTTGGCTCGGTGGCTCCTTATTGTTGAGTTCAAATCTCTGGGCCTCGGGGTGCTATCAGCTGCCAGGTAAGGGTGCCAACAGGACTGCTGGGAAGACTGAGAGGTGGTAGGGGAAAAAAAAAGAAAGCATGTGAAGGATGCCACAAATGTGAGGAATGGTGTCACTTCCTGTGACAAAAACAACAAGCAAGAGGGTAGTGGGAAGAGCAGAAGCAGCCTGGGTCGACCAGGAGAGGAGGCACGTGACAAGGAAGGTGGAGAATAAGTGATAAGGCCTGCAAAGTATTTTTAGGTAAAACAAGGCAGAGAGAGCTGGTAGGAATGGGATCGAAGGAAACCTGAAACCAAAGCAAAAGTGCTGGTATGTGTGTGGTTTGTTTTTTACTTCTTTAACTTATACAAAAAAAAAAAAAAAAACAAAAAAACTTGGTTTATAGAAAATCACCAAGGCTTGCAAAAACATAAACAGAAATGAGAAATTAATGAGCCCAGTCCTTCTAGAATGCGTTACTGAACCCTAATCCTTAATAATAGTTACCACTTTATCAAGCAATCCTAAGAACTAGGCCCTAGGCCATCAATGTTTTCTCACATAATCATTTATGACCAATCTGTGAGGCAGTAATCACTAGACCTGATTTAAAGACAGGGACTAAGAATGGGAGGTGAGGTGACTTCATCACGGTTATTCACTCAAGAGGCACGGAGGGATAAAAATGTGGGGCATGTTGACACGAAGCACACTCCCTGAGACAGTCTAACTAGGGCCCTATTGCACACTGCATGGTCTCTCCAAACGACCTTTCTTGTAGCAACCAACATTGCACCTTGGAGCCGCGGGCCTACAGGATACAATGTAAGGGGTTCTGTGTTTGCAGTGCTTGGTGATCCAGGTCTACACGGGCACAAAACTTAGCACTGTGTTGTGAGTGCGCTCTCTATAGAGAGCGTTTGCATAAAGGGAGGGTGGGGACTCATGGAACCGAACCAAAGCCTGGTGATGTCAAGGTGTATTCAGTCTTCGCTCTGATGTGCTTCCAGAACATTGCTGGCAGAGCCAAGAATCATCTAACGCTACTTCTTTATTTAGACTTCTTTCATGTACACAAGCACACAGCCATTTCTTGTTAAGAAGCATTAAAAGTAGCACAGGGCACGTTTCTGGAGCCTTTCATGCGAGGATATGAAAGTACTTTACAGACACGCCCATTATCTCACTTAAGTAAATCTTCTCCTCTGGCCCATTTCTGAGATGGGTACAGGCAAAAGCTGGAATTTGGGAATTTAAGACTCTCAGCTTCCACTGTAACCATTGAGTCATGCTTCTAATACTCAGAGAGAACCGTACATGCTTCAGATTTCTCCTATTTTTTTTTCTCTCTGAAAGAGTCAACTTTTGATTTTTAAAAGCTTGTGAGAAATTACACACAACATAAAACTGACCATCTCATCATTTCAAAGCATACAGTTCCATGGTACTAAGCACATGCGTGTTGTTTTACAGAAGTCCCTACCATCGTTCACGGGGTTTTTGCCTTACAAAATTTAAACCCTGCACTGAGGAACACCATTCTACCTTCTATCTTCATAAATTGACCAACTGAAGGACCTCATATTGGTACAATCATCCAATATTTGTTATTTTGTAACTGGCTGGTTTCATGGAGCACAATGTCTTCCAAGTTTATCCATGTTGCAGCATGTATCTGAATTTCCTTCATAATGCTGAATAGTTCCCCATTGTTTGTATAAACCACATTTTGTTTTTAGCTATTCATCTGTTGATGGACACCTGGGTTGCTCCCACCTCGAGGCTGTTCTGAGTAGTGCTTCTATGAATTCTTCAGACCCTGCTTTGGATCCTTTCAGATACATACTCAGAAGCAAATGGCTGCACCACAGGGTAGCTCTATGTCAAATCTTGAGGAGCCTCCACAGTGTTCTCGACAGTGGCTGAACCATTTTACATTCCCGTCAGCAAAGCACAAGGGTTCCAGTTTCTCAACAGCCTTGCCATTCCGTCGTGAGGTCATGGGGTCTCATGAAGGTTCTAAGGTAGACTCCCGAAGTCATCTCAGTTATTTTAGAAATCAAGGCCAGGTAGCAGCAGCAATATGTGGTCACCAGATCAGAGCCCACATTCTCCTCCTTTTGGGTGCTAGGTTCTCTGTACTTCCTGATAGACAAGCATTGCCAGGGCCGTTTATATCTGCACGTTCCTATCTACATGGTCAGAGAACATAGTTTCCAAGTGCTTTTCCCTCTGTCTTCTCTGTGTTCCTCACCTCAGAAATGAGGGTGTGTGTGCGTGTGGGCTCTTCAGGTCTCCATGGCCAGATGGACTGTGCCGTGTAAAACACACCAAGTTAGAATCCTCTGACAGACAACAAGGTGAGAACAGAATACAAGCAAACATCAGAGCCAAGGGCAGAATGGAGCTGTGAGGCCCACAGCGGAGGCCCCAGGCCTGTGGGGACAGGCCTCACATTGCCCATGTCTGTCTGCCTATAGGAAAAGTAATTACTCAGTAAGGACTTTCTAAATGTATGTGGAACAGTGGAACGAAAAGCAATGACAGTCTTCAAGACACTCCCTGAAAGCCTTCTGCTAGGAAGCAGAACGAAAGAACCCAAGTTCAGCCCAGGAGGAGATGGAGACTCGAATTTCCACCATCATGGAAGCCAGGTACTACTAGGTACTCGATCCAAACTGATGGCTTTAGCCCCATGACAGCTCTCAAAGGTGGTAGCACAGACTGTCTGGTAAGGGAGAGAAAACTGTAGAAAACAGAGATATAACTCCTTTACCCAGTCTCCTTCAAGACTCTGTACTGCCTCCCTTATTGTGGTGGTTTAAGCCCCATAAGCTCCCCTCCCACCATAGACTTGTATGCTGAATACTTAATTTCCAGTTGGAGGTGTTGTTCAGGAAGGTTGGGAAATCTTTAGGGAGGCAGAGGCTTGCTGGAGGAAGTGTTTCACTGGAGGCAGGCCTTGGGGTGTTACAGCCTGGCTCCACTTGCATTCAGTTCTCTCCGCTGCCCCCTTGCTGATGTGACAATGTGACACCAGCTGTCAGTTCCTGCCATGATTGACTTCTTGTAGAAACTATAAGCCAAAAATGAACCCTGCATTTTCTTATGCTACTCCTAGATGGGTGCATTTTAAAAAACATTTTTATTTATTTGAGAGAGGGAGAGAGAGAGAGAGAGAGGAAAGAGGCAGACGGAGAGAGAATGGGCACACCAGGGATTCCAGCCACTTCAAATGAACTCCAGACACATGCACCACCTTGTGCATATAGCTTATGTGGGTCCTGGGGAATTGAACCTGGGTCCTTTGGCTTTGCAGGCCAAGGCCTTAACTGCTAAGATATCTCTCCAGCCCTGGTTGGGAGCATTTTGTCCCAACAAGGATAATGGATACACTTACTGACATCTAGATTATAAATGGGTCATTAAAGTGTTTACAGACTCTCTTAGCCTTTCAGGTTCACGTAGGCCTTGCACGGAGATGATCTACCCTCAAAGGATAGCTTTCCACTCTACAACAAAAGTCCCTCATTATGACACTTACAACCCATGTTTCCTTATAAAAGGCTCTTGACTGTTCAATAATCCATCTATCAATCTGGTCTCAGAATTATATGGCTACTGGGCTGAGGAGATGGCTTAGTGGCTAAGGTGCTTGCTTACAAAGCCAAAGGACCCAGGTTCAATTCGCCAGGACCCAGGTAAGCCAGATACACAAGATGGCAAATGTGTCTGGATTTAGTCTGCAGCTGCTGAAGGCCTTGGTGTGCCCATTCTCACTCTATCTGCCTCTTTCTTCCTCTCTCAAATAAATAAATAAAAATTAAAATAGCATAGGATTATATGGTTATCGATAGACAAAACTATGGCATTTAAGAAGGCTGAATCCAAAATATATCTAGGTAAATATTATCAAATCCAGCCAGGCGTGGTGGCACATGCCTTCAATCCCAGCACTCTGAAGGCAGAGGTAGGAGGATCGCCATGAGTTCAAGGCCAGCCTGAGAATACAGAGTGAATTCCAGGTCAGCCTGGGCCAGAATGAGACCCTACCTTGAAAAACCAAAAAAAAAAAAAAAAAAAAAAAAACCAAATCCCTCCCTTCTTGCCCTCCTCTCACATGCACACACACTTACACATACACACATATACATGGCAAACCAACACACAGACTCTGGGATTTATGAACATATCCATTAAAATATGCCCTATTGGCATACCTGTAAAGGATCAATCCTTTCATCCAATTAAAAAAAAACACCTAGTAATAAAATTAAAAGCAATTAAACTTCGGTGCCCTCGTAAAAGAAACATGTGCGAACGCTCTGACTCGACTCGCATACCTGAGGAATGATTGACATTTTCTTCCTTAAATCGTGAAGTCCAATCTCACTTGTCAAGATCTTATCAATCCAAATTTTACCTTCAGGTTCTGACAACCGAAAAAGGGCTGAGATGAGAGAACTTTTTCCAGCTCCGGTTCTTCCCACAATTCCGACCTATAAAGAGATCCAGGAGGGGGGAGTAAAATTAGCCATACGCAACCGACCTAGGAAAACTACTTGAGCTTTCGAAAGTGAAGTGAAGAAGCTTCCTTTTGCACGCTTAGTCTAAACGTGCCTCAGCTCAGGTGATATATAGGGCTGGGCAGTTCTTTATGATGGAAACTGCCCTGTGGGATGTTTTAATAGTATCCCTGCGCTGTCTCTTCTTCTAAAGGCCAGTAGCAAGCCCTAAACTGGGTCAGTTTGAAATGTCAAACAATGACAAATGTCCTGGTGGGGGGGCGGAGGGAAACACAAAAATGCCCTTGGGTGATACCCACTGAAAAGCTAAAGCGGTAGGGAGGAGCCAGCAGCTTCTTAAGTGGGTGCTGAAAAGACAGTTTATGGGAGCTTCACTTCCAAGGTCTAGGTAGGCTGAGCCTTGAAAATTGCTTGGATAATTTCACAGAGGTGCTAACAACATGCACCAGCAGTGTCAGATGTAAACAAGCATTCATTGTCCCAGAATTCTGTCGTTTAAGATGAATTGACCTTTGGTAGAGAAATGAAATCACTTGAGGACATTAAATATCTGATTATGTTCTGTCTCAAAAGGAAGTAACTTAAAACACTTAAAACGCAGGTCTCCAACATCTCAAAAGACAGTAACAGTAGCCAAAGCACGCAGGGTGAGATCAACAACTATTCCACAGAACAGCATTTGCTATTTACACGGGGCCTTTCATCTGAGCAGTTCAAAAGACGTTTTACAAACCAATTAATACTTACAATTGCCCCTTGGGAAAGGTCTGCATGAAGAGTCATCCCTCTTAAAAAGCTACAGCAGAGAGCAACGAAGCGCACAGACAACACGATCAAAGGATCGATAGAACGCAGGGAACGTGCTGGTCAGGAACGAAGCTGCATTGTCACAACTGGCTTTGAGGAGTGTACACCAAGGCCTGTGGGCAGAAAGCTGCCCTCGCTCACCTGGCCAGAACTTCCCAAGAGATGACATCATCCTTACTTTAAAAAACTGGAGTCAGGGGCTGGAGAGATGTCTCTGTGGTTAAAAGGCACTTGCTTGCAAGCCTGTCACCCTAACCCAAGTTCAGTCTTCCCTAGCACCCATGCAAAGTCAGATGCAAAGTGATTCACACATCTATAATCCCAATGCTTCTACAGCAAGGAGAGGTGGAGCCGGGAGAATCTAGAAGTAGAGTGGCGAAAGAAAGAAAGAAAGAAAGAAAGAAAGAAAGAAAGAAAGAAAGAAAGAAAGAAAGAAAAAGAGAGAGGGCTGGAGAGATGGTTCAGTGGGTAAGGCACTTGCCTGCAGACCCTAACAACCTGAGTTGGATTCCCCAGTACCCACGTAAAGCCAGATGCACAAAGCGGCACATGCATCTGAGTCTGCTTGCAATGGCTGGAGGCCCTGGTGCACCCATTCTCTCTGCCTGTCTCTCTTCTCTCTCTATGCTTGCAAATAAATAACAACAACAACAATAATAAAAACGACCCTGTCTCAAAATAAGGTGGAAGGAGAGAAGGAACACCCCGAGGTTGTCATCAGACCTCGGCACCTGCACTGTGGTGTGTGTGCCCATACACAGGCACAACACACACATATGCATGTACACACACATATCTATACACACAAATAAATAAAAATACAGAGTCAATGAGGGAGATAAGACCTGCTTTCTATCATTTGTAAATTTATTCAGTAATTTTTTTTAAAACTCACTGCTTTAAATAGGGAGAAAATGAACTTCAAAGCACACTGATTTTATGCTGGGAAATAAAATTAATTATAGAATTTAAAAAATATTATGGAGATTCAGGGCTGGAGTGCTGGCTGATGTGACTAAAGGTGCTTGCTTGCAAAGCCTGATGACCTGGGATCGATTCCTCAGTACCACATAAAGCCAGATACACAAAGAAGTGGGTGCATGCATCTGGAGGTTGTTTGCAGTGGCAAGAGGCCTTGATGTGTGCTCCCTTTCTCTCTAATAAATATTTTTTTAAAAATTAAGAGTATTATAGATAAAAACTATAAGATGAGCCTAATAAATAATCTTATTATTTTGTTTGTGTTTTTGTTTTTTGAGGTAGGGTCTCACTCTAGCTCAGGCTGACCTGGAATTCACTTTGTAGTCTCAGGGTGACCTAGAACTCACGGCAATCTTCCTACCTCTGCCTTCCGAGTGCTGGGATTAAAGGCGTGCGTCACCATGCCCGGCCCCAAGAGTCTAATAAATAATTTTTTTAATTTAAAAATATATTATCGATAAAAACTATAAGAAGAATGGCTTTCAATTGTTAAAAACCTTTGTAGGTATTTCCTACCTCATGGGAAATACTGCTTTGTATTTTATAAAGGAGCAGTTTTTGCATTTTGGTGTGACTCGGTACATTCACAGGTGGCTTACCTGTGTTTCTCTCTCATCTGGGTGTTTTCATATGAAAACTGCACACATTAAGTACCCTTATCTCAATATTATTAAATCCACCCCTCCCTCACACCACACACACACATACACTAGTCTGTGCATATATAGACCAGAGGTCCTGTAAGGAGATTATCAACCCTCAAAGGGTAGCTTTCCCTACAACCAAAGTCCCTCGTGAAGGTACTTATAACCCATGTTTCCCTACAGAAGGCTCTTGACTAAACATAAATAAGGTGGACAGTGATCGAGGAAGACACCTGATGTTAACAATTGGCCTACATACACACACAAAAAAAAGGGAGAAAGAGAGAAACTTACCCCTTGTTTAAAGGTAGATCTGTTTGTGAGAACGCATGAATGATTACACACTATCAGATCCATGGGAAACTAATCAATCTATGCAAATCCAAGCCCAGTAGACTATGGGGAAGTGAGTGGATGGGCCCCCAAAAGGCCAGGAACACCCCGGGTTGCCTATGGCCACAGGACTATGAGTTTAAGACCTCAGGGAGAGTAATTCAAAGGCAACTCAAAGAAAATAAGCTCTGGTCATTTCTCCTCTTAAAGTCATCAGATTGTTGTCTAAAAGATTTTCACAGCTCAATGATGGGTTTCTTCTGGATATCTTTGGCGAATATCACCAAGTCCATGGTCATACCACCAAAAGAATACTTTTAGATAGCCTGATTTCATTTGGTTTTCCCAAGTTGGAAAATGTTGGTATTGCAGTCAGGTTCGCATTGCTTGCAGAAATCAGGCTGACCAAGAGTAGCTAGGGGGAAGAAAGGTTTTATTTTGATTACAGACTTGAGGGGAAGCTCCATCATGGCAGGGGAAAACAATGGCATGAGCAGAGGGTGGACATCACCCCCGGCCAACATAAGATGGACAATAGCAACAGGAGAGCAAGCCAAACACTGGCAAGGGGAAGCTGGCTATAACACCCATAAGCATGCCCCCAACAATACATTGCCTCCAGGAGGCGTTAATGCCCAAATATCCACCAGCTGGGAACCTAGCATTCAGAACACCTAAGTTTATGGGGGACACCTGAATCAAACAGCCACCATTGGACTCCAACGGCCACATCAACATATTAAGAATTTTTATTTGAATCTCTTCATGTCCACATGACTTGATGCTCCACACGGGCATCAGACTTCACCACCACCACAGTCTCCCAGCTTCTTATCTAAGCTCCTGGGCTCGAACTGCCCACCTGAGTTCCAGCTTCCTCCAAGGCAGGCTGGAGCCAAGCCCTGAAGGTCTTATGTCTGTTTCCTGACTCCTGGTTTTTAATGCTCACAGCCACCTGCTGAGTGCAAGACCACATTACCTTTTAGGAAAAGAAATGCAGAGCTGGGGAGAAGTCTCAGTGGGTAAACGGTTTGCTGGGCACGCACGAGGACCCGAGTTTGTTTCCCACATCCATGTATGTGGCATGCATGGCGGTACACGCCAGTAATCCCAGTGCTCGGAAGGCAGAGACAGGACAATCTCTAGGACATGGTGACTAGCTTGAGTAGCCACATTTGTGAGCTCAGCGTTTCATAAGCCTGACTGAATCAATTTGGTAGAGAGTGACTGGGGTGGATACTAGATGTTGAATTTTCACCTCCACATGCCCGCTGCACACACACATGAAAAAAAAGGGGTGGGGGTGGGGGTGGAGAGATGGCTTAGCAGTTAAGGCATTTGCCTGCAAAGCCAAAGGACCCTGGTTCAATTCTCGAGGTCCCACACAAGCCAGATGCACAAGGGGGAGCATGCATCTGGAGTTCCTTTGCAGTGGCTAGATGCCCTGGTGTGCTCATTCTCTCTCTCAAATAAATAAAGATAAATAAAATATATAAAAAGGGCAAACTTGTCCTTGTTATAACCAGTGCAATTAATTTGGAAATAAGTAAAAACTAGCTCTAATCCAAGCACCTGATAGAGCCATGTTTCTTATGTGGATGCGTCTGTGTGTGTGTGTGCACACATGCCTATGTATGTGATGTGTTGTTAAGTCACAAACTCATTAAACAAAGTGAGATTAATATGAACACACTGGACTCTGTGGTCATTTTCTACTTCACAGAAATCTTTAAGGGTCACACACTTAGTCCAGCATGTGTGATTATTATGTAACAAATCTCAAATCTGTGGATGCTCTAGCTGCCTCCGATGTATTTTGCTACTATAAATGGCATCCTGTTGAATACCCTTGAAGCTACATCTTTGCAAACAACCTTAATTATTTCCCTAAGATAAATTTTCAGGCATGGAACTGCTGAGCAACAGGTATGAACACTTCTAAATAGGCTGCTGAGTGTTGCCAAACCACCTTCCAGAAACAGGATCCCAATCTCCAAGGCCACCCGGCACTGTGCAACATCCCCAACCTGGGTGTTACAGCTTTGTTGTCATCAACATTAGTTTGACTCACAAAAGAGGAATCTTTCCACATCATGTCTCACAGAAGCGCCTGAGAGCTGCTGGCTTCCTACCTCCCTTGTCTCCCCCACCGGGATCCCTGGACATTCATTTCGCAGATTCAGCCTCTGCAGGGCGCATCACATGGGAAATCCACACACAATGCACTAGACCAACCCTTCCATCCCTAGCCCCACATGTACTTCTCCTCAGGCTTCCTGGGTGGTTGTGAGGCCTGAGCACGAAGCTGGGTGTTGCTCACCTGGCTGTGTTTGCTCTCCCTGTAGGTGCTGAGGTGTCTGTTCCACCATCCACGTGAACCCCACAGCATTGTGCTCAGCTCATGGTGGTCTCTAGACCCCAAAACCCTTCACACTCGTTTTCACCCGCTGAAGCCACCAAGTCTGTGTCAAATGCCTAATCCCGCCAAACCCACTCCCCCACAAACACATCTATCTCTTCATGTGGACAAGTGCCACTCCTAACAGATGCCACATAGCTTCTCCCTAAACATCCACTAAACCGTGACTTCCTGTCTTAGAGTGGCTGATGGCAGGAACATACTGGAATTCTCCTTTGCCTAGCTGCATTGCCCACGTGGTATCTCACGAGAAACAAAGTTAGGAGCCCAAATCAGGCTTGAGAAATTTCTAGAAATAACACTGTGCTGTTCAGGTAGGTGTAGATACACTGTTTAAAGAAGACAGGCCTGGCAGGTGTGTCCCACAACTATAAACGGGAGAGCAAGGGGCCAGCCCCTCCCTTTCAAGGGGCAGACAAGCAATGTTGGCTGCCCCCTTCCAGGCATCTCATGAAGTGTTTACTGCGTCTGTCTCAGTACTGGGGGTTTGGTAAAGGCCAGGTCCTGTCACTTCCATTTTGCAAAGAGGAAAGTCAGTCTGAATCAGTCTGATATACCTGAGTCTGTAGCTGGCACAGGAGGAGCGGGATCCAGGTCTACCTGTGTCTTTCCCATTGTGCATTGACCCCCCCCCCCATCATTTCCATGGCCCGACGTGGCATTTCTTCCATCCAGCTAGAGAGGAGCCAGTGAGGAGAGGTGTGGCCTTCTTATAGATATATGCACAGTACGCTGTGGGCATGAGTGGGTACACAGTGGACGGTGGATAAGAACGTCGTCCTCTCCATGCAAAGACCACAGCAGTTGTCCACAGGAATAACAGGCACCCATGGCACACGCTGGGAGAGAAACCTCAAGCTGGTAGGTCACCTGGGAAACACAGCAGACCTAGTGGGGTGTCTGGGGCAGTGAGACTGCTTTATTACACTGTCAGGTGGTGACAGGAACTCAAGATCTGCCTGTGCCCAGGCTGTATTGAGACAGGACAGCTGGATCGCAGATGAAAACAGTCTGTGACAGAAGATCTGGTTTGGGAGATGAAAGATGAAACTTGGAATCAGCAACAAGTCAATAGTGACAGAAACTCCTGATTGAGAGACTGGATCTCACACTCCATCCTAGCAAAGGCTAGGGGCACCTGAGATGTCAATTTCAAGGTGTAACAAGAAGATTCCCGCACTGTCCTCCTGACATGAACAGATGGGGGCATTCATGACCCCATAGTGATCACCAATATTCTCCCAAGACCAGCACAGTGCTGAGCCCTTCAACTTTCTGACATGGAGGTAGCAAAAGGAACAAGACCAGAAAACAGAAAGATGACCACCTTGAAAGAGAAGACTCCTCAGAGGATGGGGGACAGGGACAAAAGAAGGTAATACTGGGCTGGAGAGATGGCTTAGCGGTTAAGGTGCCTGCTTCCTAAGTCTAAGAACACTGGTTCCAATCTCCAGCGGTTCCAATCTCCAGGTCCCACGTTTAGCCAGATGCAAAGTGACGCAAGGGCACAATGCCGCACTTGCCCACAAGGGGGCGCACGCATCTGGATTTCGTTCTCAGCAGCTGAGAGACTGCTGGCGCACCCATCTCTATCTGTCTCCCTCTCCCTCTCTCTCTCTGTCTCTCTCTGTGTCTCTCTCCAAAAAATAAAAAAATTTAAAAAAATTTAAAAAAAGAAGGTAATACAACAGAAGCATGATCAAATTACTGTATGTTCATGTAATCAAGATGTCACAGAGTTTTTTTTTAAGGGCTGGAGAAGTGGCTTGGCAGTTAAAGGCACTTGCTTGCAAAGACAGATGGCCTGGGTTTGATTCCACAGTACCCACATAAAGCCAGATACAGAAGATGACTCATGTGTCTGGAGTTAGTTTGCAATGGCACTAGGCCCTGGGCATGCCCATTTGCATTCTCTCATTGTCATTCTCTCTCTCTCCTTGCAAATAAATAAATATATTTTTTTAATTTTTAAAAAAGATTCATGGTGGGCTGAAGAGATGGCTTAGCAGTCAAGGCACTTGCCTGCAAAGTCTGGGGACCCAGGTTCGATGCATAAGGTGGTGCATGTGCCTGGAATTCGTTTGCAGTGGCTAGAGTCCCTGGTGTGCCCATTTTCTCTAGCTGCCTCTCTCTCTCCCACTAATAAGTAAATCAATAAAATATTAATAAAAAAAAACTTTAAAGAAAAGATGCATGGAAATCATAGGCTACTGGCCATGGAAAATTGCTTGTGACTGACAGGCCATTTCTCGGAGGCTCATGCAAATGCCAGTCTGATTCCAGGCAGCTGAGCTCAGCGTTTCTTCATCCCTAACTAGTTTCCAGGAGATACAAATGCTATGGGCTCAGCCAGGACTGGAGGACAGTCTGGGGAAGTGGGAGTGCCCACATCTGAGAGGAAAGCTGTTTGAAAAAACATTATGTAAAAAAGGGGAAAAGGTAGGAAAGTAATATTTTTGCACATTATAGCAAGGTCTAGTACACACCTGTAAAAATGTATTATCCAGGTAATAGCTCTGAGCAAGAAAAACTGTAACAAACCCGAATCAATCTAACCTCTCCAGCGAAAGGATGCTTTAAAATGGCCCAGTACTCTCTCAAATGATCAAATCAAGCACAAAATCACACAAATGAAAAAACGCAGCCAGTGTTTAGCATCTAACCAGGGAGCCAGAAGGTGCTATTCATCTCATTTTTTTTGTTGCTGTTCTTTATTTTTACTTGTGATTTCCTCCACGAATTAGACCCTTGCTTCGTAGTGATTAGAGTTTCCTATTTAACTTCCAAGAATCTCCGCAGAGGAAACCACTGAAAGAAAAAAGCGCCCTTTCTGGTGTGTGGGCACATCTTCTGTATCCTTGCTTAAAACAGTGTCTCTTGCAATCAAACCCCAAACCAAAAGGGAGTGGTCTGCAAATGGGGGGGCTGGACACAGGTGTGGAGGAGGAGAGTCCTCACTAGCACAGACAGAAGAAAACACTCCATGACGTTGCTACTTGGATGTAAGATAAGCAGTAGGCAATAGACACGGGTGGACCCAGACCCAGATCGAAAGTCGAGTTATTACAGATCTTATAATTCAGCCGTCAAATTCAATTCCCCCCCAAACCTTTTAGCATCTCAGGTTAACAATATGATTTGGGGGAGGGGGGGACGTTGAAGCTTGAACAATCCAAGTCTGGGAATAGATGCTGTTTTCTTAACTTGTACAACAGAGTTCCTTAGACAATTCATCTTTTGTGGCTTTGAGGGAAATTGAAGACGTGTGCAAATTGAGAGAATTGACGCTTGCTACGTCAGATCTGATAAGCAGGTTGTCTGCAAGCGAGCAAACATATTAGGTGCTGTCGGAACACCATCTGAGAGGCTTGGCTTTCATTACAGCTGCAGTACATGTTTTACCCACACAGCCGTCCTCCCGTCGTCAGACCTACAAGGAAGCTGTGGAAATAATTAGGAGCGGGCTTTTGCCAAGTGACTTACTAAAGCGGCTCCTTGTGTACCCTTTGGGCACCAAGCTGTACATTTGCTCTTTCATGTCACAAGGGTATCAGTCATTAAATCGCAGCTGTGATTAGGCCATTAAGTAGGTCTGTGGTGGAAAGAGTTGAAAAGAGTATTTGCAAAGTATTTAACTCTTCAGGGGCTGGGATGCAGCTCAGTGGCACAGGCTTGCTTACCATAATGCGAGAACCTGAGTTCAATCCCCAGCACTGTAAACAAACAAACAAATAAAAAAAAAAGGGGTGGGGTGGGGGAGAGAGGTAACTGACTGCTCTCTGATTGGATCTGAGGCCCGCTCCAAGGCGGGCATCCATGCCTGGTACTGAAAACCTACTCAAAAGCCTATGGCAAAAGAGGCTGTAAGCCCTAGAATGGCAGCTACGACTGTGGTATGGCTACATGGATATGCTGTGTCCACCAAACTGCCCTCTAATTATTCATGCTTATGTCCATAGATTAGGGCTGCTCTCAGCACCAGTCAGAGAAGCTTCTTTTTGCAGATGGCAGTGATTACTGGGGACACTCAAAAACTCAGCATAGCACTGAGAAAAAGTGAGCACCGGAGTGCTCAGTGCTCTGGGAGAGGATCTCAATCCTGTTACCCCCACCAAGTCTCAGGGAATATTTTAAAAGAGGGGAGCAGAAAGACTGTCAGAACCAGAGGACGGCGCAGAGTGCTCTGGACGCTGTCTCCCAGACTTAAAGTGGCCGTTGTATTCGTGGCTTCCCGTTGGCTGTTGTTGCCCGCGTGATCTTGGGCCCATCAACATGTCATCCTGGATGGTGGAGGAGGGCAAAACCCTCATCATAACAGCAATAATAGTAACAACGGCATCAAAATAGAAGAGGGACTGTTTGGAAAGCAGACGGGGTTCGGTGGGAGGGGGGACATGAGAAGGTAATGGGAAGGGATTGTGATCAAATGTATGATGTACATATATCAAAGTTGTCAGTAAAATATTAAAGGGGCAGGGGGCAGACTTTACCCCTCCCATCCAGGGCATGGGTTGCCCACAGCAAGTTCTGTTACAGGCTGCTTCCTGTCCACATAGCACTCACATTCCCAGCCAGCTGTTCGTAGTACCCCACCATGTGCCCTGTATAATACCATTTACGGGGGAAATGAGGATGGATGTCCCATAACCTTTAAGACGCCTCAAGGTACTATGAAGGACAGATCTGGAGCTAAACATCATGCCATCATGTTTTAATTTAAAAATATTAATTTAGGGCTGGAGAGATGGCTTAGCGGTTAAGTGCTTGGCTGTGAAGCCTAAGGACCATAGTTCGAGCCTTGATTCCCCAGTACCCACATTAGCCAGATGCACAAGGGGGCACATGCATCTGGAGTTCATTTGCAGTGGCTGGAGGCCCTGGTGTGCCCATTTTCTATCTATCTGCTCTTTCTCTCTCTGTCTCTCTCAAATAAATAAAAAACAAACAAAAAAAAATGTTAATTTATTCATTGGAAAGAGACAGAGAGAGACAGAGAAAGAAAGAGAGAGAGAATAGGCACATCCGGGCCATTGCAAACAAACTACAGACTCATGTGTCACCTTGTGCATCTGGCTTACGTGGGTACTGGGGAATCGAACCTGGGTCCTTAGGCTTCGCAGGCAATCGCCTTAACTGCTAAGCCACCTCTCCAGCCCTAAATTGTTTTTTCTTTATGGGACAGCAAGAAGGAGAGGAGAGAATTGGCACACCAGGCCCTCCAGCCACTGCAAACCTACTCCACAAGTGTGTGCCACCTGTGCGTAAGCATCACCTTGTGTATCTGGCTTACGTGGGATCTGAGGAGTTGAACCAGGGTCCTCAGGCATCACAGGAGTGCTTTAACTGCTAAGCCATCTCTACCGCCCCTAAATTGCTTTTTTTAACTGTGGTAAAAATACACAAATGTATTTCCTGCACTTTCAAAAACTGTGGTAAAATAATGCAAAATTCACAACCATTTCTAAATATACATGTGAATAGCAAACTGGTGCCCCATGTTTACTACCCTGCACTTTCAGAACGCTATAGCTTGTAAGAAAAGAGCTCTGTACTCATTAAACAACCCTCTACTGCCTATCCCCCAGCGAGCCTCTGGCAACCACCATTCTACTTTATTTCTGTGAAACAGACTTCTCTAGTCACCTGTGAGAGCCATTGCACGCCTGCCTGGCTTCTTTCACTCTGCACAATGCCCTCAAATTCACCCACATTATAACACGGGTCCAAATCTCCTTCCTTCTCCCACTTTTTTTTTTTCTAAGCAGTTTCTTGCTTTAGCGCAGGCTAACCTGGAATTCATTATCTAGTCTCAGGTTGGCCTCAAACTCACAGTGATCCTCCTTCCTCTACCTCCCAAGTGCTGGGAATTAAAGGTGTACGCCACCACGCCCGGCCGAATCTCCTTCCTTTTTGAGACTGAACAACATCTAATGCACATACAAACAGCATCTGCTCATCCATCACCTGTCCACAGACAGACACTCGGGTTGCTCCCACTTTTGGGTATTAGGAACAATGCTGTCATGACCCATTAGCCTACCCGAAATACTATATCAAACAAAGCATCTGCAAGATGGTGCAGAGGAAGAGACTTGCATGGAAGCAGAGACAATTCACCTGACTCTGAAGACGAGGAGACTTCCGGCAGCTAGACAGCAACAAGAAAAGGCCGGATGCAGAGGTTGGGACAGGAGGTGCTCATGGGGAGCCAGGAGCGACCGTGTTTCAGGAGAAGCAAGACTACCCTGCACATGGGTGTGTATGCTCATGTTGGGAGTCAGGGCTGGAGGAGCATATGGGAAAAAGTCTCTTTTTCTGGGCGGGGGGGGGGGGCGGTTTTCGAGGTAAGGTTTCGCTCTACTCAGGCTGACTCAGAATTCACTCTGTCGTCTCAGGGTGGCCTCGAACTCACGGCAATCCTCCTACCTCTGCCTCCCGAGTGCTGGGATTAAAGGCGTGCGCCACCATGCCCCGCAAGGGAAAAAGTTTCCTATCACCCGATTCCTCTTAGTCTAGTCCTTCCAAGAGCTCATCTCAGTCCAGGCCGAGGGCACTAGGCCAGAAACACAGGCACAGATGGAGGAAGAGGTGCTCTCAAGCCTCGCTGTAGTGTTTGAGCCCCTCCTGGACGTTCCTTTCCTCTACTCTGGGTGGGTCAGGGAGCCCAGAACTGCCTCCAGCCTGATGCTCCGGCTGCTGCGCTCTGGCTCTGTGGATTGTGCTTTAAAGCGGCCTTTCCCTGGCGGCTGAGAACTGGCCAGGCAGTTTGACCAGAGTGGGTCTTGGTGGGAAGCCTAGCCAGGGTCCCAGCAGCAGCAGCAGCTTGCTCTGGGCGGGAGTCACAGGAGAGTCAGTGTCTGTTTCCAGAAAGAACATCTTTAGTGGGAAGCCAGGGAGAGGAAAGAACACACAAGTGAGAGGAAGGCAAGAAAGACAAGGAAAGGGACAAGAGACAAAAATGGGAGGGAAACGGTGGGAAATGAGTGATGGAGAGGGAGACAAGCACTGTATTTAGCAACACAAGGGATGAGTGACTGGAAGTAGACAGAGAAGCCTTAATGATAAGGAGCAGGGCTGAGTTTCTACGTCAGATACCCAGCCTGCTATCCCAAGTGAGGTTCAGTCACAGGCCTGTTGCCCAGAGCCTACCAACCACCTCAAAGAGGCTCACAACTTAAGTTAAAAAAAAAAAAAAATGAGGGGCTGGAGAGATGGCTTAGCGGTTAAGGCGCCTGCCTCCTAACCCTAAGAACACTGGTTCCAATCTCCAGGTCCCACGTTTAGCCAGATGCAAAGTGACGCAAGGGTGCAATGCCGCACTTGACCACAAGGAGGCGCACGCATCTGGATTTCGTTCACAGCAGCTGAGAGGTTGCTGGTGCGCCCATCTCTATCTGTCTTCTTCTCCCTCTCTCTCTGTGTCTCTCCAAAAATAAAAAATAAAAATGAAAAATGCAGGCCGGGCGTGGTGGCACATGCCTTCAATCCCAGCACTCAGGAGGCAGAGGTAGGAGGATTGCCGGGAGTTCGAGGCCACCCTGAGGATACAGAGTGAGTTCCAGGTCAGACTGGGCTAGAGCAAGACATTACGTTGAAAAACCAAAAAAAAAAAAAAAAAAAAACTTAATTTCCGTATTCACAGGCCCTGGACATGGAAGACTTGCTCACATCACCACTGCCCTAATTTGTGCCCACAGAAAATCTCCGTGACTGGTCGGCCAGGATGTTAAGAGCCGATGTGCCACCCATCTCTAGTGGGCCGCACGGAGGAGCAAGAGGGCTTCCACACACCTTTTCTCGGGACTTGATGAGTGCTGTGAGGTGCTTCAGGACCAGAGGCCCGTCAAAGCTGTAGGTGAAGTTCACATTATCGAACACAATCACTCCATCGTGGGGCCAGCCTGGGGGTGGGCGCTTCTGGTATTCCCAAGGAGCTTCTTTTTCCAGGTCCGTATATTCAATCACCCTCTCGACGGAAATCATCTGAAAGAGATGAGACATCCACACACAGGTTATGCAGGCATCCTTCCATTTACACAGAACTGGGGGAGGACCACTCAGGTCTTTGCATCCACCAAGACCATTAGAACCTTGATGACTTACAGCCTGGCTCAATATCACCTAATGTCTTCTACTCATGGCTAATCCCTTTAACCTCACAACACCAAGGGGGAAAATGAGCTAACACTTTTGACCTCTAATTAAACACCCTTTTCTAAAGAAAAAAAAGCCACCTCATGGAGATTGGTTACATCCGATGACATCAAGCCTCATGACAAAACTTCTGCCCAAGGAGAAGGGAGAAATGGAAGCTCTATGCACACAGTCTATCTCCCTTTAAGAGGAAGATTAAATAGTTAGAATAGAAAGTCATTCGCATATTGATTAAACCTTCACACCAACCCATGACCTGCCCTCCTTTGAGCAGCACCCAGGAGGGGGGCTCATCCCACCAGGTACAAACACGGGGGAAGAAATGCCCAAAGGACCAGTGAGTGGGGTGGGGATAGAGGAGTGGGGAGTTCTATTAATTAAACAAGCCACCTCAAAATACTGGCTCCTTCTATTACTAAGAATGAGGAATTACCCATTAAGAAACAAAAATAAACAGGCCTCTTAAGAAATTAGCTTATATCCTCTCCAGGATTTCAGAACTTCCCTCCCACAGAGGCATTTATTACATCTGAAGGCAGCTTGGGATGCATATAAAACCTGCTGACACAGCATGCAAGAGACAGAGAAAAAGATGTATACATTTTATTTTACATTAACTTTAAACAGATGGAGGAGGATCTTCAAGAAAAAAAAAATCCTGTTAGCTACAATGCAAAAATAACAGTTTTAATATTTTACATAAGATTTGCTTTTATGCCCTTTAATGGCATTGAGACTTCAAAAGGCCAAGAGCTTTCAGAGAGACATTACCATATTCTCCACCTCGGCGCTTTGTCTCACGGACCACTGGAACATCCCCATTAGCGTGAGGGCATAGGACAGGGACAAGCCGACCTGCCCAGCATCCAGAGCTCGGTGAAGAAAAAGCAGAAGAAAGTCAGTCTCACTCATTACCTGAGCCATCACCTTCTGCCATATTACCCAAAAGACTCCACTAAGTTGCACATGACAACAGTAATAGTTAGGCTTCGGCTGTTTGTTGATTGACATCACGACACAGGTTTTAGAAAATCCACTACGGGTTCAGAAAGATGGACAGATGTGTTTATCAACTGAACCGGGTCAACACATATTTGAAAAAGGGCATTATACACGCGAGGCACAATAATAACATTATATCGTTATTCAGACATTCATCATTATGGGTTTCAAATGTGATACCGCCGTCACACTTCCTACGTCTAATGCAACCACATTTGGAAACCACTGAAAACAAAATGATGTGTTCCAAGAGCCAATGCTTTGGGAAGCAAAATACCACTTTTGACTCTTCTGAATGAATAAATGTTGTAATTCATTGGTGTCACTGTAGAAGAGTTAAGGCACAGTGAATTCACGTCACATGAGACACCTGCTCGTCTGGTACCCTCCTAGGATGACAATGCTGAAACTTCTGTTCAAACCTGTGTACAGGTGACTACACTGACAATTCCCAAAGTCCCGACACTCGGACCTAGAGCCCTAAGCTGGACAAAGGCTCAACAGTAAACTTGCCACTTCTCTCCTCCCAATTACAGGACCAGGTAATGTTCAGAATATCGTGTGTTAAGACCTCAGCCCATTCTAAAAAGAGAAAAGGGAGCCACAAGATCCAGTGACTCCTCTCAACGGGTTGACACTGTAGAATCATATCCAACCCTGACATGCTGTAAACACTTTAATACACTTCATTAGAACCAAACAGTATATGCCATTAGACAAGGTGGCAAGAGTTTAATTTAATAACTGTAAACACAGCTAGAAATTGTAGTCATACCATAAATAGTTATCCACATCTGCACTTACTTTTGGCCAGAATCAGAGACCCGAAGGCAACGACGATGACAAAGATGGCACAGATGGCATCCAGACGCACAGCGAACCATCTCGACGTCGTCAAAAACAAGAACCAAGCCTCTGGATTTGTGAACCATAACAAGCACGGCGAGTAAGTACAAAAGCCACATTAACTGCAGTGAACGTAAGAGGCATTAAGATGTTTACAAAGAGTAGAGCAGCAAGGTTGTACACTCAGGGAACATGAAGGTTCTAGAAAGCTGGGTATTAAAGCTATGAATGGCACACATCCAAAACAGTTCAGGGGCATCCTAAGAAGATGCCCTGAAATACACAACTCGGAGGTCATAAGGCAGAATTATAATCATAATAACATGGAAAAATGGTCTTGTAAGTACATTTCTTGCAGCACTGGAGCATAGTGTGATGTTTACCATCCCCCAGGCTGACTGCTCCCAGAATTAAGGGGGTGGCCAATCTGATCATGAGGAAACAGACTTCTTCAGACATTTCTGCAACCCTGTATGTTCTCATTCAAGGGTTAGCAAACTATGGACCATGAGTGAAGAAGGGCCAATCCCATGTTCTGATAAATAAAGTTTTACTGGACCACAGGAAGAGGCTCCTGCACATACACTGTCTGTGTTTGCTTTCATGCTCCAGCAGCACAGGCGAGGAGCCACAGCAGGGAAAGTACAGAGCTCAAACCTGGAAGAATTTTCTGGGTGGCCATTTGCAAAAAGAAAAAAAGTTTGCTGAGCTCTTCCCTAAAGGGACAGAGAGCCACAAGGCACTATGGTAGAAGGACCATGTAAGCCAATCAGGAGAAACTGGAAAATGAGAAGGGATTCTGAGAGGACCCTAATACCAAAGGCAGATACAAGAAGACGTGGAAAGGCAGGACATGGGGCTGTGTCCTGGAGCGCGCAGAGGCAACATGGCCATGGGGGCGTCAAGGCTGAGGGAAAACAGAGTCTAGTTTTCAAAGGCACATCCAAAAACGTACAGACCTGAGTGTAAATCCTGGTGTGCGTCAAACAACTCCTGACACCTCTCTTCAGCCTTATATGCCCGGATGGTCCAGAGCCCCTGAAGGGAGGATGATAAGTGGGAAAATACCGGGCTCCGTGCTGCAGGAAGAGACAGACACAACACAGGAAGCTCAGCAAGGCTGGATGCAAGAAATGGAGATGCCTTCCGAGGCGTGAGGCTGCGTGCTCAGGGCTTTCTGGGGGGCGGGGGGCTCGGGTTTCCATAAGAGGAAACCTTGAACTCCATCAACTTTGCATCACTTAAAAAAAAGGAAATGAATGTCTATTCTACTGACTTCTAACCAAATTCAAACCTAGTTAATGTTCCCTTTGCTTACCTGTCCCTCAAACTCCTTTCCTTCATATTATATTACTCCCAGATATCTCTGAATAGAAATTATTTTTCACTGACTTTTTTTTAGCAGTCATATTCTAGGAAATAATTTTCCTAGAGGACTCACAACCATGAATTCGAATGAGCTATTAACACATCTGTCCCCACATTTGACTATCAATAATAAAAAGGCGGGATTGTGGTCAGTGTTTCCCGTGAACTAGAAAGCCAGGCACAGATGATTCTCTGGCAGGCTGGTTCTGTACAGTGGGCGAGGTTCTACTGGGGCTGGGGTTTATCAGCAGCCTGTAACTCAGAACAGTGCCTTTAACACCATCTGAGATGAGCCTTTTCCTCACTTATTTTTTATTGCATCAAAGTCACTGCTTGTTCATCCTGGTGGATGGGAGGGCAGAGACGACTTTCAAAATCAGGTGTCACTCTCTGTAGCCTTGCACATCAGAAAATTCAAGGTCAAATCCTGTACTTGACCCTATCCCAAGAGTTCGCACGGTAGTTTCAGAATCTGGACTCTTGAAAAATAATTTCGTTTCTTCCATGTCACACTTAGAGATATACAGGATGTCAGTCCAGTGAACAAATGGGGTTGTAAAGACAATTAAAATGGGGGACAGTGTATGGCAATCATCTGGGATCATCTTGCCTTTTCTTACCTACCCACATTCCAAAGCTATCCTGAAATGGACAATACAACATGGATGGCATTTGTCAACAGTTTCAGGCAGATAAACAAGACTGGTGTTTTCCATGACCCTGAAGCCTCTTTGGGACAAATAGCTTAATGGACTGTGTGTCTTCTTTGCAAAAGAACAAGGCAGAGAGCACACTGCAGGCCAAGTTCCTAGTTTTCTGGCATAATTTCAGGGCATCGTTAAGTGGTACGGGAGACCTTCTGGTGATTACTGTGTTTTTAATGTCCTTGTGTAAAAACTTCCAGTGCCTTTGGTGAAGGCCAAAAGGACTCTGAGAATTATTTCTTATGAGAGCTGCACAGGCAGGTATCAGAGCCCTAACAAAGGGAAGATGGTGCTTTAGGCACTGGGAACACTGGCCCAGATTAAGAAAGTTAATGTAGGTCCCAGTGAACTGATGACCACAGGATTCAACATTTCCTGGACTTGGCTTCCAGAAAGATGAGTTGGCATTCATCACTTAAGTTTTCTGATACAAACAAGCTCCCTTCTTTACTTTTTGGCTGTCATTGTTACACAATCATTTAAATTTTTTCCTATTTTCACACATGTATACAATGTGTTTTGATTTTTTTCTCTTCAATTACCTTCTCTTCTTCCTCCACCCTCCCGTTAACACCCTTACTCTTCCCCGTTAATCCTCCCCTTTTTTTCATGCCTTTTTTTTTCTTTAACCCTACTGAGTTAAATTACAGTTGCTTGCCTGATCATGGGTGGAAGGTTATTTACTATGGAATGGGCAACTTACTGGTGGCTCCACCCCTGATGAACCTACTCATCTTCTCCCAGCAACCATTAGCTGCCGTTAGCTGCTACATCTCTCTTATTTTTAAAAATGAATCCTCAGGGCTGGAGAGATTGCTCAGTGGTTAAGGCCTTCGAAGCCCAAGGACCCAGATTCTATTCTTCAGGTCCCACGTAAACCAGATGCACATGGTGGTACAAGCATCTGGAGTTCTTTTGCAGTGGCTAGAGGCCCTGGCACACCTATTCTCTCCCAATCTCTCTCTTTCTCTCCCTGTCTAGTAAATAAATAAAAACTTTTCAAAATTTTTTAAAAGATGAATTCTCTCCATATGGCCTTTAATTTTAATATTAGTGAAACATATTTGTGAATACATAATCAGACAAACTCTTGATTGTTTCATCTTCTATGATTTCCTGCAGAATAGAGTGATTCATCATAAAACACCTTCCTGTTATTCCAAAATGAGGACATTAACTAGAGCAATAGAATAAATGCATTCTACCCTCATCTCTCTTCTTATGTTCTCCAAAGGGGATTATTTTTAGCATCCACTTTTATCAATAGCCTGGGAGAAAAAGAAGGAAGAGGAGGGGGGAGGAAAAGGAGGAGGAGGAGAAGGAGAAGGAGGAGGAGAAAGAGGAGGAGAAGGAGGGGGAGAAGGAGAAGGAGAGGAGAAGGAGAAGAACAACCATGGCTTCACATCAAGTATCAGCAATAGTCAGGAAGGAAGCTCAAAGGATCAATGCTTATATTTTCAAAGCATCGAACAACGGCAACCTGTCGTCAATGATAAATACACATCATGCTTTTAAAGTACATTACTACTGACAGAGAAGTACATTTCTGACATCTCCTCCTTTCCTTACAATCTGTTCCTTTCCTTGTCATTTCTAGTGTCTTCAGAGAAAGAAAATTCCCTATTATATTTCTTCCCAATTATCTCCAACACATGAAGTCTTTTATTTAAAAAAATGCTTATTGTGGGCTGGAGAGATGGCTTAGCAGTTAAGCGCTTGCCTGTGAGGCCTAAGGACCCAGGTTCGAGGCTCGATTCTCCAGTACTCACATAGGCCAGATGCACAAGGTGGCACATGCATCTGGAGCTTGTTTGCAGTGGCTAGAGGCTGTGGTGTGCCCATTCTCTCTCTCTCTGCCTCTTTCTCTCTCTCTCTCTCTCTGTCACTCTCAAATAAATAAATAAAAATAAACAAAAATTTAAAAAATGCTTATTGTGACCAGGCGTGGTGGTGCACGCCTTTAATCCCAGCATTTGGGAGGCAGAGGTAGGAGGATCGCCATGAGTTCAAGGCCATCCTGAAAGTACATAGTGAATTCCAGGCCAGCCTGACCTAGAGTGAGACCCTATGTTGGAAAACCAAAAAAAAAAAAAAAAAAAAAAAAAAAAAAAAAGCCTATTGTGCACTTAGACTCCGTGTGTGTGTGTGTGTGTGTGTGTGTGTGTGTGTGAGAGAGAGAGAGAGGGGGAGAGGGAGAGTATGTGTGAGGAAGTATGTCATAAAGAGACAGAAAAGGTGCCTGGCTTCTTCTGGAGTATCTTTCTGTATAGGACCTCATTCTTTTCTCGTGTTAAGCTGTGCAGTTGCACCTGACAGGCCATCAGCTCTATCTGACCCAAGGGCCACCAGACTCCTGGTGAGAGGAATCCTGTGTTCCGTTACCTAAAGCGAGCCAAGTGAGAACGGCTGGAAGATGGTCTGCAGCATGTTAAAGGTCTCCTTAGATACAGAATAAGCGAAAGCTTAACACAGTGGCATGCCGTTCCCCCTCCTCCTGCCCGCGCCCCACTCACTTGTAGACTCCAGACGTTTGACATCCCTGGACGTTTCCAAGAAATACCTCCGAAGAACCAAGAAGATGATGGCAAGCGGAAGCAGCGGGATCATGATCCAAGGGATCACGGCGGCCGCCACAGCTATCACGCTGACCACGAGCAGAAGCGTCTGGAACACAAGAACAGAGACAGGGCCTCCTTAACAAGAACCTGACTTCGTAAAAGGACTGTACGCGCCCACTTCCGGTGAGGATTCCACTCCTTTCCTCACAAGCCCTGTTGGAATCGCAGGGAATGCTTACCCATGCCAAGAAATAACAAAGAGGTAGAAATGGAAAATGAGACATCTCCACCACACCTGCCAAGGCACAGGGCACACTGCATAAGAAATGGGGAAGCCGGGCGTGGTGGGAGGCAGAGGTAGGAGGATCGCTGTGAGTTCGAAGCCAGCCTGAGACTACATGGTGAATTCCAGATCAGCCTGAGCTACAGTGAGACCCTACCTCGAAAAACCAAAAAGAGGTGGTGAGAAAAATGTAAAAGTCAAAGGCTGGGGAGGAGTGCTTTGGAATGCCATCTTCTAGACACAAAGTGGCCACAGCATTCCTGACCCCAGTATGGCTGCTGTGACCCACACCATACTGAGCCCATTTCCATGACATCATGAATAAGGGAGGAGGGATAAAAAAAAAACAAAACAGACAGACATCAAAATAGAAGAAGGACTAGTTAGAGAGAAGAAAGGATTGAGTGAAAAGAGGATGGGGGAGCAAAAGGGAATAATGAGAGGGGCTTATGATCAAACCTCATTATGTATACATATGAAAATGGTCAATGAAAAAAAAATTAAAACAAAATAAAAGAAAGGGAGGGGGGAAGGAAGAAGGGGGAGAATTCTACTCCACAGCTAAAGATTTAAACTGGCTTTCTCCTTTTCTGGGCACAGGTTGCCAGAAATGAGCTCTTTGCTTGTGCATCACTGAGGTCTCTGGATTCTTTGCCTACTCAAACTGCTTGCCACATGCTGTAGTGACGTCTACGGATCTGTAACACTTTGGGATTCCATCCTTCTAAGAGTCTCTGCTTTCTTTCAAATCTATAACATACAGAAAACAAAACATCTGCCTCAGCCACAGGGCCATTGAGGGTGTCAAAATGAAATCCTCCTTTACATGGTGTTTGGCACACAGCAGGCATGTGGTTCTTTAAATAAACAAACAAATAAATCCATTAATAAGATCTATGAGCCCAAAGATTCTTAAGACAATCGCAAAGTTGTTGTCTCTGGTGTTTTTTTATATATAATTTTTAATTTTTATTTATTTATTTATTAGAGAGAGGGAGTGAGAATGGGCACACTAGGGCCTCTAACCACTGCAAATGAACTCCAGACTTATGTGCCACCATGTGCATCTAGCTTACATGGGACCTGGAAAATCGAACCTGGGTCCTTGGCGCCTTGACCACTAAGCCATCTTTCCAGCCCTGTTGTGATTGTAATGTGATATTCCACGTCCCACGTGTGTGAACACTTGATCCCTATGTGGTGGAACTGTTTGGGGAGGTTATGGAATCTTTAGGAGGGAGAGCCTCACTGGAGGAAGTGGGTCACTGGAGCTGGACCCTGAGGTGTGCAGCTCAATACCACTTCCTCTCCATTCTCTGCTCCCAGTACTGTCAGGATATGAAGAGTCCTGGGATCTCAGCTGCAAGCTCTTCCTACCAGGGGTCTTCCTGTCACAGGCCCATCCCTCCAGGGAGGACTACAGGTCCTCTAACTGTAAGCCAAAATAAACCATTCCTCCCTTACATTGCTTATCAGGGATTTGGTCACAGCAATAAGAAAAGTAATTAATATAAACAAACAGATGGCTCATTCTAACTACTGGAACAGCTGCGTACCAGCGCTCAAGGATGTATCAGAGAAGGTTTCCTAAATGTACCTATCTATCATGTTTAAAATCTATCTTGTTTCAATATGCACTTTAGACAAGAAGATGGCCAATATGTAATTTTGTCCACTCCACCCATATATTTTCCCTAACTCCAGGGTGATTAAATACCCTTAGGGAAATGGAGGCAACTCAACATTTTAAAAACTCTTTTAAATCCAGAACCCTTTTCTGTTTCTTTTTTTTTGGGGGGGGGCAGGGTTTCGAGGTAGTGTCTCTCTCTAGCTCAGGCTGACCTGGAATTCACTATGTAGTCTCAGGGTGCCATCAAACTCACAGCGATCCTCCTACCTCTGCCTCCCAAGTGCTAGGATTAAAGGTGTACGCCACCACACCTGGCTTCAAGCCTTTTTTCCCCCCTTCAACCCTGAAAATGGCTGAGCATATCTAGAACACTAAGGGAAAAGGTGCCCGATCTCTGAATCAACAGCACTAAACCAGATATGTCCTAACCACAGCCAATATTTCAGAAAAGAGCAATTTGATATTTGTTATTCAATGCCTCTTTAACTTGTACGTCAATATCAATAGAAAACCCCAAAGCAAATCCCACTGTCCAGTCTAGGCTGGCCTTCATGTAAGCAAGCATCCCAGTTTGGGCGTGCACTGATGAAGACAGAGAGCAGCAGTCACCACCCTGAGAATATGTCTCATGCGGACCACATTCTCAGAAAAGATGCTGCTCTGTGAGCAGCTGTTTCCAAGACATCTAAATGAACCTGAAATGTACCACTGTACTGAAGAAAATGTTTACACCCAGTTAGGCATCAAAGAAAGAAATAATCGTTCTTCCCTCTGAAAAGCAGGACCAGGGCTGGAGAGATGGTTTATTAGTTAAGGTATTTGTCTGCAAAGCCAAAGGATCCCAGTTCGACTCTCCAGGACCCACATAAGCCAGATGCACAAGGGGGTACATACGTCGTTTGCAGTGGCTGGAGGCCCTGGTATAGCCATTCTCTCTCTTTGCCACTTTCTCTCAAATAAATGAATAAACAAACAGATAAATAAACATTTTTAAAAATTTTTTTTTTAAAAACAGGACCAAAAAATGAAGGGTGAATATTTTCCATGCTTGATAGACATCTGTGTTTGAATAGTACTTTAAAAAACTATAAATTTCCTGGCTGGAGAGATGGCTCCATGGATAAGGTACTTGTTTGCAAAGTCTGACAGCCTGAGTTTGATTTCCCAGTGTAAAGCCAGATGCAGAAAGTGGTGCATGCATCTGGAGTTTGTTTGCAACAGCTAGAGGCCCTATTCATTCATGCCTATTCATTCTCATTATTCCCCCCTTCAAATAAATAAATATATTAAAATTCCTTAAAAACCATAAATTTCCTCAGAACAACTCACCTTTTAATGCCAGCTGTGGTAGCACATGCCTGTCATCCCAGCACTTGGGAAGCCAGAACAGGATGGCTCTGAGCTTGAAGCTAGCTTGGGCCACACAGACCCCATGCCCAGCAAATAAAACATGCAAACAACAACAAACACACAGAAAAAATAGATAGCCTAGCCCCACTTGCTATTCTCCCACTCCCTACTTCCTCCCTTCTGATGTGACAGTGTGACAAAGGGTTCCTGTTCCCGCCATCATGAACCTCCATTCAAATCTGTAAGCTGAAAGCAAACCCTCTATTTCTTTCCTAGGTTGTTTCTGGCCAGGTATTCTTGTCCCAAGAATGAGAAAGTAACTGACGCAGAAAATTGGTACCAAGAAGTTGGGCTGTTGCTGTGATAACCTGACCATGTGGTTCTTACATTCTTTCAGAATTGGTTTGCAGGGGGAGTAGGGAAGGCTTTGGAACTTTGTAGTAGAGAAGCCTCACCATGCCAGTGGATAGTTTGGAAAACAAGAAGGCTGAAAAAAATGTGCACTGCAGCATCCAGGCTTAAGAGGTTTCAGAGGGAATGAAGGACTTTATTGGGAACGGGGCTAGAGACAGTTCATATGATAGTCTGACAAAGCAACTGGCTTCATTCTGCCTGTGTCTTGAGAACTTGAAGGAAGCTGAATTTAAAAGCCATGGATTAGGTGCTGGAGAGATGGCTTAGCAGTTAAGGTGTTTGCCTGAAAAACCAAAGGATCCCAGTTTGATTCTTCAGGACCCACATAAGTCAGATGCACAAAGGGGCGCATGCATCTGAAGTTCTTTTCCAGTGGCTGGAGGCCCTGGGGTGCCCATTCTCTCTCATAAATAAATAAATAAATAAATAAATAAATAAATAAATAAATTTTAAAAAAATAAAAGCCATGGATAGATAGATAAACAGACAAACAAACAAACAAGGCCATGGACTAGAGTAAGTGACACGGATTTTCATAGCTACCTTGATTCAAATCTACACTGAAAGACCAAACTATAGAGCCAAAAGATATGAAAAAAACATTAAGTTTGACAGGCAAAAAAACATAAGCAAATTTAAAGCCCTAGGCCCGGACCCTGCAGCCCCTCTGGCTGTAACTGTTACAGAGATTGCCATCATTAAAGGCAAGTCTACAACTCTGCACTGGGACAGTAGTAAGGATGGTCATACGAGTGGACAAACCCTAATCCATTGCTAGTAAGAATGTGAATTCTTTTGAAGGGTAAAGGCCCGGGAGAAGAATGCTAAAGGCAGTTTCTGCTTCCCAAAGCGAGCATACAGCGACTGCTAAAACTGAGACCTCAGGCCAAGCTTCATCCCACTCCCAACACCAAAACTCAAGCAGCATTGCCCATGTGATAGTGCTTTTGGAAAAATGTAAAATTCAAGGAACAGGGGAGTCATGTAATATTTACATCACATTTTCAGAGAGCCACAGAGACTAAGCAATGAGAAGGGGTTGGAAGCCCTGCAAAAAGGCCCTGAGGACGCCATTGTATAAAGCTGTGAAGGTGAATTGAAGGTTATAGTGAAGACTCTTGGATTCTTGAGATGCTAGGACTATTGAATGGCAGCCATGGAAAGCTGTGGGCTTGGGGAGAGAGGCTGCAGGTAGCACAGTGTGAAAGGCAAACCTACACATACCTTTTAGAGGCAAGATTATGACATTACAAGTCCCAGATAACTATATATGGAAGCTACAGAAATTTTTTGTTGTTGTTTTGTGGTAGGGTTTCACTCTAGCCCAGACTGACTTGGAACTCACTATGTAGTCTCAGGGTGGCCTTGAACTCATGGCAATCCTCCTACCTCTGCCTCCTGAGTGCTGGGATTAAAGGCATGCGGCACCGCACCTGGCAATTTTTTTTTTTTTAATTTGAGAGAGAGACACAGAGAGAGAGGAAGAGGCAGAGAGAGAGAATGGGTGAGCCAGCAGCCTCTCAGCTGCTGTGAATGAACTCCAGGCGCGTGTGCCTTTTTGTGGGCACGCAAGGCATTGTGCCCTTGCGTCTGGCTAAACGTGGGACTTAGAGACTCGAACAGGCATTCTTAGGCTTCGCAGGCAGGTGCCTTAACCATTAAAAGCCATCTCTCCAGCCTGGAGCTACAAGATTTGATGTTTACCCTGCTTGAGTCTTGCTTGGTCCAAGCTTTCCTTGCTACTCTTACTCCTTGGAATGTGGATATTTACTCCGGGCCGTCATAGATTGGAGGTATGTAACTTGTGTTTTGATGTTCTAGGAGCTCACGGTTAAGAGGTTTCCTGAGTCTCAGAAAAGACTCTGAACCTCTGAACAGTGTTTCAACTGGTAAAAGACTACAGGACATTTGAAGTTGGACTGAACACATTTTACATCATGAAATGGCCATAGTCCATGGGGTTTACGAGCAGAATGGAGTGGCTTGAATGTAAAAGTGTCCCCCAATAGACTCGTGTGTTTGAATACTTCGTACCAAGCAGTTAGTGCTGTTCTGGAAGGTTGTGAACCTTTAGGAGTTATGAGATGAAGTGACACTGGGGGTGGGTCTTAAGGGATTTGCCCCACTTGTTCTTTCTTTCTCCACTTCCTCCCTGCTTGTGTCGATGTGATTCCTGCTCATGCCAGGCTTTACCCTCCGTCATGAACTCTATCCTCTGGAACTGTAAACCTAACATAAACTAAACCCTTTCCTTCTTAAAAAAAAAATAATAAAAGATTCTTCTTTAGAAATAGCATCATACCTTAACAATACAGTTTCTTTAAACACATTCTTTTCGTGCGCAAACTTTTAATTACAAGACCTGTTTTCTTTTGGCATTTACCTCACAAACTATTTTCAATTCTATGGGCATTCCTAGATGTCTACCTACAATTTACCTTAAACTTAACTCCATGGGAATTCTGTTCCTGCTAGTCTATAGGAAGTGTGTGCCAAAGAACATGTTTCCTATAAATAGTGGTAAAAATGTATTCTTGGTCTCTAGAAATAATCATGTCATCCATCTTTTGGCTTACTCCATTCCTTATCTGAACTCTAATACCTGTCTTAAGAACAAAGTTAAAACAGTTTATTTTCTCATAAGGCCACTTAGTATATGGTACTTTTATTATTTGTTTACAGTCTTAAAAAAACACACACAAAATCAGAATGATCAATATCACTAACACCTTAGTGGAGCTGGAAAGCTTTTAAATCTGCTGCCAGTGAGACTGCAGGATTTTGTTCCAAGATGTGATAAGTGCAAATCATCCAGATTGCCTTCAACTACTACCGATGCTGCAGAAGATACGACGAGTGTAATAAGCAAAGCAGGAGTCACTTCTTGGCAAGCAAATATGGCAAAGATGTTCTTCTGATTTAGAGAGGGAAAAAAATGATGCTTTGTTTTTGATCAGTAAGCTGTTGACTCATATGGGTGTAAAAGAGATTCTTCTATGTATTATTCAGGATACACAAGATTTAAAAAAAAAAAAAATCACCTCTGCATGAAATAACTACCCCAACAAACTGTGTTGGTGGGTAGTACAGAATTCTAATGAAGACACTGAAATTTTGAACAGGCATCCAGACTTCCAAAAGTACAAAAAAATAATCGTGTAATTCCTATCACATGATACTAGTCACTTTTTAGTTAAAGGGTGGGTTCAAGCCAAGGGGAAAACACAGAAGGCCTTAGATGTCAGCCCCTAAGCTTCAACCCAGAGAGCGTCTGCATTATATCAGTGTGTGTAACTTACACACTAACGTGGCATCCTGCATACCTCCAAGAGCTCCCAGGTCAGCACGGATTCCCAGGTCTAATATCTGTCATTATAAAACCACCCTGGGCTATCTTGCTTTATAATACCCATGTCTTTTGATCTCAACCAAGTCAGCTATCTTGGTTAAATCAGCAATGAATGGTATTTGGTATATATTACTTGTGCGTGGAGGTCTACATAAACCTTTTTGAAGAGTAAGCTTTTTAAAACCCTGGTTCCAGGCACTTCTACATTCTTTCGTCATTTGGATGATCGGATCTCTTCACTTCCACAGTAGCCCTGAGACTTGTGTCATCCTACGGTTACCTCCATCCTCTGAGTCAAAGCTCACCACACCGCAGAGAGAATGACCTGCAGTTACCATGTGTTTGTCAATGCAGTAGAAGGTTATCTCTTCCTTCCTTTGTAGTCAGCACATCTCACGGATGGAAAGCTTCCTTCCCACCTTTCCCAGTGTTTTCTTTGCTTGCGACAAAATTCAAGGCTGGAGTCTGAAGATAGACTACTTTGAACAGTGACAAGAAGCCTGTCTGTCACAACCACTGTGAAGAGAGGAACTTTTAATTCAAGACAGAATCTGGATGAAAATTATTTCAAAAAAGGATCAAGTGATCCACGCATAAATAAATTTATATGAACCTAAAAACAGTTCCAAAATAGTACAGCAAAATCTGGCAGTATTCAGAAGAAATAGCCAAGTCTACACTCACAGTGGAAAATTTTGGCACACATATTTCAATAAATGCTAGAATAAGCAGAGAAAAATCAATGTAAAGCCAGGCATGGTGGCGCATGCCTTTAATCCCAGCACTTGGGAAGCAGAGGTAGGAGGATCACCATGAGTTCGAGGCCACCCTGAGACTACATAGTTAATTCCAGGTCAGCCTGGACCAGAGTGAGACCCTACCTCAAAAACAAAAAAAAACAAAAAATAAATAAATAAAATAAAAAAATAAAATCAATGCAGGCAGAGAGTTTATGATGAATAAGCCTGACCTAATGATGACCAATGGCCATAACACCACAGCCATTAAAACTTCTAGAAGAGTTCTGATGGACAAGCAACACAATGATGACCAGTGGCTATAACACCATAGCCAAGAAAACCACATTCTTCTCCAGCACATGGCCGCCTGTGCCCTAAACCAAGTGTCAAAAAACTTCACGTGACAAGAATGCAGTAACAAGGTAATGTGAAAAAAAAATAACTGTCTTGTAAATCCAGCTACATACTTCTACATAAAACCTAGTTACAAAGTTATATTAAAATGAAGGCATTTGCAAAAAAAGAAGATGAAAATGAAATGATATGAACATTTGGAAATTTCAACTAATGCTATGCTTAGAGGTAAATGTATAGCCTTAAACGTTTTTTTAATGAGACTGACAAGGTACCTACTGTGCTAACAAGGCACATAAACATATTTACTTATTTATTTATTTATTTATTTATTTATTTATTTATAATTATTTTATTTATTTTTGGAGAGAGACACAGAGAGAGACAGACAGAAATGGAGACAGAGATGGGCGCACCAGCAGTGTCTCAGCTGCTGCGAACGAAATCCAGATGTGTGCGCCCCCTTGTGGTCAAGTGCGGCATTGCGCCCTTGCGTCACTTTGCATCTGGCTAAACGTGGGACCTGGAGATTGGAACCGCTGGAGATTGGAACCAGCGTTCTTAGGCTTAGCAGGCAGGCGCCTTAACCACTAAGCCATCTCTCCAACCCTATATTCATTTTTAAAAGGCTAAAAGCCAAGGGTCTAGAACCAGACATTAAGAAGATAGATAAAAGTTACAGTGTTGTAGACCTGTAATCTATCTAAAAATATTTTTATTTATTTGCAAGCAGAGAAAGAGATACAGAGAAAAGAGACAGAAAGAATGGGTGCACCAGGACCTCCAGATGCTGCAAAAGAACTCCAGCTGCATGTGCCACTTTGCATCTGACTTTATGTGTCTAGTGTGTAACTGAAACTGGATTGCTAGGCAAGTGTGTTAATTGCTGAGCCAGTTTTCCAGACTGAGATGCCAATTTCTCTTAAGCAAGCAAAATGAGATAAACCATTTTTAAATTATTTTACTTTTTAACAGATACAGATAAATAGATAGATGAATAGATAGATAGATAGACAGACAGACAGATAGGTGATAGAGAGATAGTGGGAGAATGGCTATATAAAGGATTTTTGCCACCACATACAAACTCCAGAAGCATGTGTGACTATGCATCTGACTTTACGTGGGTATTGGGGAATCAAAGCCAGGCTGCCAGGCTTTGTAAGCAAGTGGCTTTAACAAATGAGTCATTTCTCTAGTCCCCAAAATAACAATTTTATAAACCCTTTTCATTTCATTTTATTTCATTTCAAGAAAGAGGGGAGCAATGTGCCACTCATGGTTCTACTACAGGAACAGAACCAGAACCAGAGAAATGTGGAAAGATGCATTCCAGTTGTCTTATGTGATTTAGGGCTGGGGAGGCAAGGACAAAAGCCACACAGCCAACTGCAGGATGGGCAGAAGGTGAAGCCATTATCCACAGGCAGCATTTCCTCTGCCTCACCTCCTAAGGCCTTTAAATCTATGGAATCAAACTCACCAAGATGACCCAGGTATATTCTTCCTTACCTGAAATCAACTGATTATAGAATTAATCACAGCTCTAAAATACCTTCAACATCAAAGTTCCATCTGAGTGAATAAGTAGGAACTGTAGTTAGGCTCACACATAAAGCTGACCATCACAAGACGGGCGCGTTGGTGCACGCCTTTAATCCCAGCAGTCCGGAGGCAGAGGTAGAAGGATTGCTGTGAGTTTGAGACCACAGTGAGTTCCAGGTCAGCCTGAGCCAGAGTGAGACCCTACCTCAAACTATAAAAAAAAAAAAAAAAAAAAAAAAAAAAAAAAAAAAAACTGACCATCACAAGGAAACAAAACAAAACAAAACAAACTCTTCATTCCTTTTGTTATTGTCTGTAACTCAAATACCAGATGCGTACAAAGTATCTCCAAAGAGCCGGGTGTGGTGGCGCACACCTTTAATCCCAGCACCAGGAGGCAGAGGTAGGAGGATCGCTGCGAGTTTGAGGCCACCCTGAGAGACTACAGAGTGAGTTCCAGGTCAGCCTGAACCAGAGTGAGACCCTACCTCGAAAAACCAAAAAAAAAAAAAAAACCCTCAAGCAAATTAAAGATTCATATCGTTCCTGAACAATGAATACCGGTCAATTTAACCCCAAAATATGTGCTAGTAAAATTTACGATAAAAAGAGTAAAGAAAAATAATTATGACTGCCCCGGAGAGTGTTCTAAAAATAACCCTTGGCCAAAATTAAACACTTACATTTTATTTAAAATATTGTATACTCTCAGCAAATTAGGAATTAAAGGAAACTTTCTAATCTACTTAAATAAAAGCACCCACAACTGTAACTAACATCCCTTTTGATGTGAAAATACTAAAGGCTTTCGCCCTAAATGTGTAAGATCTAATTAGTTCTATTCAGCATTATGCTAAAAGCTCAAATCATGAAAACAAGTCAAGAAAATGCTATGAAAGTCATAGATACTGGGGAGTGGCAACACTGGTTATTTACAGACAACACAATTATATATGTAAACAAAATCAATGGAATTTTTATCAACTTAGAAAATATCAGGGGAATTCAGCATTACCAAGGACACACTGTCAATACACATAAATCATTGACTTTTATAAGCCAGCAAAAAATAACTGGACCATATTTAAAGCAATCTCATAAATAGGATCAGGAAAAGAAAATCACTCATTGAGGAATGAAAGAACAAAGGACTGCATGAAGTCTGCACTGAAGACTCTGGAGCAGAAGTGCTCTGGAATGTGGGTTACCTGACACAGAGAGGTCAATGGATTCATGACCCCATACCAGCCGCTGTGATGTGCATAACACTTGCATAATACTAGGCGCAGTAACACATCATAGATGATGGGGGGAGAGAGAAGGAGGTTGTCAAAATAGAAGAGGGAATATCTGGAAAGAAGAACGGTTCAGTGGAGGGGGATTGGGAAGGGGAGAACAAAGGAAGGTGGTGGGAGAGAATTAAGTAAATTCTTTAATACAGATATTTTGTTTAAAAAAGAAAATTATAAGACATCTCTGGAGGGGATTATGATCACAGTACATTGTGTATATGTATGGAGGACGTCAATAAAAAGTTAAAAAAGGAGTGATACCCTTCCTTTGGCTCTTACATTCTTTCCACCACCTGTGCCTAGCAATACCTTCACAAGACCCTCATGATAGGAGAAAAGATGATGACATCAAATTAAAAGGGAGACTGATGGAGAGAGGGAGGGGATATGAGGGAGAGTAGAGTTCTGAAGGGGAATGGGGGGAGGGGAGGGAAATCTCATGGTTTATTGTCTGTAAGTATAGAAGTTGTCAATAAAAAATAAAAATTAAGCTGGGCGAGGTGGCACATGCCTTTAATCCCAGCACTCGGGAGGCAGAGCTAGGAGGATCGCCAAGAGTTCAAGGCCACCCAGAGACTACATAGTGAATTCCAGGTCAGCCTGGACCAGAGTGAGACCCTACCTCACAAAACCAAAATAAATAAATAAATAAATAAATAAAATAAAATAAAATAAAAAATTTTTAAAAAGTTTAAAAACATTTCTGATAAAAAGAAGATGTAAATGAATGGATATATGTGCCAAGTTAGGCTCATGCTGATAACTCAAACACTGAATTGATTGATGGCTCAAAGGCAATATTAATCAAATTAAGCAAGCCTTCAAAACTTGACACAGTGACTTTAAAATTTAAAGATTTAGGGCTGGAGGGATGTTTGGTGGTTAAGGCACTTGCCAAAAGACCCAGGTTTGATTCCCCAGAACCCATGAAAGCCAGATGCACAAGGTGGCACATGCATCTGGACTTCATTTGCAGGGGCTAGAGGCCCTGGCATGTCAATTCTCTCTTTCTCTCTTCTCTCTTCTCTCTCTCTCTCTCTGTCTCTAAAATAAATAATTTAAAAAAAAAACTTAAAGATTTTTATTTATTTACTTACTTGAGAGAGAGAGACAGAGAAAGAAATGGCACGCCAGGGCTTCCCGCCCCTACAAATGAACTCCAAATGCATGTGCCACCTTGTGCATCTGGTTTATGTGGGTCCTGGGGAATCAAACCGCAGTCCTTTGGCTTTGCAGGCAAGTGCCTTAACTGCTAAGCCATCTGTCTACCCCAAACTTAAATGCAGAATCTTGACAAAGAAATACAAAGTAAGGTCTTAAACTACTAGATTTCAAGTCTTTCTAATATGAATAATAAGGAAAAACACTGAAGTATGCACAAAAGAACAAACAGATCAGTGGAATCAACTTCTCATTTCATGTAACAAAACTAATTCAAAATACATCCATGCTTTGAAAAGATAGACCATAAGAAAGTATTGCCAGGTGTGGTGGTAGAAGCCTGTAATACCAGACTGGGGAGGCACAGGGAGGAAGGAGAATTCCCATAAGTTCAAGACCAGCCTGGTCTACACAGTAAGTTCTAGACTAGTCAAGACTAGATAATGAGATTCTTTCAAAAACTGGAAGGAAGGGAGGGAAGGAGGAAGGGAAGAAGAGAAGGAAGAAAGGAGGGATCTATATAACCCTCAGGATATGCAAAGATATCCGAGGACACACACATGAAAATAAACATGATATACACAAAGAAAAGATCAACATCAGCTTTTGTTGAAAAGCAAAATCTACTCACTAAAGATATCATTAAGGACATAATAAAGAAAACCACTAACAGGAAGAAAATAAAAAGAACTAATGTTATACATACATACACATAAACTTAGGTGTTCTGAATGCTAGGTTCCCAGCTGATGGAGATTTGGAAATTAAAGCCTCCTGGAGGCAGTGTACTGTTGGGGGTGGGCTTAAGGCTATTATAACCAGTTTCCCCTTGCCAGTGTTTGGCACACTCTCCTGTTCCTATTGTCTATCTGATATTGGCCAGAGGGGGGATATCCATCCTCTGCTCATGCCATCGTTTCCCCTGCCATCATGGAGCTTCTCCCTTGAGCCTTAAAGCCAAAAGAAACCTATTTTTTCCCACAAGCTGCTCTTGTTCGGGTGATTTCTGCCAGCAATGCAAACCTGACTGCAACAGTAAAGTTGGTACCGAGAAGCGGGATTGCCGCTAGACACCTGACTGTGTGGCTTTGGCCTTTTGGAGCCGATTTTCAAAAGGAATGTGGAAGGATTTGAAACCTTGGCCTAAGAGATTCCTTGCAGTTGGGTAAGTACAGCTTGATGGACTCTTCTGGTCAGAATTGAAAGACATGAATGCAGTAAAACTGTGGACTGTAAGGTTTGGTTTGTGAGGATGAGAAAGAGCTAGAAGCAGTTTGAGAGGCTTGCTGTTATGGTTGAGTCCTGAGAAGTTGTGCAGTGTTGCTTTGCATAGAAACGGACTGGTGTATGCAGAGGGATACAGCACAGAAAGAAGTCTTTGGGCCGAAACTGTAGCTTGTTCAGCTGTAATTGTATGAGAGATTACAACCTTTGAGATTAGGGCAATAGGAAGAATGTAGACTCTTTTGAAGGGGCCTGAATGCTGAAGGAGTGTCCTGTTCTTCAAAGTCTGCTTTATTCTTCCCCTGGATTAACAAATTGGCCCCCTACCTGGTATTATGGAGTATAAGAAATACAAGAAAGAGAGGGTCATTGAATTTGCAACACAGTCTTGTGTTTTGGAAATGGCCATGGGCAGTGTGTAGCAGTTTTGGGGGTTGCCTGCATAGAGACCCCATGGAGCCATGAGGATGAACTGTGGGTTGCAGTGGAGACTCAGTGGAGATGCTGGGACCATGAGATGGCTGCTAAGGAAAGCTGCTGGCCCCGGATGAAGTTTTCCAGCACTGTGAATAGCCCAGCTGGAGGGGTGGAATTGTACCTCCAGAGACTTGTTGCTGGTTATAATTATCAGACTTGGGAGATTTGTCACTGGCCAGAGCTGTTGGACTTGAAGCTACAAAATTTGATGTTTGCCCTAGTTGTTTTAAATCTTGTATTGGCTGAATATTTCTTTGCTATGCCCATTGCAATCTTTTGAAGTGTGAACATTTATTTTGTGCCATTATGGGTTTGGGAATTTTTTGGTATTATGGCTCAGTTAAAAGACCTTAGACTATGGGAATGTTTGAACATCATATGGTTATCAATTTATGAGGACCAGGGATAGAATGTGGTGGTTTGATTCAGGTCCCTCATAAACTTAGGTGTTCTGAATGCTAGGTTCCCAGCTGATGGAGATTTGGAAATTAAAGCCTCCTGGAGGTGGTGTATTGTTGGGGGGGGCTTATGGGTATTATAGCCAGTTTCCCTGTGCCAGTGTTTGGCACACTCTCCTGTTCCTGTTGTCCACCTGATGCTGGCCAGAAGTGATGATCACCCTCTGCTCATGTCATTGTTTCCCCTGCCATCATGGAACTTCCCCCTTGAGTCAAAATAAACCTCTTTTATCCCCACAAACTGCTCTTGGTTGGGTGATTTCTGCCAGCAATGAGAACCTGACTGCAACACATATACTCTGATAAATCAACCATGACATATTCAAAAACTAATAATAAGCAGGAGGCTGGGGAGATGGCTCAGTGGATGAAGTGCTTGTTGCTCAAGCCTGAGTACCTGAGTTCCTCCAGACCTCACATAAAAAGCTGATCTGGGCATGGTGGCGCCTGCCTTTATTTCCAGCACTTGGGAGGCAGAGGTAGGAGGACCACTGTGAATTCAGGGCCATCCTGAGACTACATAGTGAAATCCAGGTCAGCCTTGGCTAGAGCAAGACCCTACCTAAAACAAATCAAAACAAAACAACCTGGAAGCTGTGGTGGGCTTCTGTCATTCTAGCATGCTAATGGCAAGACAGGAGGCAGAGACAGGACAATCAATAACCAACTGTGTGCCTCAAAACAAACGTGGCTCCTGAACCACAAAGACATCTCTCCCTAAGGGTCCAATGGGCTGTCCACTGTGAAGCTCCAGCTGTATATCTGCCTAGGAATTGGACTCAGATGACCATCAGTGACCACTCAATCAGTGCAACAGGGATAGGGCTGCCAGGAACAAGCAGGCGACAACCGCAGGCCAGGATTTGTTACAACGAAACATGTTCTCATCAACAGAAATGGACTCATCCAGCCATAAAGCGGAAAATGAAAGGTTTTAATAAGACAGAAGGAAGTCCACCAATTCAATCCTTTCTTGTTCATCTTATCATGAAAACTCACTGGATACACAGGCCAAAATGAAGGCCATCAATGACTCCAAAGACTCTCATGTTAGGAAAGATTCAGCCGTTTTACTGTCCTGAGTAACAAATGAATTTTAGAACTGCAAAGAATGAAAGCTGTCAAGGAGAGGGTCACATTGGACTGCTACTGTTTGGCCATGGACACCATTCAACAATGCCAGGATGCAGCGTTCTGCACTCTGCAGAACACCACCAAGTCTAATAAAAATGAATTCCTCCACTCTGGAGAGATGGCTTAGTGGTTAAAAGCACCTGCCTGCAAAACCTAAGGACCCAGGTTCAATTCTCCAGTACCCATGTAAGCCAGATGCACAAGGTGGCGCATACATCTGGAGTTAATTTGCAGTGGCTGAAGGCCCTGGTGTGCCCATTTTCTCTCTAGATCTGCCTCTCTTCCTCTCTCTCTCAAATAAGCAAATAAAAAAAATTTTTTTAATGGGTTCCTCTGGTTCTGTTCTTTAGGTCTTAATTAGCTGCTTATTAAGCTACAACCATTATCATAGGAGCACACATGCTGGAACAAATTAGAATGCTCGTTGCCAGCCTGGAAGCTTGAGTGGATCCCCGGTGACCAACTGTCACCACACTGATGTGGACAGTGCTTGGAAGTGTGCTAACTATCTCACTGGCAAACCCCCAACCACCTCCTCTTTCATTAAGAAAAGAAAGGTTTGGGAATCATAGGCATGGGACTGTGTGAATCCTATCACCCGATCGCAGAACCCCTGCAGGTCAATATTTCCAGTAACCTACATCATCAATTTCCCTGTCTACAGCAATTTCCCTGTCTACTTCAGCCTGGCAGCTGGCACGAAGTATGATCTCTGCAGTTGGCACTTTCACACAGACAGTTCCCTCCTTCTCCTTGCAAATACACCCACTAAAACTCTTTGGTTGATTTTGAAAGCATTTAAAAAACAAAAACAAAAACGTGATTCAGTTAAAATGAATGAGTGCACTTTTTTTCAAGAGCCAGTACGCCAGAGATCTTTGGAAATGAAGACCAAGGCAACCCAAACTAACTTTGTCTTTTGTCCCAGAGGGATTTGGTGGGGGGTGGAGGGAAAGGAATGAACAAACCGCAGAAATCTCAAAATGACCAGGTCATTGTTCAGTGTGCTTTCTACACACTTTCCCTGACATCTCCGCACAATGCAAGGCAAGGGTCAGGGGGACTGAGACAAGTCCAGCCAGTTCTACACTCAGGCATCTATTAAAGCCAGTGACCCAACCTATTATCCCCACATCTTACGCTGGCTTTGTTCTCTGCATCCTGATGCAGCAGCCTTTCGGACTCCTCCCCTCGGCTCCCCAAGGAAGAAATAACTGAGGAACACCTCCTCCACATTTTCCTTGGCTTGGGCATTTTCACTTCATAAAGGGACAGTCAATGTGTTTTGTGTGGGGGGAGGAGGCAATGACATGTTCAGTGGTGGTCCCCCACTACAGCGGCATTGGTGGTTCAAGTAGCCTCAGGATTAGCCCTTTGTGTCCCATGAATGGATATGAAAAGTCAGTTATTTAAGCTCAGTCAAGCTGTTGATTTTTTTTTTTTTTTTTTTGAGATGAGGGGTGTGTGGGGAAGAAAGGATTTGCAATTCGTTTCTTCTAAATAAATGACAGCATTTTGCTGAGGGTAGCTGTGTGCAAGTTTGCATATTCAGAGCAGTTCCAAATTTACCAAAAAAAAAAGTGTTAAATCCTACTTCTAGACTGTAACTTAATTTTCAATTGCTTTGCTAGTAGGAGGACCTCTTGGAAAGGATAATATTCACTACAAAAATTCCAGATAACTAGGATCATTCAAGGCGACTGGGGACCAAGGAAGCTTCACAGTCAGTATGGAAACACCATTAACATGAAATGGTGAGTGCTCAGTGGTCTATTTGGAAAACAACTGGTTTGATAATATAATTCTAAATGGAAAAAGTCATTACAATCTTTAGAGATAACAAACCTAGAATCTGGGATGCAAATGTGCATGTGTGTGGGTCTGGTTATCTGACAATTACTGTAACATAACATAGATTCCCCCACTTTAAAAGAATGGTGTATTAAAATTAAATAAAATAAACACATGTTTTAGCCGGGCATGGTGGTGCATGCCTTTAATCCCAGCACTTGGGAGGCAGAGGTAGGAGGATCGCCATGAGTTCGAGGCCATGCTGAGATTACATAGTGAATTTCAGGTCAGCCTGTACCAGAGCAAGACCCTACCTCAAAAAAAAAAAAAAAAACATGTTTTATTTAGTGCATAGCATGTGCTTAGAAAAGTTTTGTTGAAATGAAGAGTTGAACATGGGTCTCCTTAGGCTTTGCAGGCAAGTGCCCTTAACTGCTAAGGCATCTCTCCAGCCCTCCTTCAACCTTTTGAGATGAGTTCTCTCTCATTGTTTTATCTCTCATGCCAGTCTAGCCGGCCCAGACCATGAACTCCCAGAGTCTCCTGCTCTGCCTCCCGTTGTCATAGTCCCCACTCAGCATCCAGCCTGACCCAGGACCCGGGATAAGCAGACCTGAAATCATGAACCTGTAACCGCAGGCAGGAATTAGAACCTATGTCCAAGTTGATTTGCTTTTGCTTTGCTTTGCTTGCCTATGATTCATGTCTTCAAAGCCAGAGTGACAGTCCCTGTCTGGCTTTTGCACTGGGAGGTCAATCTTGAGAGCTGAAGTCCCACCCACCTTTTTACCCGGTAATGCCAGAGGGGTGCCTGGCAAATACTAAACACTCCATAAATCCCCCCTCACGGGCTTAGGGCGAGGCTTAGACGAGATGTGGCAGGAGGGCTAGACTCAGCACAGTGCTTGTCCCAATGTGACGTGATCCCTCCTCTTTACTAGGGCGTGGTGACGACGGTGTCTTCACGTGTGGAGGGGCAAAGGGTACCAAACAGGAGATTGACTTTTACTACACCTTGAAGGATGACGAAGAAGGTCTATAGGAAGATTAACTAAACATGTACAAACAAATGAGACATGCACACACACACAGATACAGACACATACACAGATATAGACACACAGCCGAGAGACAGACAAATTACAAACTCACAGATATAGACATATAGCTAAGAGACAAAAACCATACACACACACACACACACACACACACACACACAAATACAGACACAACACTCAGAGACATAGACACAAGACACACATACACCCACATACAGATAGCACTACACACACAGACACACAGAGACAGCACATACACTCTCAATGGCCTGGAGTTTCTTAATAGGAGTTGGGGAGAGATTAGATTTAAGGGCTAGGTAATATGAATATTCTGGCTTTCTTACCATGAATCATATTTGGATACAAATTCTAAAGAGGCACTATGCGGTGAGGAACAGTTTCAAGGCCCTGCTCTGGCGGGTCTCAGAGGAAGCTATACTCTGATCATTTACTGAACAATCTCATAGATATATGAAAGTGTTGAGTTCAGGGGAGAAAATTTAGTCAAATACAGAATTCAACCAAGATACACAGGCCATTTCAGGAAAGAACAAAGGTGTCTGCTGAGCTCAGAGGACTGGGGCTGGGAAGAAGCACACACCATGGGATGCAGACCTTGAAGCCAGAGGAACAAAGAGACGGTGACAGGCAGGTCTTGCTTGTGATCACAAAATGCTACATGCATGGCTTGCACTTAGGAGACAAGAAAGAAGGGGGTGAGAAAAAGCATATCAAGTAAATTCTTCAGAATTAATAAAAATTAAAATGATTAATTAAAGTTTATCACATACATCGAGGACGAGCAGAATCATCAAAAACTGAGTTACAACATACTTGGCACTCGGTATAGCCTAAAAAAAAAAAAAAAAAGAAAGAAAGAAAAAGAAAAAAAAAGGGTTGGAGAGATGGCTCAGCAGTTAAGGCGCCTGCTTGCAAAGCCTGAGAAGGCCCATTCGAATCTCCAGGTCCCACATATAGCCAGACGCAAAAGTGAAGCAAGCACGCAATGTTTCACATGTGCACAAAGGGGGGCGCACACGTCTGGAGTTCATTCACAGCAGTTGAAAGGCCCTGGCGTGCCCATTCTCTCAATCTGCCTCATTCTCCCTCTCTCTGTCTCTCAAAAAAAAATTGAAAAATAATTTTTTAAAATGAGCACTCCCTCACAACCTCCTTGATCTCCCCACTCTCAGCTGATAACAGAGGTCAGAGCACTTACAAGCAAGGGCTTTAAACAACGCCAGCTCCATCAACCACAGGGCCTTTCCCTCTCCCTCCCCTCTCCACTCACAGACCAGCCTTAACCATCTCCTGGGCCAGAATCTCTGTCTTGCTCATTTCACTTTCTAGACCTTCTTGGGTGGCACTCGGAAAGGAAGAGGACCACTCAAACCCTCATACTCCTGAGAGGACAATCCCTCAGTGAGACAGCTGGAGGTGAGCCATGGAGGAGGGCTCAGGCCTTACTCCCCACTGGACTCAGGCCATCTACGCTAACCTCTCTGTCCTATAGATTCAGCCTCATGGGCTTCAGGGGCCTTCCTCCTTAAACCAGAGCCCAGTCACTCCTTGCACTCAAACAGGACTCTCTCCAGTCTACTTTCTCTAGCCTGTCCCCAGCCCCACTGTCACCAGGGAACAATGTTGCATGGGCCTAGCACTTTTCCTCTCGCCGACTCTTTGGTATTTAGCATGTCTCTCTTTCTGTGTTTTCTCCAACATGTTCTCCTGCTTTCTTCTGTTCCTTTCTCCTCCATCTCCTTCGCTTGGTTTCTCTCTGCTTTCTTGTGAAGTATGAAGCTTCCCGTATCCCTGGGCCATCTTACCCACCCTCAAAGGATCAACCGTCATGAGCTGTGTGAGGAAAATGTAGCTCTCTCTGAAACGCACTCCCATCTGCCCACAGAACAACTTCCCTGAAATCCGTAACGTCCTCAAGGTAACTAACCCAACTGAAAGTGACAGAGCTGGGAGTTGAAATTCACCTCCTGCTAAAAACCTTAACCATTTCCCTGTGCGCAGTGCTGGGTAAAGTGAAGGAGTTAGGTGTGAAGTGACCAGGGGACACTGCAGCTGTATTGTGGCTAGCTGTATTTCTTCTTTTTTTTTTTTTTTTTTTTATTTATTTGAGAGTGACAGAGAGGGAAAGAGGCAGAGAAAAGAGAGGGAGAGTGGACACACCAGGGCCTCCAGCCACTGCAAATGAACTCCAGATGCAGGCGCCACCTTGTGCATCTGGCTTACGTGGGTACTGGGGAATTGAGCCTCAAACTGGGGTCCCTAGGCTTCACAGGCAAGTGCTTAACCGCTAAGCCATCTCTCCAGCCCTAGCTGTGTTTCTTGATGGGTAGAATGTCCATTTGAGGTTAAACATCCTTGCAGTGGCAGTTAGGTCCTTCCCACTGTGCCAGAAACAAAAGCACCAGGACACCTTCTCAATTGTCACACACTCACACTAAAGACGGTTTGCCTTCTCAAAAGACCCTGACTTCCTATCCCCGATTCCGTGATTCTGACCACCCCTTCTGGGCTTTGATACAGGATCGTGGAAGAAATACCTTACAACGGTGATCTGGCTTGCATGACAGAGAAGGGAAATAGGTACTTTCCTATGTGGTACCTACCTCACAAATACTCACAAGAACTTTAAAATTTACAGGCACAGCCACTGGGGTTATTTTACCCCCTGAATTTTTTTCCTTCAAGAAGACAAGAACTTAGAGACTCCCAAAACCCTCTCATGACACAGCTCTGTAACTGATGACTTTGTATCAGTCCCTCTTAACAGACTGAACCTCATACAATGGTACTCTAGGGCTGGAGAGATGGCTTAGCAGTTAAGGAGTTTGCCTGTGAAGCCTAAGGACCCAGGTTTGATTCCCCAGGACCCATTTAAGCCAGATGCACAGGGTGGTGCATGCGTCTGGAATTTGTTTACAGTGGCTGGAGGCCCTGGTGCACCCACTTTCTCCCTCTCTCTCTTAACTAAATAAATCTTTTTTTTTTTTTTAAAGAGGGTATTCTGTTCAGCCCCAAAGGCCCGTGAGTGTGTGGGGCTTGTATACAGGAATCACTGAATGCTAGTCAGTGAGTGCAGACCCAAGCTACCTTTTCCATCTCTGCATACCCAGTGCACAGTAAGACCCATAGGAAACCATCAGTTACAGGGGCTGGCAGGAGTGGGAGACAATTCATTTTGCAAGTCACAAGCATACAGTAAAAACGTTTTCCTTTTGGAAAACTACAAAATATTTTTTAAAACTATCTAGTTGTAAATGTGGTCTCAAAACATCTGCCCATCGAATATCATAAATAAATTCATATTATTAACATCTATAACAATTTTAGTTAAAGTGCTATTAAAATATGGCATTTAATACTAATCACTAACCTGAGAAAACAAAAGACTAGATAGGGCTGGAGAGATGCCTTAGTAGCTGAGACACTTGCCTGCAAAGTCTAAGGACCCAAGTTCGATTCTCCAGGTCCCACGTAAGCCAGATGCACGTGGTGGTGCATGCGTCTAAAGTTTGTTTGCAGTGGCTAGAAGCCCTAGTGTGCCCATTCTCACTCTCTGTCTCTCACTATAATAAATAAATAAAAATGAAATCTTAAAAAAGACTAGATCCAGGGCTGGAGAGATGGCTCAGCAGTTAAGGCGCTTGCCTGTGAAGCTTAAGGACCCAAATTTGATTCCCCTGTACCCACGTAAGCCGGATGCACAGGGTGGCACATGCATCTGGAGCTCGTTTGCAGTGGCTGGAAGTCCTGACACACCCATTATCTCTATCTTTCTCTATTTGTCCCTCTGAAACAAACAAACAAATAAAAAGACTAGATCCACAATGCTGTTATTTGTACTAATCTCAGTCCGTCATCAAACACTTAAACACGTGACTTATTCAATGCTCTTCTTTGCTAGTTTCCTCAGAAATCAACTTTCAAACTCTTATGCAAAGGATTTCCTCTTGGACTTTCATGTCTGAGATGTAGTGGCCCATCTGTGTTCTGTTTGTATTTTGATTCCGATTTTCAGAACTACATCTACTTTTAACCTGTGAAGAACCACTTTCTTGATGGATGACCTGGCTTTAGAAATATGTTCTTTAAGTAGGGCGTGGTGGCACACGCCTTTAATCCCAGCACTTGGGAGGCAGAGGTAGGAGGATCACCATGAGTTCAAGGCCACCCTGAGACTACTTAGTGAATTCCAGGTCAGCCTGGGCTAGAGTGAAACCCTACCTTGAAAAACCAAAATTTAAAAATTTAAAAAAAAAAAAAAAAATACTTTCTTTGGTATGTGTAATATGTAAATATGTAAATCTGTGTGGTATGGTATGTATGTGGTGTGTAGAGTATACACACATCATGTATGTACACATGTATGTGTCCTCTGCATGTGTGTGGGGGGAACAAAGGAGAACACCAAGCATCATCCTCTATAACTCTTCCATTGTTTCCGCCAGTCTCTGTCCCCCATAGGACTGGGGTTACAGGCATGTTTGACCACACCTAGCTTTTACCTAGGTGTTAGGGATTGAACTCACATCCTCTCAGGCCTTCAAACTTGGACAGAAAGCACTTTTACTCACTGAGCCATCTTTCCACATCCAGAAATACTATTTATACTCAAAGTGGCTACATATTTATGATATTCAATTATTGGGCTATAGTGTGTGTGTGTGTGTGTGTGTGTGTGTGCGCACACGTGCACTTGTGAGGCAGTGTGCACATGTGGCGGTCAGAGGAGAACTTTTGAGTTGTCTTCCTCCTCATTTGAGGCAAGTCTATTGTTTTCATTTGCTGTTTTTGTGTTTAAGAAATGAAATTTTTATTTATTTATTTGAAAGGAGAAAGGCAATGGGGGGAGAACGGGTGCACCAAGGCCTCAAGCTGCTGCAAACAAACTCCAGATACATGTGCTACCTTGTGCATCTGGCTTTACGTAGGTATTAGGGAATCGAACTTGGGTCCTTGGGCTTTACAGGCAAGTGCCTTACACACTAAACCATCTCTCCAGCCCAGGTGGTTCTCATTTTTTTTTTTTTTTTTTTAGTGTTTATTATTATTACTAACAGGATGTTTCATATGGGTACATCATGTGTTGTTACCCTCTTTTCCCTCATCCCTGTCCCCGTTCTGTTAGGACGCTACTCACTGTGGTTGCAGGTATTCCCCATGGGGCTGTGGTTTATGCATTATGGGAGCAGTATTAAGGATTTTTTTAATGTATTTTATTTATTTATTTATTTATTTATTTATTTATTTATTTATTTAAGAGAGAGCAAAGAGGCACAGAGAGAGAGAGTGGGCACGCCATGGCCACCAGCCACTGCAAACGATCTCCAGATGCATGCTCCCCCACCCCCCGTTGTGCTTACGTGGGTCCTGGAGAATCAAACAGGGATCCTTTGGCTTTGCAGGCAAACGCCTTAATCTCTAAGCCATCTCTCCAGCCCCAGTAGTAAGTTTTGTTTTGTTTTTTTTGGGGTGAGCAGTTCTCATTTTTGTTCATTTTGCTTAGCTTGCCAGTCTAACTGGTACATGAGCTTCTGAGAAAGTCTCCAGCTTCAGCAACCAGTTTCCTCATAGACATTCTGGGATTACAGAAACTCATCAGCTCTCAGCTGTCACATGGGGTCTGGGAATCTGAACTGAGGCCCTCACACTTGTGTCCCAAGTGCTTTATCCACTGAGCCATCTCCCCAGCCCTGAACCATACATTCTAAGCCAGGTCCTATGAGTTCCGGGCTAACTTAGTTGATAAGCCCACAACATCCCTGATAAAACCTACTATTTTGTCTTTTATACATCATTATTTCCAGTGATATAATTAAGCCTTATGATATCTTCAAACACACCCTTCAATTCGGAGCTACCATTCCCAAACAACAGCCTATCAGTCAAAAGCTTATCTCTCTTTAGACACTACTGGTTTCTACCTGTGCCCATCCAGGCTTCAAACTCCCAGGTACCTCTCCCCAACCCTGCAGTTCCCCTCCCTCCATTCTTTTTTTCTTCCTTCCTTCCTTCCTTCCTTCCTTCCTTCCTTCCTTCCTTCCTTCCTTCCTTCCCTCCCTCCCTCTCTTCCTTCCATCCTTCCTTCCCTCCCTCCTTCCTTTCTTCTTCCCTCCCTCTCTTCCTTCCTTTCTGGGGGCAGGTAGAGAGGGGAGGAAAGACAGAAGAAAGAGAGAGAAAGAGAATAGGCACAACAGGGCCTCTTCATGTAAGTGAGTTCCAGATGCATGTACCACTTTGTGTATCGGCCTTTATGTGGGTACTGAGGAATTGAACCCAGGCCAGCAGGCTTTGCAAGTAAGTGCCTTTAACCACCAAGCAATCTTCCCAGCCCCCCATCTATAGTTTTTACTATATGCAGGACAGCAGTAAATGACATGGACTTTGAAAATTAGCTGTGTCACTAGATGATGGACATAATAATAATAACTAGTAATATCAAACAGAGCCTCAATAAAGTTCATACCACTATCAATCCTATGTTGAAGTTCAAAGGGCAAAGTTAGGTCTCTATCCGGCCAGGGAATTTGTTCACAATTTAAACAGAATTTCCTTATCTCAGCCATTCCGTTAGTGAAGTATCCAATCTGCCTTACTTCTGAGTGGTTCCAACAGAGCGTTCGGACTGTGGACATCGAGCCACAAGTGAAGGATTCTGCCCTCAACCCCTCCACTCAATCGCTGAACATCTCACTCCGCTGGAAACACCAGTTCCAACTCAATGGCCCACAGTTCTGAACTCTTCACTTACAAAACTGCCAAAACTATCATTATCTGACAGAAAAAGTGATCACGCATGCATGCGCTGGATTAAACTGTTCACACGGGTAAATGTAATTATATCATTTCTCTCTATAACTATCCAATTTTAATTCTCCAGAAAAGCCCAAGCATATGCATAACCCTTAGAAAGATAAGAAGCAGGAGCCCGCAGGCTTCCTTTGAACCTTGGGGTAAGTGGAAGCTTAGTGAACGCTCTCTTCTCAGTTCTGGATTTGGGGTTTCCTTCCGTGTGATGGTATGTATGCTGCCAAGTTTGTTCCAGATGGAGGAGGCCAGGAGATGGCCTCCCGTTGGTCAATCGGTACCCATCTGCTAGATAACCCTGAGGTACCTCTGGACAAGCAAGCTGTCTCCCTTCCTCATTTTTTTCTTTTCTTTTCCTTCCTTCAACCCTTCCTCCCTTCCTTCTCTCTCTCTCTGTAGGCCAGAGGTAGGCATCAGTGTCTTCCTCCTCAACTGTCCTCTGCCATATTTATTAAGACATATTTATTATTTATTTATCTATAACCAAACCTGAAGATCACCAATTCAACTAATCTAGCTAGACAACAAGTCACAGGGCTCCTCCTGCCTCCACTTCCCCAGCATTGGGAGTATGGGTGCGCATCATCGCAGCCAGCTTTTACACAGGAGAAGGGGATACAAGCGCGGTGCACAGTAAGCGCCTCGCCCAGTGAGGCATTTCATCAGCCTCTCCAGGCCTTAACTAAACTCAACTGCTTCAGCCATGGTAAGCACAGGAGAGTGAAGCATTCTGGGAATCTCTCTGCATGAGAAAAAAAACTTCCTGCAGGTTACCTCCCCCCCGCACCCCCCCCAGGATCTGATGAGAGACATTAAGATCCCAAGTCTCCTGATGACAGCAGCAGGTTTTGTTAATGACATTAACAAAAAAGGCAGACAGGAAAGTTATTTTTATGATTTTTATTTCTTAGAGAGAGAGAGAATGGGCACGCCACTGCAAAAGAATTCCAGACACATGTGCCACCTTGTGGATCTGGCTTACATGGGACCTGGAGAATCGAACCTGGGTCCTTAGGCTTCACGGGCATGCGCCTTAACAGCTAAGCCATCTCTCCAGCCCAGGAATTTTTTTTTTTTGTCTCCAGTTTGATAGGAGCTAACAAAACTCTTCAGGAGACCCAGCGAACTAGAAAACAAGTCCTGAGAGGTCATCTCCACCTCAGAGACCCATGCATCCGGGAGGGGGCTTCTTTTCAACACAGATCATATTCTTCTGACCTGTGTGCTGTATCTGATGGCACACTGATTAGTGTTATTAATATTGTTATTTTGGTGGGGCTGGGAATGAAACCCACGCATACAAGATAAGTGCTTACACTGAGCAACAACCTCAGCCCAATTTTTAAATGTCCAAATATTGAAGGAAAGAGTCAAAATTTCTTTTGAAAAGCAAAGACTGCCCCCAACCCCCAAGCAAAGATCAGCTCTAAGCCCACCATCAGGTGAGTTAAGCTGACTGTCATTTTGACCTTTCTTCACTTGAATTCGGGAGACTATTTAGAAATGTAAGGAGCAACCCCTTCACTCGGCTCAGCTAGCAGAGCTAATAGGCTTCTAATTAATTTCCAGAAGATTGCTGTTATAACTAACAGGTTTTAAACATTTGGTTGATTGGGGAAAATGAATTGAATATAATGTATTTGATTTGGAAAATTAGTTTTCATTCTATGTGCTTACCATAATAGTGTTTATTTTAAGTTTACATGATTTCATTAAGAGTCCTAGAACACCACTACGTTGTTTTCATCCTGACAAGAGCCTTATCCAACTTTAAAAAAAAAAACCTGCAGGAAAATCAATTTACATTTAGATTTTTGTTAGCCTTTTATTTTTTTGAGGGCAGGTTAAATTCATTTTTGTGGCTTTCATAAAAATCTTTGCAGGCTAATATAGCAACAGGCCCCAAATACTTCAAAATGATCCCGGTGATACTTCACTGAAAAGCCCAGTCATCGAATGCAAATCCTTTGCAGAAAGACTCTGCACACAGAGTGCAACCAACCAGCTCCGGCATTGTTTATTAAGTTTCACTTGATTCTTCCTGACAACCATTTAAACAATGAATGTTGGGAAATGCCCCTCAAAGACTTCACCACAATGGTGGGGATCAGCGCTTTTATATTTAGCTAATGCTATTTTTAAAAGGAGAAAATATTTCTTCCTGAAGGGATTATGGGAAGCCTTATTAAAGACACCTGCAAACAAAACAAGTGACAATAGATCTTTATCATAATTGATAACTGAGTTACCCTTTATATAAAACTCCTTTCGGGGAGACAATAGCATCAAGATTTACCTTGACGGTGGATTCAAGAAATTGGCTAATTTGGGACCTGGAGTGTTCAGCAATGGCAGTTTACCCAGATGATGTGAGCGGATAATAAATAAAGACTCTGGTGGATTTGGTTAAACTAAAATACGACGAGACTAGAATTTTCTCTCCTCACACTGCTGACACTGTTTTATATTGAAATCCCGTCGCATCTCTCCTTTCCTTCCCTAAGTGATACAACAACACAAGAGGGATTCTAATTAGCTCACATCACTCTGCTTAGCACACAGTGGGCCAGCTGGCTTTGGAACCCAACCTTGGCTTAGTTCATGACTATGAGGAAATAGAACCTTTTGAAAATTCTCCCTGGAAGTAATTAAAAGTCACCGTCAGAACATGTATACTTAAAGTTATCTGTACTCTCTGAGGAAACCAAAGGGGGAAAAAGGTTTTTTTGGGTTGTTGTTTTTTGTTTTAGTGAAAGATTGCTCCTCGAGGATATATAACATATAACATAGCTAAATCTGGTAGGACACATTTTAGAAGCAAAAAAAAAAAAAAAAAAAGGAAAGAAAGAAAGAAAAAGAAAAAGGAAAGGCTCTGTATGCTCTGCAATGTTTCTACAGCTGAGTCCCAGCTTACTTCACATTGTTAGAAATGACTTCGCCCACGGGCTATGCTGTTTGCAGTAAGATATTCATGGCTGCCTTTTGTGAGACTAATAGGAATTCCAGTGATTGTTGTGGCCTATTACTGATTTTTCAGACACAGGTAATTTTCCAAATTAAGTAATTTTTTTTTTTGTTTGTTTGTTTGTTTTTTGTTTTTTGCTTTTTCAGGGTAAGGTTTCACTGTAGTTCAGGCTGACCTGAAATTAACTATGTACTCTCAAGGTGGCCTGGAACTCACAGCGATCCTCCTACTTTTTTTTTTTTTTACTCCTTTTACAAATCAATGAATCCGAAGGTGAACCTCAGCTTGGACTTGAAGAATCTATGAGCATTTTAAAAAAAAAAGAGGAAGACCGAGCAGGCCCAAGCCGTCAGTGGAGAGGCTCAGCTGCTTCATCTGGGCTCCCAGTGAGGACTACTGGAAACTGGAGTTTAGGGAAAGTGAGAAAGGTTCACACTCATAGCATGTGAGCAACAGCAGATGGGATTTTAGTTAGAATAGGCACAGTTTTTGATAGCTGCCTTTCCTTTCCAAAATAAACACTGGCGGGGGGGGCAGGGGTTGAGAAAGTGTCCCTGCCTGAGTCACTGTAAAGTAGAAAGCATTAAACAACTGAAGAAAAAAACAAATGAAACCACAGAAGCAACAAAGCCGAAATAAGCAGATGAGAGATGAGATGACCGTACATTATTCTTCAGGATCTCAAGTTCACAGACAAACAAAAGCTTTATAGAAGGTATTGCTGTGGGACTGTTGGTTCATCTTCTTTTTGTTTAAAAAAAAAAAAAGACACCTTAAGACAGAGCAATCAACGTGTGAAAAGAAAAGCTGCCTAGAAAAACAAAAAAGACATTTTCTGAGAAGACTTTGATCCTATACTCAAATTATTGGCTTAAGCACGGTTGCCTTTCGAGCTTTCTATCTGCCATAACCACTCTCTATTGTCCTCGTTAACAAAGTATTATTTTCACCTTATTATTACTAATCTTTTCTTTGTAAGTAACCACACCTGGTTTTCTGCTACTCCCCTCCAAAAAAACAAAAAGAAACGGTGCAGTAAATATTTGCCCTTTGTGGCAATACAATGCATAATTTAGTTAATCTGGGCTATCTTTCCGTGAGAGGCGATTGTTTCTATATTATGAAATGTGTTCACTGTGAGAAGCGTACACGCCAGATACCTGCGAGGCAGACAGAGAGCCACTTACCAGCATGTAGCTGCCACGAACCAACCCTGACACAAATGCACAGCCACTCCTACACACCAGGTATTACTCATACTAAGTTAGCCACACCTTTCTTTTACAAACAGCCTTTTTTGAGGTAACATTACACATGGCCAGGCCCACAGCCCCACTCCCACTCTCTTTCCCCACAAAAAGGCCTTGAAACAAATACGAGCTTCCAGTGATTTTTTTGTGTGTGTGTGTGTGTGTGTGTTTGAGAACTTGACACGATTGTCGCATTACCTGGATGAAATCTAGAAATGTCAGGGGCAGTAAGTCATCCATATGTCCGATGTCTTTGGAGAAACGATTTAAAATTCTTCCTGCAAGAACAGGACATGAGAAATTACTCATTTCTCCACACAGACACCCCCCCTTTTTTTTTTTTTTAAAAGAAACAACTTGCAAACAAATCAAAACAATATTTAAGTGCATATGTATGTAATATATTACACATTCATGGGAAATAAGCCAATGTCAGTGGCAAAGAGAAAGAAAATAGGATGATACCTAAGGAGAAATGAAAATACTGCCAAATGGTACCAGGCGGGGAATTACAATATGGCCCTGATTTTTTTTAATTAAAATTTTAAAGGGAGAGAGGGAATCTTGTGACACTATTGGGCTAGTGGAGTTTTAGAATTCAATTTTTAGATCTCATCTAGGACATTAATCCAAGTGTTAAGTGGGCAGGTAAACAATTGTAGGGTTGGGGATATAGTTCAGTGGTTAAAAGTACTTGCTTGCAAAGCTTGATAGCCTGGGTTCAATTCCCCAGTAACCACATAAAACCAGATTCACAAAGTAGCTCACATGTCTAGAGTTTGTTTGCAATGGTAGGAGGTCCTGGTACATCTATTCTCTCTCAAATAATTTTTTTTTTGGTTTTACAAGGTAGGGTCTTACTCTAGCCGAGGCTGACCTGGAATTCGCTGTGTAGTCTCAGGGTGGCCTCTAACTCATGGTGATCCTCCCACCTCTGCAGGGATTAAAGGCGTGTACCACCACGCCCGGCTCAAATAAATATTTTAAAAAAGCAATTATAAAACACATAAATTAATTAATTCTAACTGTTAACCCTAATTTTGCTTCCATTATCAGAATTAACTTAGCTAAGTATGATTGCAATGTGAGTATTTTTTTTCCCCAGGAGGGTTCCCAGCATCTTACATCCTAGGAAAACTTGTGGAGTCCTTCCAAGTGGTGAAGTACACTACCAGTATACATGACACTATTTTTACATGGGTGCCAAGTGTGACATACACGGTCTCGAACATTCAAGAAGACAAGGGGGATATAGGTGGCAGGCAGAAATAACATAATGATGAAAGATCACTTCACACCATCAAGTCAATCTACACTGTCAAGTCTAATCCAAGAAAACTGATTGTGAAAGGCTTCAGAATGGACAGTCCAAACTGATTTTTAATAAATATCTATTCTCTCAAATGATTTTATTCAAAACAAACTAAAGGCGCCCAACACCCAATTCTGATACAGACAACCCCTGAATTGATTTTCTGACTGATGCTCCGGGAAGCTGCAGTGTGGTAGCTCTAGAAACCCTTTCTTGGTTTGGGACAGGGCCTCTACACACTTCTGCTGTCCTTCCAGGCAAAGGTAAACAGAGGGTGTGCACACTGGGGCTTCAGCTTTGGACGTACAGACTCCAGAAAGTGTCATTTAATGACATCCCAGGTAGGCCCAATGACAACTCTTCTTGGCTTTTAATAATACTTCCTTTAGAGAGCTGTCCTGAGAGGATTACATGGGCCCGTGCATGTGAGAGAAACCAGTCACGATGCCATACACTTTTTTCACAGGTGCTCAAAAAAAAAAAAAAAAAAAAAAAAAAATGTGGGATGACGACTGTTACCCAGAGTCTGCAGCTACCTGGGGAAGGAAGGTCGGCCTGTGACAATGTGGACCTGATTCAACACCTTGTGCTGGAGAGTTGAGTCTACATGTGTAAGAGGCTTCAAGGATGCTCTTTTCGCTGTGTTCCAGATGAGGCTTAAAGGGGCAAGCACGAATCAGACATGCTTAAGAAGTCACTTGGGTGATTTTCCCCCGTCTATTCTTATATACTTGTTGCCTATCTGCTTCCTGTTTTGTTGTTGTTGTTGTTTGTTTTTAACGTCTCAAATAATCAAATCCAAATGAAGGAAAATATCTGCTTAAAATATTAAAGATGGAATTAAAACACTAGTTATTTCTCCAATGGAAAAGTTATGACTTTCAAATAGACACAATGAATGCATGGCTCCACTTTAAAAAACTGTCTAAAACAGTAGTCAAAATATATTTTAAAATGATGAGGGGGGCTGGAGAGATGGCTTAGCGGTTAAGGCGCTTGCCTACAAAGTCTAGGGACCCATGTTTGATCTCTCTCCAGATCCTACGTAAGTCAGATGCAAAAAGGTGACTCCAGCACAAGGTCGCACATGCGCAATAGGTGGCACAAGCATCTGGAGTTCAATTGCAGTGGCTGAGACCCTGGCATGCCAATTCTCTCTCTGTGTCTCTCTCTCTCTCTCTCTCTCTCTCTCTCTCTCTCTAAAAACAAAAAAAGAGAACTGAGAACACGGCTCAGTGGTTAAAGGCTCTGGTTTGCAAATCCTACTTGCCCAGGTTTGAGTCCCATGTAAAGCCAGATGCACGAAGTGGCACATGTATCTACACTTTGTTTGCAGCCCTGGTGCACCCATACTCTCTCTCTTCCTTTATCTCTCTCGCTCTCTCTCACAAATAAAAATATTTCCGGTTGAGGAGATGGCTCAGTGGTTAAAGGCACTTGCTTGCAAAACCTGCTGGCCCAGATTCAATTCCCCAATACATATGTAAAGCCAGCTGCAAAAATAGAGCATGCATCTGGTGTTGACTTATCTTGCCTATTCTTTCTTTCTTTCTTTCTTTCTTTCTTTCTTTCTCTCTCTCTCTCTTTCTTTCTTTCTTTCTTTCTGTCTCACTTTCCTCTCTCCTCCTCCTCTTGTAAACTCTCTCCCCTCCTCCTTTCTCTCCTTGCAAATAAGTAAATAAAAAATATTTCTTAAAAAAGATAAAAGAAAGCTAAAGAGATGGCTTAACAGTTAAGGCACTTGCCTGCAAACCCTAAGGACCCATATTCGATCTCTCTCCAGATCCCACATAAGCCAGATGCATAAAGGTGAGGCAAGTGCAAGGTCACATATGCCCACTAGGTGGTGCAAGGGTCTGGAGTCCAATTATAGTGGCTGTGGCCCTGGCACACCAATTCTCTCTTTCCTTCCCTCCCTCTCTCTTTCTCACTTTCTAAAACTAATAAATAAATAAAAGAGGGCTGGAGTGCTCGCTTAGCAGTAAAGGCACTTGCCTGTAAAAACTAAAGACCAAGGCTCAATTCCCCAGTACCCACATAAGCCAGATGCACAAAGTGCCACATGCATTTGGAGTTTGTTTTGCTGTGGCCAGAGGCCCTGGCATGCCTGTCCTCTCTCTGTATCTGCCTCTTTCCCTCCCCACTCTCTCAAATAAATAAATTAAATTAAATTAAAAAGGGGCTGGTTAGATAGTTCAGCAGTAAAGGATCTTGCCTGCGAACTTTAAGGACCTGGGTTTGATTCCCCAATGCCTATGTAAAGCCAGCTGCACAAAGTGGCACAAGCATCTGGAGTTTTCATTTGCAGTTGCTAGAGGCCCTGGCACACCCAATCTCTCCCTTTCTCTCTCTCTCTCTCTCTCTCTCTCTCTCTGTGTGTGTGTGTCTCTTGCTGCTTGCAAATAAATAAATAATTTTTTAAAAAGATGAAAAACCTACAGTGGTGACTAGTAGGTAAAAAACCCAAGATTAGCAAACAGCATAAAACACAAGATTAACACAAACCACTGAGGGAAAAACCAGCTCCCCACACAGCTACCCCACTAACTGAATGTCAAAAGAACTCAGAACTACGTTCTTATTCACCAGTGTGCTGGGTGGAGAAAAGGTGAGGTCAAAGGGTTCCTTCCTTGCTTGCTCTAAAAAACAAGGAAGAAAATGAGCCGTGTTTGCAGAAGATAGCCATCTGTCTTTGCAGCAGATGACTGTACTCAAAGCCTCAATGTCATGTTCAAGGCCTCACAGTCATTTTCTCAGACATCTCAACATCAAATCTTTACAAGGGATTCTCTCCACCCGCGTTCCATGCCTCTTCACCCCAATGACATGTGGCCCCTGCTGGAATGTTTTTGGGGATGTCAGGCAAGGGGAGTGAGTCTCCAAAGAGAATCCAGCCGATTTCACACTGTTCCCTTGGAAAGGCTTGCTTCACATCTTGCCTTCCTAGAACTTCCAAAGGTGACCCACGGCTTAGTCTGCCCTCAGTATACCACAAGGAGTGAGTCTAATGTCTCTCAACAAGAGGACCTTCCTGTACCGAAGCACAGTGCTGCCAGACTTCTCACAAGCAACTGACCCTCGGCGCCACAATGACCCCTAACAAGACAGTATCCTCCTTTGGCCACTGCCTCTGAGCACATTCAGATGGCCAGCCTCAATGTCTGGTACCCATGATGAAAATCAATCCCCTGGGAATTGCCTGCATACTTCAGGGCAATGCGGGAACTCCAGCTCCCCTGCTCTGCAGAGGATGTAGCCACTGACAAAGCCAGACCACATGCTGGACTCACATTTAATAAAAATCCACAGCGGGCGTGGTGGTGCACACCTTTAATCCCAGCACTCGGGAGGCAGAGGTAGGAGGATTGCTGTAAGTTCAAGGCCACCCTGAGACGACTACAAAGTTAATTCCAGGTCAGCCTGGACCAGAGTGAAACCCTACCTCAAAACAAACAAACAAACAAAAAAATCCACATCAGAGCTGGAGAGATGGCTTAGCAGTTAAGGCATTTGCCTGTAAAGCCTAAGGAACCCATTTTCGATCCCCCAGGACCTGTGTAAGCCAGATGCACACGGTGGCGCATGCGTCTGGAGTTGCAGTAGCTGGAGGCCCTGGCACACCCATTCTCTTTATCCCTCTCCCAAACAAATACATAAAAATAAAGTAAATTAAAAAATGAATAATAAAATTGAAAATTAAAAAACAAATCCAAGATGGCTTTCCATTCTGTCAGGCGTCCCTTTACTCTGGGATTGCTTCCTTGGCTGTGCAGAACTTTTTGATTTCATGCAATTCTGTTTGTCAAGTTTTGGTGTCATTAGGGTCCTTTTCCGAAGGAACTTGCCTGTGATATGCACTGAAGTGTTACCCTGTGTTTTCCTATAACCGTTTCGGCTCTCATACTAAGGTCCGTGATCTGTGTTAAATTGACTTTTGTACAGGGTGAAAGACAGAGATCTAGTCTCACATGGATAACCAGTTCTCCCAGCATTATTTATTAAAAAGACTATCTCTTCCTCAATGTATTTTTTTGGGGGGAGACAGAGAGAGAAAGAGAGAGGGAGAGGAAGACAGACAGAGATGGGTGCGCCAGCAGCCTCTCAGCTGTAATCCAGATGTGTGCACCCCTTGTGGTCAAGTGCGGCATTGCACCCTTGTGTCACTGCATCTGGCGAAACGTGGGACCTGGAGATTGGAACCAGCGTTCCTAGGCTTAGGAGGCAGGCGCTTTCACCGCTAAGCCATCTCTCCAGCCCTCAATATATTTTTTTAAAGATTTAATTTATTTACTCATGTTGATACAGAGAGAGAGAAGAAAGAGATGAGAGAGAAAGAGAGAGAGAGTGGGCATGCCAGGGCCTCCTGCCACTGCAAATGAACTCCAGACCTACGCGCCACCTTGTGCATCTGACTTACATGGGCACTGGGGAATAGGACCTGAGTCTTTAGGCTTCACAGCCAAGTGCCTTAACTGCTAAGCCTTCCCTCCAGCCCCTTAAGGTATATTTTAACAGGATTAATATCCAAAATATATAAGTAACTCAAAAAACCTACCCAAAATTATAGTGCTGCCAACAAATGGGCTAAAAATGAAAGAGAGTTCTCAAATGATGATGTATACAAATGACCAAAAAAAAAGCTGTTTAACATGCTTAGCCATCTGAGAAATGATAATCAGAACTAGCTTATGATTCCATCTCAAATGGCTATCATGTAGAAAACCAACAACAACAAATGCTGGTAAAGATGCCAAAATGCTGGAGAGACTGGAGTCCATATACATTCCTGGTAGAGATATAAATAGATCCAGCCACTATGAAAATCAGCATGGACATTCCTGAAGACACACACACACACACACACACACACACAAAATAAAAAACAGAACTACCATATGACCTACTTATATCACTCCCAGGTAATATACCCAATGGACTGTATGTCAATATGGCAACATACCATAGAGATACTAACACATCCATGGCTTACTGCCTCGCTGTTCAAAGCAGCCAGATTCTGAAATCGGCCTAGGTATATATCAAGAAATGAATGAATAAGGAAAATGTGGCATAGATACACAATAGAGTTTTATTCAGCCAAAAAGAAAAATGTAATTGGATCATTCGCTGGAGAAGGGATACGAGAGATTAACACATTAAGCAAAATAAGCCAGACTCTGAAAAACATATTATATGCTTTCTCTCATTTGTGGATATCAGATTGTATATAGATATGTAAAGCCATATGAGTGCATATATATATATATATATATGCACATACACACAAATGATTGTAGAATCTAACTTTAGTGTCACTTTTAAATTCTGACACCTCTCCCATAGTCATATCTCCACATCACCAAACTAATTTAAAATGGGGAAATTTACATGTCAAGGAATAGTCCTACTTTTTAGAAGGCATCCTATCACAACATTGAGGTCTGTTTTGTCTGAGGCATATTTTACATCTCATTATATATTTCAGGCATATAATTTCAATGCATTTTAGTAATTTTATTGAATGATACAATTATTACTACAATAAGTTTAAGACATGTTCCCTCCTCATTCCCCAAATAGGTCATATGCCATTTATAGTTAATTCCCAGCCCCAGGTAACCACAAATCTATTTTTAGTCTCTATAAATGTGTCTTTTTATAAGTACCTTTCATATAAATGGAATTGTTTGATATGTGGCCTCTTGGGTCTGGTTTCCTCTGCTTAGCCTAACATGCCCGGTTCATGACATAGAATGCATCATTAGTTCTTCTCTTTTGAGCCCTGTTCTTTTCCACCAAAACAGTCTTAGGGGCTGTGGAAATGGTTCAGTGAGATTCTGACTTACACAGTAGCAAGTGCCTGTAATCACAGCAGCCCTACACTGAGACAGGAAGGTGGAGGCAGGATCCCAGAAGCTTGCAGGCCATCAGCAGAGAACAGACAGCCTGCCTCTAACAAGGTGGCAAGAAGGCCCAACATCCAAGGTTGTCCTCTTACCTCCACATGAGCACCATGGTACATGCATGATCCCCCCAATGCCCACCCTCCACCTCCCCCCCCAAAAAGACAGTCTTAGCCAACAACCAAAGAAAGCTCCATCAAGCCATGTCTCACCCAACCTTGAGAGCAAAAGGCAGATGTGTTTGGTGGGTGGTGCAATATTAAGAACTTCTTTTATCTGTACCCTGTACTCACATTTAGGTACATATTTTAAAAGCATATATAGCAAATATAATCCCAGACTGATGTAGGAGGATCACAATGAGTCTGAGGCCAGCCTGGGGCTACAGAGTGAGGTTTAGGTTAACCCAGGCTAGAGTAAGACCCTACCTCAACAAAACCAAAAGAAAAACAAAAAAAAAAAAAAAAAAAAAAACCCTGTAGGAACATATCTAGAATTTACTAATGGTTGTAGAACCTAATTCTTTTAGTAAGAATTAGCTTTGGGGGATGGAGAGATGGGTTAGCAGTTAAGGCCCATGCCTGTGAAGCCTAAGGACCCTTGTTCAAGTCTCCAGATCCCCTGTAAGCCTGATGCCCAAAGGTGAGGCAAGTTCAAGATCACACATGCCCACTAAGTGGCACAAGGGTCTGGAGTTTGATTACAGTGGCTGAGGCCCTGGCATACCAATTCTCTCTCTCCCCCCTTGCTCTCTGTAAAAAAAAAAAAAAAAAAATTTCTTTTAAGTTTAAAAACAAAGAATTAGCTTTTGCTAGCGGCTCAATGGTAAAATGCTTGCCTGGTATGTGTAAGGTCCTGAGTCCCAGAACTTGCATAAAAATATGACGGAGATGAGCCGGGCATGGTGGCGCACGCCTTTAATCCCAGCACTTGGGAGGCAGAGGTAGGAGGATCGCAGAGAGTTCGAGGCCACCCTGAGACTACATAGTTAATTCCAGGTCAGCCTGGACCAGAGTGAGACCCTACCTCACCTCTCAAAACCAAAAAAAAAAAAAAAAAGAGGGAGAGAGGAGGGCTCGGAGGAGAGATGACGAGAAAGGAAGGGAGAGGAGGGGAGGGGAGGAGAGATGATGAGAAAGGGGGGGAGGGGAGGGGAGGGGAGGGGAGGGGAGGGGAGGGGAGGAGGGGGGGAGCGGAGAGACGGGTAAAGAAATGAGAATTCATTTTTGGTTTGATATCCTACATGGAGGTGGAAGCCAGAAGTGTACCACATTGAGTGAGGCTGATCCCATGTGAGCCTGTAGTCAATGGGAGGTGGAATGGGAGAGGAGGAGTATGCGGTGAGCTGTGACTCTAAGCCCGAGTCATCTAACCCAAAGAGCACCAAGTCTACCCGGTGACACAAACAGGATGGACCTGAGTACTCCAGATACAGTGCAACATGGTGGCCACAGGCTGGTTCCCAGGAGAGCTGAGTCATTATGCTGACAAGGATGACGATGGGCAAGGAAGATAAGAAAAGAAAGCCATTTTAAGAATGGGCCATCCCAGACATTCTACATCATTCTACACAAACAACACAGCCAACCCAGAGTGAGAACAGAACAGAAACTGCAGTGGCCTGATAATGTGGCTCATTTGCTTCGTCCTTTCCGTCAGAACAGACCATCTACATGGTGAAGAACAAAAGGCAACAAAAAACAGAGACACAACCAGGCTACCCAAGGTCCCCATCCCCCCTGCTGCTCAGGAACATCAGGCAACTCATCCAGATTTAATCGCGACTCAAATTCCTGGTGTGTGTGATGGAGATGATAAATGTGCCTCTGCTAGTTCACAGGTCCAAGGTCAGGAGAAGAGACAGCGTTCACAAAGGCATCCTCTAAGTTGGTCAGTAGTGCACACACGTGAGGCTCACTCCAACTAAGACTGTAGAACGCAAAGCTTGAAGGAACTTGAAAGCCCTCCAGGACCAGTGATCTCGAAGCTCTTCAAGTTCGTCTCAATTCTACCTTGAAGGCAGAGAAGGAAGTGGAGGCCAGGCACACCCAATTCCAGACACTCTATCAGTCTCTCAAGGCTGCCTGTCCCTTCCCCATCACAGTGTCTCACATCCGTTGGGCATTCACATAGAGATGGCCTCGGATGAAGGCTTCTGCAGGCTATGGACCACACTCCTCTTGTTACAGGTGAGGAGACAAAAGAGCAACCACGCTCAAGGAACCACAACATTTCACAATGGGGTGAAGTCATCTCCCAGCCTTCTGGGGATTCCCACAATGCAGGGGCGAGAAGTAGGACAAACTTCCTTCTTCAGGACAACTGCCTTCAACAGCTTCTGCCCTCTCTTACTTTTTTTTCCTGGTGACCAAGCAATTGACCTCCCTCCCTCCCAACCCCCTTGAACCTTGCTGCTTCCGTTTCCCGGTTACTTGATCCTCCCAAATAGTACCTCCACTTCATCTCCCAGGGCTGACTCAAACTCACAGCTATCTTACCAAGGATCTTAAGCTCAAACCACTAAACTAAACAGAGTGCTTTGGAACCCACCCGTGACCACTCAGGCTCAACTTCTTGAAGCATGTCCTAGACCTATGCTCAAACACGCAGCATGAACATGTGAAAAGCACTTTGGGCTTATCTTGATCCCATATCATTATAAGCACGTCATAATTTTTCATTTATCATAACCTCATTTGCATCATTATTTCTTTATTTACAATATCGATTCTATCAATTTTTTTTTTCTATCAAGTTTTTAAGAACATCAAGGAGAGCAGATGGCAGGTATTGACCTGGCCTCCTCCCAGCTGTGCACCTTGTTCCAGGCACCTCTGTTTTCTATGTGACCAGCAGAAAGGGTCTTAATTCCCACTCTGTTTCACCTACCTTTTTCCTCCTTAACTCTCCCTAACAAATAGAGCCCTCAGAAACGTGCCACCGACCTGCCTGTCTTCATCCACAGGGGCAGGTTTTGGATAACCGCTGCTTTCTCAGGAACCCATAGCACTACTAGCTAACACTTAACTCACCCAAACTGACCGGGGTACTTAACCCACAGGCTGGTTGCCAAGGAGTCAGCTGATTCCTTTCAGAACTCCAATCCATAAGAGAAGCAGGAAAAATTGTCAAATGTACCATCAAAATAAAGAGATTGACACACACCTACCCAGTGACAGTGGCTTCCCGCTCCCACAAGGATCACCACATGCCCAGGGTTCCAGGGCCCTCAGCCTCACTCTAGCTCCATGAGCTGTTGCCCCCAGCCTCCTTCTATTCACGCCTCCCTCATCTGAACCAGCTCAGAAAGACTCTGCCCGCCCTCCACCCCCCTGTAAGCAAAGCCTTATCACCCAACATTATCACCACTCACAATGGACAGACTCCATGATATTGGTTGGGGAGATGAGGGACTTTAGATTAATTCAAATTCCAAGTTACTAGCTACCCCCTCAAGGAAGAAAGCTTTTAAAATAATTTAAATCAGGGGCTGGAGAGATGGCTTAGCAGTTAAGGCGCTTGCCTACGAAGCTTAAGGACCCAGGTTTGATTCTCCAGGTCCCACGCAAGCCAGATGCACATGCTGGTGCATGCATCTGGAGTTCGTTTGCGGTGGCTGGAGGCCCTGGCATGCCCATTCTCTCTCTCTCTCTCTCTCTCTCTCTCACTTTCTCTCTGTCTCTAATAAATAAATAAAAATTAAAAAATTAAAAAATTAAAAATAATTTAAATCATTTTGGCAGAACGTATTTCATGTGGATTTCAGACTTCTGGTTTCTTAAAAGACAAGAGTATATAAACACTTTTTCTGGATGACCCAGAAGTAATGTTTTAAGGATCAACCATGAACTGGTTTTGAGCGCAGTCATATCCTTGAAAGCCACTAGCTTCCTTGAACGCAGACCCATGCACAGCCTCAAGGACAGTGAGTGCCCTTGTATTACTGAGCTCGCAGGTGACACATTTTGCCACCCTCCCAAATGTGCTACCATCACTACTTTGACTTGAGTGATGAGAGCAGAGGACACTTCAAGTACATGGTTAAAACGGGGGCTGCCATGAGCTTCCTCAGGGTCTCTGCAAAGACATAGCCAACGTTTCCCCATCCTATTTGATGAGTGGCTGTTTTGTTTAACTTCCTGATGCTGCCGAGGGTCTAGACGTAACCTCAGAACATACCACGTCGAGATCTCTTCAACGGCTTACCTGCTTTGTCAAGCAAATTTCTTTGAAAGTGACAAGGAGATATATACAAACTACACACATGGCTTGCATCTGATAACCAGACCTACAAAGTGCCCAGGGAGTGTTCAAACTGGATTCCGTTATGACCTTGTGTATGTTCATGTTTGCATCTGTGTGTAGGGGTGTACATACGCATGTGTGTGAGGAAGTCAGGGGTAAATGCTGTGTGTCTGCCTTAACTGTTTTCCATTTCATTTGAGACAGGGTCTCTCACTTGGTCGGAGGGCTCGGCAATTTGGCTAGATTCTAGCTCTGAATCCTCTGGGATTCCCTGTCTCTGCCTCCCTAGCACTGGGATCACAAATGTGCTGTAGCATTTCTGTGGGTGATGGGGATTCAAACTCAGGTCCTCACTCTGATGTGGCACAAGCACTTTAACTACTGAGCCATTTCGTGAGTCTCTTCCATCTTTTTAAAAGAATTTTTTAGTGTTTATTTATCTGAGAGAGTCAGGGAGAGAAAGAGACAAAGATAATGGGTATACCAGGGCCTCTAGCTGCTGCAAACGAACTCCAGATGCATGTGCCCCTTTGTGCATCTGGCTTATTATGTGAGTCCTGAGGAATCGAACCTGGGTCTCTTGGCTTTGCAGGCAAGCACCTTAACCACTAAGCCATCCTTCCAGCCCTCTTCCATCTTTTTTTTTTTTTTTTTTTTTTTTTTTTTGAGACAGAGAGAGAGGGAGAAGAAGACAGAGAATGGACATGCCAGTAGCCTCTCAGCCGCTGCGAATGAAATTCAGATGTGTGCACCACTTTATGGGCAAGTGCCGCATTACATCCTTGCGTCACTGCACTTGGCTAAATGTGGGACCTGAAGATTGTAACTGACATTCTTAGGCTTAGCAGACAGGCGCCTTAACCGCGAAGCCTCTTCCATCTTTAAAAAATATATATTTTTTATTTATTTGAGAATGAGAGAGAAAGAGGCTGATGATGAGGGCCTCTAGCCACTGCAAATGAGCTCTAGATGCATGTGCCACCTTGTGCATCTGGCTTACATGGGTCCCCGGGAACTGAACCTGGATCCTTAGGCTTCATAGGCAAGCACTTTAACCGCTAAGCCATCTTTCCAGCCCCCATCTTTTTTTTTTAAGAAGATGGGAAAGTTGTATAGCAGAAATCTTACACAGAACCATAAACAAATCTATAAAATAAATATAAGAAAAGCACTGCTATTAAAGAGAGACTATGAGACACCCAGCCTGTTCCATGACCATCTTCCTACGGGCTTCTCAGTGAGACAACACGGTAAGGAATAATTCCAATCCCTATCAACACATGAGGGAACTCACTAAGATGTCGGAGGGCCACAGAACTAGTTCAACCACCACAAGAACAATGCTTCTCCAACTCGAATCTGCACATTAATAGCTTGGGATCTCGGAAAAATAGACCCTCTCAAGAGCTCTGAGAGACACCTGAGATTTTGCATTTCCAACTCACTGCCAAGAGGTACTGGTCCAGCCACGGGATGAGGAAGAGCTGGGGAGACTAAGGGAGACGCTGGGAATGTGGCCCACGTCATGGGAGGGGCAGACAGACACCTCACATTCCTGGATGTCTCTATATCTCTTCAGAGTGAGAGAGAACGAGGATGGGAGGGATGTGGGATCTCCGGTAGTGGCGTGAGAGGCCTTTCTAGAATAACTACACTGTGCTTTCAAAGTGAGCGGTGATTTGCCTTTTTCATGTAATGAAACATTTTCAAAATAGCTATTTCATGGCCTTACTACGTGAGACATGACAGGCTGGTACAAATGCATTTCAAGGGGGGGGGGGTGCCCGCCCACGTGTGGCCTTTCCTTTTCTCATGAGATCTCACTCCTCCCATTTCCCCGAGCATGTGAGATGGGATTCCTCAACCAAGGTGATATGTGAAAAGTCCAAGTAACGCTGAGACAGAATGACCTCATAGTGTATGTTCCGTGCTTAGCTTCAAATCTTCCTGGAACGAAGTAAGTCACAACTTCCCTTAACTTTTTACCCTTGCCCACTTCCTTCACCTTCCATTAGAACTTGCTATTTAGAATTAAAATACGATCCGTTTGGTTGCTTGGTGTCGCTTTGGGAACATTACAACCCAACCTTGGTGGTAGGATATCAGGATATGGAAGTCTCGCTTAATCAACAAGTAATCTTACATTATAAGATATCGAAGAGCCGGTGTGGTGGCGCACGCCTTTAATCCCAGCTGGCTGGCTTGTCTAGCTGAACTGATGGTAGGGCTAGCCTAACACAGTTTGACAAGGGAATAGGGCCTGGGAAATTGAAAGGCAGTCAGAGATGTGTTGACGGTGAGTATATGATTTGTTTAGGCAGGAGGCAAAATATCTACTAGGAAAGAGATCTGAGTTCCATCTTTCATCCAAGGTTCTTCAGAGCCATGTTTGTAAGGAGAATTATGGCAAGCAGGTGAAGGTGAGAAACATGCCTTGCCCTTGAGCAGGCTGGAGACATTCTAGTAGGTTCTGCAGAAAATGGGCCCAAACATCAATGGTGCCTGGGCTTCCATGTGACATACAGACCCCCCACACACAGCGAACTCACAGGGCACCCTCTCCTCACCATGCAGCCTATGCAAGAACTTCTCACCGGTCATTTGGGCTCATTCACACCTGGTTTCTAAATAACCACCACATACAGGGTCACCACCTCCAAACTATGACAGAAATACTGTCCCCATTTAAAGGTGAGCTGAGACTTCAAGACAAAGCAATTAACTCAAGGAAATTACTTTCAAGCTGTTAAGTAGCCAACCTAGGGTTCACACCCAGTATTACAGAGATTCACAAAGGTGTGTTCACATCAACACATTCATGACACTGAGCTGCTTTACCAGACACATCTTGAAGCTTTCTTAAATATCTACTAATAAGAATGAGCCAATAAAGTTACGGGCTGGGCAGGAATTAAGCTGGTATGAATGGCCATGAGCCAAAGAGCCCTAGCCTTTTCTGATTGGCCAATGCCTGCTGTGCTGGATGCTAACTACTTTGAAGATCACTACTGTTTCGAGTTTTAGGAATCCTCTCTTGGCTAACCATAATTGAAGTAAAACATTTAAAATAACTCCACCTCAAAATTAAATGACCCACGTTACTGGAGGCTGAAATGATCTATTAACAAGCGAGCAAATTAATGAGTGAGTGAATGAATGAGGGCATAGGTCTGAATAAAAAGCACAACTGATTAGGAAAGTCCAGGGGCTTGAACTCTACCGCGTCTTAGGCCCTGCCATGCTCAGTAACCCCCAGCACATCAAACTGTGTGTGGTTAAGAGAAACCATGATGGGGGCTGGGGAGATAGCTTAGTGGTTAAGCGCTTGCCTGTGAAGCCTAAGGACCCGGGTTCGAGGCTTGATTCCCCAGGACCCATGTAAGCCAGATGCACAAGGTGTCGCAGGCATCTGGAGTTCGATTACAGTGGCTGGAGGCCCTGGTGTGCCCATTTTCTCCTGAGCGCATGTGCATGAGCCTCTTTCTCTGTCTGTTGCTAGTAAATAGATAAAAAAATTTAAAAAAAAATTTTAAAGAGACACGATGATGGATGATCCTTCAGGAAGCAGAAATGTGTCACAAACCATCTCAGGAACTTTTTTGTGCTATAGAAGTTATTAAATACTTTGCTAAAGCAACTAATTATATTTTCAAGACAAAAAAAAAAAAAAGGTAGGAAGACAAACCAAGCCACTTCCTTTACCCATGGGTCTCAGAGCTATGCCACAGGAATTTCCAGCTCAGATCCCAAAGAGACTCTGGGCCGAAGGGCGGATCTCTAGAATTTCCCACCCTGGAGCTCTGACATGGTGCAGGTCTGATGAAAAGCGAGCGAGCCTCTGACTGGAAAATGCTCAAACATGTAATTTACATATATTTCAAAGGATTCCTAAACGGTGAACACGGAAGTGGAGTGGCTGCATGTCCGCAGCTAAAAACTTTTGATACAGGACAACAGGAAACTGACAATCACCTACCAGAGGAATATACAACTGGTGGCTTCAAGTAGGACTGTTTTCTTACGTAGGCTCATCACAGGTTGGTGAACTATTTCTAGAAAGATGAGTGTCAGGAGGATAAAAATAAAGGCCTGAAACTGTCCATCAGCCTCAAGAACATTTTCCACAAAGATTGCAGCAGCTATATAAATGTCTGAACAAAGAATGCCACTTCCCACAAAGGCCAGCATCCAACTCAGTCGTTGGCATTACCTTGAATTACCATCTGGCACGCAAAATCAGCTCTTTCCATCTCCAATACGTATACGAGAGTATGTAATGCTCAAAAATAGGACAGTAAAACATTTGGTGTGAGAACGTGACAGAACTTGAAGACAATGGGCCCTCCCACTACCCACCCTATATGTAAAGCAACCGAAGGTGTGCTGGAAAGTGATCAAGCAACACCCAGATCGGATCGTCAGTTCTATCTCCAGAGCATCATTTTAATATCTGGGAACCGCCAGCAGATGTTACACCAAACTGGCTAGGCTGTGTTCAATGTAAATGTAGAGATCTTTGTTGGTATTTAAAAAAAAAAAATTTAAGTATATCTTAAAAAGCAAAAGACAGCCATTTTCAACTACTGGGTTTCTCCTTCTTCTCCTCCTCCTCCTTCTTCTTCTTTCTTCTTCTTTGTTTTATTTTGTTTTTCAAGAACAGTCTCACCCTAGCTCAGGCTGACCTGGAATTCACTGTGTAATCTCAGGGTGGCCCCGAATGGTGATCCTCCTCTGCTGCCTGAGTGCTTGGATTCCTTCTTTTAAAGTTGAGGTAGAACATAAAACAACAGAACACAGCACTGTAAGCATTGTGATTCTACTTATCCTGTCAGTTAGGAACAGCTCATACGCCATCTCTTAGTGAAACCACTGTCTGGCTCTTACAAGGAACTGTGACCTATTCAAATGATATGCCCTCCCCCTCCCAACCGGCCACCCGGTCCTTTCCAGTCTAAGCCCTGCTCCTCTTCCACCATGGCATTCTTAGCTGACTTGAAGAACTCATCCACTTTCCGCTACTCCCATCATTTTTCGTGACTTTTTCTATAACATCTAATACTGCTTAGTACCCTCTTTTTGAAATATTCATGTATCCTGGGCTGTCACTCTTTTTTTTATTACTTTTCTCTTAATGTCTATCTCTTGCCATTCTAGATGTCTTGCCCATTCCCTTAGTTCAATTTTTTTTTTTTTTTTTTTTTTTTTTTTTTTTTCGAGGTAGGGTATCACTCTGGTCCAGGCTGACCTGGAATTAACTATGTAGTCTCAGGGTAGCCTCGAACTCTCGGCAATCCTCCTACCTCTGCCTCCCGAGTGCTGGGATTAAAGGTGTGCGCCACCACGCCTGGCTCTCAAACATTTTTTAATACTGATATCCTGAGCTCTCCCTCACAGGGGTGGTCTTTGTCCCATCTCACCAAGTCAGCTAATTGCTAAGGACAGTGATTACCAAAGCAGAACTATACCCACCGTTGGTTTCTTCCCCTTACTCTTAATTTTCAGTGCATACATCTGGTCGACCTCTCCCCATTTGATGTCTCTGATGATTATGAATGTGTAAATAAAGTATTTCAATGTGAGTACAAGGCAGTCTTAATGATCCTGGCTTAAAGTGTTTAACATAATCCAGTAAATAACTTCCAATGAATTTCAATGTAAGAGGAGCTTTGAGACTTACACTGGAATTTCAAAATGACCAAATTACTTGATCCTTTAAGAAAAAGACACAACTCAGATTCTGACTTTTTGATACTTTCAGGACTTTCCAAGTGATTTGAGCAAACCAAAGAAGTTAGCTATGTTGGTGGCATGACTCCTAAGGACTGAGCTGGCCTTCCTAGCCCCATACGTGTTATTACATCAAATAACTTAATCAGAACACAAACTGTTCTTAGATTTCTGCAGGGGTAATTAAATAACCATTCGATGCCAATTAATCACAGTCAAGTAAGAGTCTGTGAGAGGAGAACTCTATACACACTGGAGACTATTTAATGGTCAAATACTTGGCAGGCACTTAGTTAAACAATGATTCATTAAACCTCCTTTGCCACACAATGGCTAGGCTAAACTCAATGTGAAAGAATCGAAACTCTTTTGTTCTCCCATAAAAAGACATCAAACCTCTGTGCGTGATATTCTTTTCTCCCTCACTTAGCCGACTGCTCAATTGCATGATTCATGATGTGTTGAGCTGCTCCTGTGCCCACGGGCATCTGTAAGTCCTCCTTGGCTCTGAGCACTGCAGCTACGCAACCCTATTTCATCCCATCTGCACACGTAAAGGAGCTGGACAGATGACCACACCTACCCCAACTGTTTATTCATCTGAGCATGGAAAAGAAACCCAGATTCAGAACTACCTTCTAACCCAGGAAAAGAAGCCGTGGCCATTTCCCTAAGAGGAAATGGTCACTTGCAATAAAAAATAAATAAATAAATAAATAAAAAACCTTTGCTTTGCACAACCTGTCAATCTAGCAGTTTTGGTTCCCTGCACCTACCTTATCAACTAGGCCCTTGGCCATGAAATGCCCCATTATAACATAGCTCCCTGTGAAAACCCACAAACCCACTACAAATTCAGCTGATTTATTCCCAAAGACCTTTAACCACATAGCACAGAAGGGCTTTACTGCCCTCCTGCAAGTTCATTTCTTCCTATACAGAAAGAATCAAGGAACAGGACTCCATTCCCTGCTTGCTGGGTTTCTGCCCGCACCCACATAGATAGCTCTATGAACAAGTACTTGTATGGTTTTAGGTGCGGTGCTGATATTTTTCAAAAAACAGGATCTTTGCTCTTTACTGTTTATTTGAGTCTGAATTAGAGAGCTCAGAAGTGGCTGAAAGTGGGCTCGGGGGTGTAATATCGCAGATATTACACATGACTTCACGAGGGTAGCTATCAGACTATTAAATTGTCTCCAGTGTGCACAGAGAGGGGTTTCTAGCCCAGCTTACTACTAGTCTCCTAGCTGGCTTACTATTAGTTCTATCACATATAAACTTAAAATGAGCTGAGCATGTAGCTCAGTGGTAGAATCTGTGAGATGTACACAGCCCTATATATAAAAATAAAACTTATTTTCATTTTTATTTATTTATTTATTTGATAAAGAGAGAAAGAGAGAATGAACATGCCAGGGCCTCTAGCCAATGCAATAGAACACCAGATGCGTAATTCCATCCCCACCATATCAATTAACTAAATGCAAATATCAAAAGGTACATTAGGGCTGGAGGGATGGCTTGGCCTGCAAAGGCAAAGGACCCAGGTTCAATTCCCCAGTGCCCATGTTAGCCAGATGTACGGGGGGGCGCACATGTCTGGAATTCGTTTGTGGTGGCTGGAGGCCCTGGTGCACCCATTCTCTCTCTCCTTCTCTCGCTATCAAATAAATAAATAAAAATGAAAATAAATTTTTAAAAAGTACATTAAGACATATTTCTCTTCATCAAAGAAGAAAATATATGTTAGGAAATTTTGAGGAAGGGAAAGGAATGTTTCAAGACTTTTTAAAAGATTATATATGTAATTTTAAAAAAATGTTTTATACATATATATCAGTTGTTGTACCTCAACACTGAATACATCAGGGATAAATAGATATGAATTAGTTTCAAGAGACAGTTAAGCAGCTTCGTGGAAAACCCACTAAAATATATTTTATCTTCACATGTTCATTGCGTGGTAGGAAATAAAGTACCACTTTTATTGGCTTTTGTTAGATACAAACTTTTGAAACCATGTGCGGGTGCTAACAGGGACTGCAGCATATACTACATATTTACTATGTCAAAAAATGAAAACTATGAGTCAAACACTGTGAAGTCTTAACACAGCAGCAGAAGAGAAAGCACTGAGGAACTGATTTTATGAATGTGAAATCTGCATTTCGGATGCTTCAGTCATAAGCCCCTCGCTTTGTTTTATGCCATCTCAACAGCACCTAATGTTAGCACCCCCCCCCCATCTATTTCTCAAGCTCAACTATGACATAAAATGATTCCAAGGGGGGAGAGGAGAAAAAAAAAGTCACACTGCATCTAACAGAAACATACCGTGGCAAAACAAATTTTCCTGCAAATATAAGCAGTTTTACAGTCTATCAAAGTAGTGCCAAAAAGTAGATTTATGCGCATTAAAGTGCTGACAGGAACGAAACATTTCAGCAGTAAATAAAGTACGTTGTAACCCAATCGTCAAATCAATAAAGTCATTAAAAATAGACTGCATTCTTCAAGAAAATGGTGAGTTTAAGGGGGAAAAAAACATCTTTTACTGGCGATGGAGGACGTATCGCCAGACACAGCTGACGATTATCCGACCTGCCCCACGTCTCCTCCGCCCTGGCAGGCGGCATCCTTGGGGCCTTATCTTCCTCCACGTGCTTTTAGCCATGTAAACTGCCACGCGGCATTTCCAGCTTCCCCACAGGCATCTTATAAATACAAATAAGAAAATATGCCCTGGGTTTTTTTTTTCTTCTCCTCTTCGTCTTCTTGGTCCCCAGACTGACAGAATATTATCACTTTTGTAGACTCTTGCAAGTCGGCACAGTAGTGTTGGGCCAAAATGTTCTGCGATTATAATATCCATTTATCTAAACTGCCAGTGTGTAACAAATTCAGGTGGGGTGCATACCACCTAAATTAATTTACTACTTGAAAAAGACTTCTCACATCAAGCCTGTCAAAAGGAAGACAGGAAAGGAGTGGAGAAACTAAACATGGCTTGCATTTGATCTAGTTTTCACGTGTCGGACTAAATAAGAGGAGGCTGCCAAGGGACGGTGGCAAGAGCGGAATAAAACACTCCAAGTGCAGGATTCTGGGTCCCCTAGGGACTGTAGCCCACCGTGCTGGGACATAGCTCTCCCTACCACTAATGAGTTTAAGCTGCCTCATATAATCTACTGACTCAAGACAACAAAATACTTACCAGTGACTGTATATATATACCCCAGTAGTAGCCATGAAAATGCCAGCAGGCATGAGGGCACCATATTTCCAGCACTGGGGAGGTAGAGATGGGGGAGGGGCCCGCAAGCTCGGGGTTCAAATGAGTAATAAGTAAAGCGGAGAGTCATTAAGAAAGACAGTTAACATCTAACACTGGCCTCCACATGCACACACCTGTGCATCTGCACCTGAACACACACACATGCACCCCCCACACATGAGAACATGTATGCACACATACACACATATCACACACATGTGTGTATGCAAAATAAGACAGAAAAATAACAAGGGTTGGCAGGGCCATCAAGCCACTGGAAGCCTGGGAAACTTGGAAGAATGGAAAAACGATGGGTGTTCCTACAGAAAACGGAATGGTAAGCCCTCACACATGAAACATACAATTGTTACATGGTTCAGCAATTTCACTCATAGGTAGACCCCCAGAAGGATCTGAAGCAAGGACTCAGATATTAGTATACCTGTGCTCATAGCACTGGAGTTAGGGTCACCAGCACCCACATAAATGCCAGCAGATCTAGTAGCCTGACTCACCCTGGAATCCCGGTGCTCCAGTGCTCCGGGGGATCCCCAGGGCAGGCTGGCTAGCAAGACTGGCACAGAGCACTTGGTTCCAAAGCCATCCTGCCTCAGTAAATTCGGTGGAGAATGACTGAGGAAGATCTTCAACATCACTCTCCGGCCTCCATCCACAAGTGCACAGGCACTTGCATGCACGCGCACGCGCGCACACACATACACACACACACACACACACACCACCAAGATGCAAACTGTTACCGTTAATGGAATCCCAGCCCACTGGCTGACATGGCTAAGTCAACACAACCATGGCTCCATGAAAGCCTCCCGTTTTCCAAGAGAAGCTCAACTCCAGGAGCCCCATCGCAACACACTGATTGATATTTTACACGGGTCACTGGTAATCGCAAATACAAGAAAATGCCTTTGGGTAGCATTAGCAGTTCTTGTCCTCTGTTAACCCTAAAGCTATTTAAAACTGTAGAAATGAGCCGGGCGTGGTGGCGCACACTTTTAATCCCAGCACTCGGGAGGCAGAGATAGGAGGATCGCCAAGAATTTGAGGCCACCCTGAGACTACATGGTGAATTCCAGGTCAGCCTGAGCCAGAGTGAGACCCTACCTCAAAAAACCAAAAAAAAAAAAAAAAAAAAAAAGTATAAATGTCAAAATTTTAAAATATAGAGGGGGGAGGGCATGTCTAAAAGGATAAAGATAGTGAAAAAGGAATCTTCGGTTAGAGAGATGGCTTAGTTGATGAACTGCTTGCCATGCAAACGTGAGGACCCAAGTTCAGATCCCTAGCACCCACATCAAAGCTTGGCACAGAGGCGTGTGCCTGTAATCTCTGTACTGAGGTGGCAGAGAGTTGCTGGCCAATTAGGCTGGCTCAATTGGTAAGCACCAGGTTCACTGTCTCAAAAAACAAGCTGGAGACCAACTATGGCTGTCCCCTTAACCTCTGGCTTCTACATACACACACACACAGGAACATGTGCACCCATACACATGTGTGCCTACATATACAAACACACACATATACATACATGCACACACATACACAAGCAAACAAAAAAAATTCAAAAGAGAGGCTAGATAGATGGCTTAGCCGTTAAGGCATTTGCCTACAAAGCTAAAGGATCCTGGTTCTACTCTCCAGGACCCACATAAGCCAGATGCACAAGGGGGCTCATGGGTCTGGAGTTCATTTGCAGTGGCTGGAGGCCCTGGCTGGATGCCTCTCTCTTTTTCTCTCAAATAAATAAAGAAAATATATTTTAAAATATACAAGAGGAGGCCTTCATGGAACATCCAGTGGCTGTGCTTTCTGCAGTGAAAAGCAAAGAGAATATAGAATGGGACCAAAGGAAATGGAAGAATCAAGATTGAGTTTAAAGAAGGAAAAGGCTGCATCTATCATTCTCATAAAGAGTGTCTGGGGACACGCACTGAGGGAAGTGGGATCCTAAGAGTTGTTTCAATGAGGTCAAGGAAAGGATGCTCCAGGGCAACGTAGGGACCAGGGAAGTGGGAGGAGAAGGAATGGGAAGAGGCAGGGCCAAGGCCAAAGGAATGCCAAGTGATGATGCCCACAAGTTCAGGGCTCCATGCTCAGTCCCAAATGACGAGGACTCCTTTGGGACTTAAGTCCTCGGAAGCTTCGTGACACAGAAGACAGCAAACAGCACAGCACCTATCTTCATTTTTATTCTCCTTAAATATGTGTATGTGTTTGTGTACAACAGGGCATGTATGTCACGATGCACATGTGGAGGTCAGAGGATAATTTCGGGTGCTGGTCTTCGCCTTCCACCTGTTTTATTTATTTTATTTATTTTTTATTTTTTATTTATTTTTTTTTTTTTTAAAGATTTTAGGGCTGGAGAGATGGCTTAGCGGTTAAGGCACCTGCCTCCTAAGCCTAAGAACGCTGGTTCCAGCAGTTCCAATCTCCAGGTCCCACGTTTAGCCAGATGCAAAGTGACACAAGGGCACAATGCCGCACTTGCCCACAAGGGGCGCACGCATCTGGAGTTCATTCACAGCAGCTGAGAGGCTGCTGGTGCACCCATTCTCTATCTGTCTCCCTCTTCCTCTCTCTGTGTCTCTCTCCAATATATATTTTATATTATTTATGAGAGAGAGAGAGAGAATGAGCATGCCAGGGCCTCTAGCCAATGCAATCAAACACCAGATGCATACACCACCTTGTGTGCATGCGTGACCTTGTATGCATGCAAGCCTAAGGACCCAGGTTCATCTCTCTAGAACCCACATATGCCTTCCACCCTTTTAAAGGCAGGGTCTCTTGTGATTAGGCGGCCCTCAAGCTTACAAGGATTCTCCTGTCTGCCTCCCATCTCACTGCCAGAGTGCTGGGATTAAGATGTGCACAACTGTGCCCAGTTTTATGTGACAAGCACTTTACCCACCGAGCCATCTTCCCAGGCCTTCAGTTTCATTTGAAAAGCAGTATATAAATTAACTAGGTAAATAACTTCTCCTCAAAGCAGAAGCTGTTTTCAAACCTGTTGTTGAATTCAGTGGGACCAGATCAGCTCAGAGAGAACAGAGACTCACCCACATCTCATTTCCCACACGTACTGATCCTCCACTCAACACAGCCTGAGCCATGCCGTTGCTGGGCTGCCGTATGAAATTAAATTTTGTTCACATTGCACTTAAGACCTCTTCCCCATAACTGACGGCTACGCCCACAATACACAATCCACAATCCCCATGGGTATAACTGGCATCCCCAACGAGCAGGGTCCCTTCTGGGGGGGAACAGAGATAAGGGTAAGGATGGTACCAACATGTGCTGTTTACACACTGAGTATGTACATAACTAATAAAGAAAAAAGGACTTTAAAAAATAAAGAGTTTTTGTTACTCTACTTAAAAAAAAACCTTTAGTAAAAAATCAATGGTCAAAGGAAACAATGATAGTAACATCAAAACGTTAATAAGAACTATACTAATTGTAACTTCTCAAACTCCAGTTTTGTCCCATTGACCCTCCACTTCAGGATCAGGTGAAATACATCAATCTCCATGATTGTCACACAAAAATTTAATGTTAGGGTTGGAGATGGCTTAGCACTTGCCTTCAAAGCCAAGGGACTCAGGTTCGATTCCCCAGCACCCACATAAACCAGCTGCAAGAGGGCACATGCGTGTGGGATTCGTCTACAGTGGCTAGAGGCCCTGGTGCAACGTTTTTTCCCCTCTCTCTCTCAAATAAAATATTAAAAATAAATAAATGTTGGGCTGAAGAGATGGCTCAGGGGATTGCTTGCAATGCCTGCCAGACCAGGTTCAATTCCTCAGCCAGCCCCCACATAAGGCCGGATGCAAAAAGTAGCACAAGCATCTAGTATTCATTTGCAGGAGCAAGAGGCCCTGGCACACACATGTGCATTCACGTGTACGTGTGTGCACACGTGCACACTCACACACACAAATGAATTAATAAAAATATTTTTTAAATTAAGATGTTGCTCATATTTTAAATACCAATGTTAGGGACTGGAGAGATGGCTTAGCAGTTAAGGCTGCAAAGCCAAAGGATTCCAGTTTGATTCTCCAGGACCCACGTAAGTCAGATGCAAAAGGGGGCACATGCATCTGGAGTTCCTTTGTAGTGGCTAGAAGCCCTGGCGTCTATTCTCTCTCTCTTTCTTTCTGTCGCTCTCTCTCTCTGCCTCTTTCTCTCTTATCAATAAATAAATAAATGAATAAATAAATGAATAAATAAATAAATAAATAAATAGCCAGGTGTGGTGGCGCACACCAGCACTTAGGAGGCAGAGGTAGGAGGATCGCCGTGAGTTCAAGGCCACCCTGAGACTACATAGTTAATTCCAGGTCAGCCTGGGCTAGAGTGAAACCCTACCTCAAAAAAAAATAATAATAAAAATAACCAAATAAAATATATTAAATACCAATGTTATAGGCCTGGCGATGTAGCTCAGTAGTAGAATGCTTGCCCAAAATGCACAAGCCCTGGATTCCCAAGCCAACACCTGAGAATAAATAAATATTAAAGAAAATGGGACTAGTTTGCACTACAAAACAAAAGTCTGCTTTTTTTTAAAAAAAAAAAGCTCAACTAAAAAAACGCAAATGTAAAAATGAAATACCTCTATGGAGTAGCGGAGAGGTAACAAACCCCCGTGGTGTAGCTACAGAAAGGCATCCCACCAGTGCCCCTCAACAGACACGAAAGACTCCAATTTGGATGAGAGTTCTCCTGGAAAAGTTCTGCTGGGTCCTTTGGTTCCAGAACATTCCTCAAAACATGACTTGGACAGTGGGGAGAGCTTTTATTCTCTTCTCTTAATATAAATCATTTTAGGGACTGGCCCAACCCAGCACACTACAGAGAGTTCACAAGACATTGCTCTTTGATCTTTGTGGCTTTGCCATGTATGTTTTTAAAATTTCTGGAATGCACCCAGGGAGGCAAGCTGCTTGACAAAGACACTATAAATATCCGAATAAATAAATACATACAAACATCTGGAACCCTGATTAAGCACCAAAGTTTTTATTATTTGGGGGAGGAAGAGGGAATAGAAGGGGGGGCACTGAACAGCATTTTGGTTTTTATAGAAAAATGTCCTCGTCTTTCCTTATGATAAAGCCCCCGTGATACTAATAAAGCGTTCCGAGAGCGCAATTCCCACAGAAAGTGGAGTGCTTGTTTTCTATAGCTGCCTCCCCACAAAGGAATAACTGAAACTTTACCAGAACAGAGACTTGAGTGAAATTCACTTTCTAAACTGCCAGAGGGAGATGAATATGTATGAAGTATTAGCCATCATTTATAACAAAAATAAATCCAGGTGATATATTCATTTGTGTTACAGTTGCATTAAATGTGCACATGTATACATTTTGTGTAAGTTATAATGCAGTAATTTTGTGGGCTAATTATACAATAGGTTGGTTTACTCTTCTTTGTGAAGTTGCTTGGAATTGTAATAATGAGTAAAAAAGAGAATTTGTCTGTTCCCAATGCAACACAATTACAACAAAGAATCAAAGAGTCACAGGCATGTGTTTAAGTGTGAACAAGGAGGCATACAGTTACAAAACTGACGACATCAAAACACCTGCATATTCACAACAGATGAACACAAAATTGTGAATGAGCCCCTATTCTTTTCCATGGGGTATCCCAATAAAAGGAAGATTTGACAAGACAGGAGGTCAGGTTAAGAGGCTCCTACCAAAGGGAAAGATTTCCTACGACACTAAAGCAAAATGCTTCTCTATGCAACATGATGCCACCTGGGTGGGTGTGCTGGACCTCCCTCCACTCGTGTCCACACTCACCTCACACCCGCTGAGAGGCCTCCTTCCCTGAATTCCAGACCCATCATCTAAACCAAGCACCCACCCCTCACTTCAGCTCCACCGGAGACCCTTCAATGTCAATGCCCATCACGCTCAAGTCTCTTGGGCTCCCTTTCATACCCATCTGGACCCTCAGCCCTCCTCCCACGACCCTAATTACATGTGCACTTCTGGGGTGCTTATTCCATATGGTTGCAGGCCTTTCTTCTCCACAAGGCATTGAGGTCCATGAAAAAAAAAGACAAATGGCTTTAAAGACATCCCAGACTAACTTCAGACACAGTGCCTGACCCCACTACAAGGCCATACGTGTTTCTTCACAGACGGGTGAAGAAGATGAAGAGCCTGCGTAGAGAAACTGGCATTTTCCGTATTTGCCCTATTTAGAAAAGAAACACCCTAGGAACTTCACCATGAGAGATTAGACCAGCGCTGTTCTCTGGCTAGCATTTGACCACCCAGAGGCTGGATGACGAAGGGGTCACTAAAGCTGGATGTCAATAAAGGTGGGAAAACAAATAAACAAACCAGTGGTCAAGTTCAAAATGAGAGGAATGTTCCAGCTTGTTCCTGTGGCAGCTGCAACCCAGAAACTTGGCCCCGCTACAAAAACATGAGGGCAAGCTGCGTGGGGGATAGTGAAAAGAAATACGCCCCCAACCCCAGGAGCCCCCTGCCTCGGCACCTCCGCAGCCCGGGCCCGATGGGACCACGAGGGCTCAGAAACGACATGCACATTTATATGGTTCTGGTTTGCCTCCACCTCAAGGAAGGCAGGATAAAATGCAACAAATGGAAGAATTCGTCTTGCTCTTCCTTCTGCGTTCCTTCTCTGCAGCTTCAAGACATTTCACCATCCAGTGTCATATTCAATTCCTCTTGCCCACTCACATGGCATCCAACCCCCAGCCCCCCACGTCATGCCATCAATTGGTAGGTGCTCTGTAAAAAGAAAGCGGGGGGGAGGGGTACTGAATATTTGGTGGTTAATCGTATCTACACCAATCCGTGCTCCCATAATTGCTGGTGACATCCCTCAGCAAAAGCTGGCATCTGCACAGATGGAAACAGCTCACTGATTCCATGCTGACCTCCCCATGCCTCACGCTAGCTCAGATCTGCCCTACGGTGGATGCGCCACTGAGGTGGGATCCTTGACTGCGTCTAAGCCTCTCTTCCTCCGCTCTGGCGACCGGTGGACTTCCTTGGCCTTTTTTTTTTTTTTTTCCTGCTCTCCTAAGAAGAATCTCTCCTTATTGGTGATGTCAGACACAGGAGATCTGTTTCAGCATCCATGCAAAGTCCAGTGTGTTCTTCCCACCATTGATCACTATGGAGCTCCAGGGCTCTTTTGTTTTTTTATTTGTTTTTTTTGTTCCCACAACTGCATCATTGCCAGACACCATTCACTGAGAAGCAAGCGAGGGCAGCCTGGTCAATGAACCCTCCACAGACTCTAATCAAGGGCACAACAGAGTCCAACAGCTGCTATTTGTGAGTGAATTAAAACCTGGCAAGGAATTAAAAGTTTTCTTCTTTGGAGCTGAGGAGGTGGCTCAGTGGGTTGAGTCCTTGCCAAGAAAGTATAAGGACCTGAATTCATATCCCTGGAATTCACATAAAAGCCAGGCATGCACTGGGGAGGCAGAGACAGGAGGATCCCGGGGGCTGGCTGGTTAGCTAGTCTAATGGAATCTGTAAACTCCGGGTTTCGTAAGAGGGTAATTGAAGAAGATACCTGACATTGACCTCTGGTCTTCACATGCATGAGCATACATGTCACATGTACCCCCCACATACATGCACACACATAAAGCTTTGTCTTTGCACAAAATAACGATCCAGAAAACCACTTCAAAAGATGGGTAGTGTCCCTAAGAATCAATCGGCACCTCTTTATGGATCATTTAAAAGAAATCCACGAAATATCATCTGCGCATTTCTCAATACCAAATCTGAGGACTAAGAGATTTCTATGTAAGGAGAAGGGAGGTTGAAATCTCAAAGCAAATCATTTAGTTGGCTTTAAAAAAAAAAAAAACAGAAATTCAGCCCTTGCAGGAATTCCTTCCAGGAATGATGTGCTAGTCATTCCTGGCTAAATCCGGTGACACCTTTGCCAGAATATTCTTGGCCTTGTATTTATGTATTTCTATGGCTAATTTTTTCATACTAGTTCTTCCCCCTTTTTCTCCAAATCCATATTCCGCCCAACATTTCCCATCACTCACAGGTTATGTCTGCTATTGTAACCCACAGGAACAAATATTCATCCCCTAAGAGCTATACCACACGAGCTTTTCATGCGTATTAGGGGAAAATCAGGCTTCTGCAGGACATCAAAGTCCTTTCAGACCATGACCCTGACTACGCTCTCTACCAGCATTCAAAACTTGGTTGCATTAAATAATACCAGTGTAGGCTCCGAATGAAATAAAGTCACGACAGGATCCCAATCTCTCAGGCTGTCATGGACTCTACATCCCTTGGATAAAACGTTCCTTTGCTGAACGCTGAGGTTCCCTTAAAGCTGAATAGTTACAAATTGGAAATTGCTAATATTTTCATCAGAAAAATTTAAAAAAGTAAAAGACTTTTTAAAAGTCTCCAGGACGGGACAACTGGGAGACAAGAAGTGAAAAGCTAGCTAGGGCTTCATGGGTTGAGAAATCAAATGCTGTGAGATGGAACCAATGGCGCAGGGGTTAAAGTGTTTGCCACACGCCAGTACCCACAGAAAAGCTGGGTGTGGTAGCATATTCCTGTAATTCTAGCACAGGGGAAGTAAATACAGACGGGTCCCTAGGGCTTACTGGGTAGCTAGTTTGATCAAATCAATGAACCCCAGGCTCAATGACAGACCCTAAGGTAAAGAGTGATTGAGAAAGACCCCAGATATCAACCTCTGGCTTCCATATAGATAGGCACACTCAAGTCCCCACACATATGAATGTACATACACACGCACAAACACACACACACCATATACATGGCCAAATACGGTAGCAGAGGCAGTCATTCAACATAGCGTATGCAAGCACATGATTCTCTTCATTCTCAGACATTTAGGCCAATGCACTTTTCACCAACCGCCCCTCCCCCCTTGCTTTGTGTCTATCACCTTTCTTTCAGATGCATTACCAGCCAGTACTTTGTGTCTAGCATGTGTCCTGAAACTTAGCAAAGGAAACTAAAACCAACAACAACAACAAATTGGGAAAGGCAAAGAATTGAAGCATCCTCTGAGGGGCACCATAAAGACGGAGCACACAGGATGGAAGCAAAACAGGAAGTTCCAGATTGCACAGGGGAGGAAGGAGAAAGCCATGACAGGCCATGTATTAATAAAAGTTAGTTGATATTGAAAAGAAAATAAAAACCTTGGAAGTGAGGCTGAAGGGGAACTACTGAGCTATGTCACCTCAGGCTAAGAAAAGAAAAGCATTTGGAACTTTTTAAAAAGACCCTCAGAATATAAAAGGACTACTTCTCCCAGCATGCAGGAGTTTGATCTCTCACACCACATAAACCAGGCAGGGGTGGAGCTCATTTGTCACCTTGGTTCTTAAGCAATGGAGGCAGGATGATCAGAAATATAAGGTCACCCTCGGCTACACAGTGAGCTTCAGGCCAGCCTGGGTTACATGAGACCCTGTCCCCAAACAATAAAAATTTAAGAAAAGAAAAAAAAATCATGAAGGAAACTAGGAAACAGTTTTCTCAGAAGCACAGTCAATAACTATACAATTATGTCATAAACCTGTTTTCAAAAAAAAAAAAACCAGATATTTAAGGGTAGGATTCTAACCTGTTTTTTTATTCCCACAAATTTCCAAATACCGTGATCTCTGTAGAGGACAAAGCAGGAAGAATGTAAAACTCCAAAGTTCTTCTTGTCCTCCCTCCTCTGTGGTTTTAGTTACCTATGGTCTGAAAATGTTCAGTGGAAAATTCCAGAAAAAAATAATTCAAAACTGTTAAATACTTTTCACTACAGCTTTTTGATGTCACTATCCTATTTTATTATTGTTTATCATGATATAACTTTCTGTGCTTAATTCATTAATTAAGCTTTATTATAAGCATGTGTATAAAGAGAAGAACAGTCAATATAGGGCTCAGAATCAGCTGGGGTTTCAGGTATCTGAAACAGTAGGGGGCCTTAGATGCCTTGAGATAAGAAGGAACTACTATACCACAAATAAATAAATAGATAATACTGAAGGCAGTTAAATGAATGAGAGAACCTCTTTGCCTTTCCCATCACCCTAACTTGTGAGCAGAGGAGGATGAGTCAATGAAAACTCAACTCTGTGACAAAGCCTAACTGCATAAGCAGAGCAGTGAAAAGGAGATTTTGAACTGGATTGAATCTGGATCTGCACACTTCTGACTCTGGGCCGCCACCAACATAAGCTCTAGGACCATGCCAAGTCTCATACTGAACTAAACCAACACTAACAGCAAGGTTTATCATGACCAGACCAGCAGAATCCACTTAGTCTTCCATGCTTTCTCCCATTTCTTTAGTTCTAGAGAAGAGCCGAATGGAATTCCTCCAATGACTGAAGCCATTTGTTTCTTCCAAAAAGAACCTGCTACATCTCCCTTTGGACACCTGCAATTTGCTAAGATCTGGCAGTGCTATGCTCTCATTCTAAGTGCAAGGAGAATGGATCCCATTAAGCATTAAATTGTATTTCTAATAGCCTCTAAAAAGAGTTATAGGTGAATGTGCAGTTATGTTTCATTTGCCTTCATGGGAGTAATGACAGACATGCCAGGATAATGAACAATACTACTTTAATAAAATAGGAGAACTCAATTTCTGTTTCCTTTTCCCTCATTGCAGATACATACATACATAATTTGGTTTGGTTACTTGGTTGTTGTTGGTTTTTGTGTGTGTGTTTGTGTGTGTGTGTGTGTGTGTGTGTGTGTGTGTGTGTGTGTGTGTGTGTGAGAGAGAGAGAGAGAGAGAGAAGAGAGAGAGACAAGTTGTCACTGTTTATCCCAGGTTGATCTTGAACTCAGGTAAACCTCCTGCCTCAACTTCCCAAGTGCTCAGTTTACAGGCATGAGCCACCCTGTCTGGATTTCTTACTTCATTCAAAACAATGTTCGTGGGCTAGAGAGATGGCTTAGCAGTTAAGGCACTTGCCTGTGAAGACTAAGGACCCATGTTTGACTCTCCAGATCCCAAATAAGCCAGACGCACAAAGGTGAGGCAAGCACAAGGTCGCTCATGCACACAGGTGGTGCAAGCGTCTGGAGTTCAATTTTAGTGGCTGAGGCTCTGGTGTACCAATTCTCTCTCTCTATGAGGTATGCAATTGTTTCTACTCCCAGCCCCCCACCCAAAAAAAAATCACCATTACACATTATCTATAACAATATCAATTAATATAAATTTCAAATCTAATGTTTTAATAACATAGGACTGGTCATAAAATTACCAAAAATAAAAGATTGTTTAAAGCGTTGTGGTAAGAATTTAGTATGATGGCTCATACCGGCACTGACACGTAGTCAGGAGGCAGGGGCAGGAGCATCACTTCATACTGTAAGTTCAAGCACAGCCTGGGTCACATAGCAACATCCAGGCTCAGGGAAAAAAAGGTCTCAACAATGTGCTAGGACACATCCCTAGAAGACAGAGGAGCATAAGAGACAAAAGGGACCAGGCAGCTTTCAGAAACAGCAGCCTTTCTCCCAGAACAGAGGCTTCTTTCTTGTATTGTTGTGGGAATAATTAATTTTCAAATGCCAAAGTCCTTCAGAAAACTGATAAAAACAAGAAAGAACATATGAAAGTTGAATTAACAGAATTAAAAGAAAGGTGAACACTGGAGAAATTGAAATATTTTTACACACATTTCCATTTGTGAATCACGTTAGAATTTGTGGTTGAACACACATACACGCACATTCTGTCATGCACCCTTTAGGTTCTCAGTGGATGTCTATGCATGTGGTGTTTGGTTCAAGTCATAAAGGTTTTGTGAATTTTTCAGCGCATTTCTTTTTTTTTTTATATTTTATTTATTTTAGAGGAGAGAGAAAGGAAGAGGCGATAGAGAGAGAGAAGGAGGACACAGGGCCTCTAGCCATGCAAATGAACTCCAGACACATGCGCCACCTTGTGCATCTGGCTTACATGGTTACTGGGAATCAAACCTGGGCCTCTTAGGCTTTGCAGGCAAGTATCTTGACCATTAAGCAATCTCTCCAGCCCTATTTCTGACAAATATGACACCTACAATTCCTAGAACATTAATATTACACTAAGCCTAATTTAATCTTCACCTGAGGAGGTAAAGGGTTACAGTTATTAAATAATAGTAAATATTATAATGAATAGGATTAAATAAAATGTCTTTGGAAAACGACCATGGAAAATTCAGAGTACAGTATCTGGTTACCTTTTGTGAAATTCCCAACACACTGGCTTATAGAGATGCTTAATGAATGTTGAGCTCGAATCTGCACTCTGATTAATGATTTGTGGGAATTTTGCTCTTTTAAAAAATATTTTTATTTATTGCAGGGGAAGAGTGGGAAGAAGAGAGAGAGGAAAGAGAGAAGAGAACGTGGCCAGGACCTCTTACCACCGCAGACCAACTCCAGATGCAATGCACCACTTTCTGCATCTGCCTTTATGGGAGAATTAAAGAATCCATCCCGGCCAACAGGTTTTGCAAGCAAGTACCTTTAACCCCTGAGCCATCTCTCCAGCCTCAGAATCTTGTTTTTTAATTTCCTATTACAGCCATCACATCTCACATAAACCAAAGGGGACAACAGCAAGAGGACTGGACAAGGAGTCAGAGAAGATCAGCAAGCCGCTGAGTGGACACTCACGAGACACAGACAGAAGCAGATTCTTTTCAGTCATGCTGTTAGTACTATGGATGACATGAGACAACAGAGGCCAGAATGAACACGTGCTGCTGCGATTAAATGAGAAGTCGCAGGGAAGGAGCCCAAATCGACCCCACTTCTGATTGATTCTCGGGTTGACTGGATACCTGGTGACAAGTGACTGCGGATGTAACTGATTCCTGACACATCGAAGAGGGGTGGGAGAAGTCGTGTCATAAAAATCCTGCAAGGTCTTCACACCCTCGTTGCTTTGGGTTTTATTCAGCTTCTTTCCAATTATTTCTAGGCAGATTCTACAGAAGGAAAGGCTCACTGGATTTCAGCATGAGGGAGAGAGGACGCAGACATCTCTGAGACCGACTCCCCAGATCTAACACTAACTAGGGGCTCCCGACGCCCTCAGGCACATACCCACCCCCCCCCAGCAACATGTGGTGAAACAATCCCGTCAGATAGTTCTCCCCACCCAAAACTATATGTCAGAGCTTTAAGACCCAGACAGCGATTTATGGCATTTAAACTATTAGTTTGTTAACGCTATTGGGGAAGTGTATGTAGAAGGGTCGTATGTGTCCTGTTTGGTCTATCATGCCCTTAAATGTTTTAAGACAATAACCGATGGCTTCTAACAACCAACCAGAAATTCCATTTTAAAAAATATTTAATTTAGCCGGGCGTGGTGACGTACACCTTTAATCCCAGCACTCGGGAGACAGAGGTAGGAGGATTGCCGAGAGTTCGAGGCCACCCTGAGACTACATAGTTAATTCCAGGTCAGCCTGGGCCAGAGTGAGACCCTACCTCGAAAAACCAAAAATAAATAAATAAATAAATAAATAAATAAATAAATAAAATAAAAAAATATTTAATTTACTTATTTATTTGAGGGAGAGAGAGGAAGAGGCAGATAGAGAAAGAAAATGGGTGTGCTAGGGCCTGTAGCCTCTGCAGATGAACTCCAGTAACATGAGCCACCTTGTGCATCTGGCTTACATGGTTTCTGGGAATCAAACCTGGGCCCTTAGGCTTCGCAGCAAAGTGCCTTAACCACTAAGCCGTCTTTCTAGTAAAGAAAGAGGTGAGGCAACTGAATGCCCATTTGACAGGCACACAGGAGGACTGCCCAGCATCAACAGAGGGAACCACAGCGTGTCTCTAAAAACATCCCATGAAAGCTGGGCGTGCTGGCGCACACCTTTAATCCCAGCACTCAGGAGGCAGAAGTAGGAGGATCACCACGAGTTCAAGGCTACCCTGAGTATACAGAGTCAGCCTGAGCTAGAGTGAGACCCTACCTTGAAAAACCAAAAAATAAAAAATTAAAAATAATAATAAATAAAAATAAAAACATCCCATGAACATTTGAAGGATCAGCTATCTAAAATGGCCTCAGGTCAACCTTGACTTGTGAAATGTGTCATTTTTTCATGCTTTTTGAAAAAGGTGAATACATGAAAGTTCTACATTTTGACCTGTTACAACATTAAAAAATAAAAAACACCACTGTTTCTCCTACTCCACAGGGAAAAAAATATATATGTATGTATGTGTGTGTGTGTATGTACATATATACCACTTCCATGGAATAATTCCAATGTTCCATTTAAATAGAACGTAATTTATAAAATTTCAAACTGTTTTTTCCTTAATTACACAATAGACTTCTGTACTGAACTTCAGCCATATCATTTTCAAACAAAAATAAACCAGATGTTTGGTACTTACATGCAAAATTGAGCTTTCATTGTAAAACCAAATTAAATTTAAAAATGAACTCTGGAATGAAGCTAAGCCCCATTGAAAACAAAAACAAAAACAAAGCAAAACAAGCAAACAAATAAGCAAAAACCTCCACAGCACTGGCTCTGCTCTCTGGTTTCTTAGTCTTAGGTGATTTATTGTTTCCTAGCAACCAGGGAAACATATACACCACTCCCCAACTTCTAGCATTTATCAAAACTAGCATATTTGATTAGAATTTATAAATTAAAATTCAATAACTGCCACTTAAATAATTAAAATATTAAACACTGTTAGTTACCTGTGTACCAGCACTGACTGAAATGCTACATGTACATCCATGCACACACACACACACACACACACACACACACACACACATAATCTGAATTCTCTTAATTCTTTTACACAAAACAGTGGTGGTGTTATCATCCCATAGACACAGATAAAGTTGAAAATAATTTGGCAAGGCCCTGCAGCCTGTCATGGGTGAGGCTGGACTTCACAGGCAAGGCCCTCGGCAGGTTCTTTATTATAGAGTAACTACTGTGGTTCTCAAGCAACTATAAGCACATAAAGGACAATCATTGCATCTTCTGGAAGATGAAGTTGAAGGTCACTATATGTATTGGTCACTGTCAAACTTTCAGAGTTTCACACCACTTATTTATTTATTTATTTATTTATTTATTTATTTATTTATTTATTTATTTATTTAGAGGCAAGTCCAACAGACTAGCCTTTGTGAGAGCGGGAGAGAATTAAAAAAAAAAAATGGTGTGCCAGGGCCTCTAGCCTCTGCAATCAAACTGCAGACGTGTGCGCCCCCTTGTGCGCATGTACAACCTTGCATGCATGCATAACACTGTGCATCTGGCTAACGAGGGATCTGGAGAGTCAAACATGAGTCCTTAGGCTTCACAGTCAGGCACCTTAACTGCGAAACCCTGTCTCCAACACTACTTATTTATTTTTAAAAATTATTTATTTATTTATTTACCTACTTACTTACTTATTTTTGGAGAGAGACACAGAGAGAGGGAGAGGAAGACAGATAGAGATGGGCACGCCAGCAGCCGCTCAGGCACTACGAACGAAATCCAGATGTGTGCGCCCCCTTGTGGGCAAGTGCGGCATCGTGCCCTTGTGTCACTTTGCATCTGGCTAAACGTGGGACCTGGAGATTGGAACAGGGGTTCTTAGGCTTAACAGGCAGGCGCCTTAACCGCTAAGCCATCTCTCCAGCCCTATTTTTGGTTTTTTTGAGGTAGGATGTTGCTCTAGCCCAGGCTGACCTGGAACTCACTATGTAGTCTCTCAAGCTAGCCTCAAACTCACATTGGTCTTCCTACCTCTGCCTCCTGAGTGTTGGTATTAAAGGTGTGTGCCTCCATGCCTGGCCTTTATTTTTATTTACTTTTGTTTTTTTAAGATAGGGTCTCACTCTGATGAAGCTGACCTTGAACTCCCTCTGTAGGTCCAGGCTGGCCTCAAACTCTCAGCAACTCTCTTACTTCTACCTCCCAAGCGCAGAGATTAAAGGTTTGCGCTACCACGCCTGGCTCATGCCTCTTTAATTTCAAGCAATAATATAAAACATGATAGTATGAGGTATCAAGCAAGTCTCCCTCACACATGCACCCATGCCCAGAACACATTAACACTGTTTATGATATAGATGTACATCTAGAGGATTCTAAATTGGCAAGCAAAGCTCGCTCTCTCTCATCTGACACCAAGCCAGAGCTAACCCTAAGGGGAGAAGAGATGACAATGGGGGGGAAGTGTCCAATGTCTTTTCCAAAAATTACAAGGCACTCATTCTGCAACCTAACATTTCACACTCTGTTCTGAGCTGGACATTTGGTTCTTTGATAGAGAAAACCAAGTAGAAGGTGGGCACAAAGGCCAAGCTAGCTGAGCTTAAGCTCCTATAGCTTCTGGGTTGGGGGGGGTAGTGAAAGAAGAGTATAGGTTACAAAATGGGACAAGCAGGGAACTAATATTTCTCCCACTTGGGTTTTTAAGTTGTCTAATATACCAGCTAAATCTACTCACCTGGTCTAAAGACTTGACAATTCCTTCATAAAACGCTGCTTATCTGATTGTGTGAGAACTGGCTGATGTCTGGGTTACACAGGTGTTCCTTGTATGACTCTGGCTACTTATATCAACAACTGTTTATTTCACCCCGAATTTAGGAAGAACAGTTTTCACCATCCCAAGAGACGTGTTCATCTTCCTTCTATCCACAGGGCCATGTCAAGACCAGATTCTGAAAGCTGCTTCCAGTAAGAAAAATCTTCTATCATAGAGCTCACTTGATTTCCCTTCTACTTTTATGCAAAGTAATAAAGAGAACAGAGATATTTACATTAGCATGAGATATAATTTTAAAATGTCACCAACACCTGACTCTCCAAAGAGAAAAGGGAAAAATAGCCCATGTGTCCAGGGATGGAGAGATGGCTTAATAGTTAAGGTATTTGCCTGTGAAGTTTAAGGACCCAGGTTCAATTCCCCAGTACCCATGTAAGCCAGATGCACGTGGGGGCTCATGCATGTGGAATTTGTTTGCAGTGGCTGGAGACCCCATCATGCCCACCCTCTCTATCTGCCTCTTCCTCTCTCTGTCTCTCTCTCTCTCTCTCTCAAATAAATAGATAAGTACATAAATAATTTTTTAATGATGAGTCCAGATCATTTTGACACTAACAGGAATTCTTTTAAATTTTTAATGCTTAAAAGAAAGTAACAGTGGGCTGGAGACATGGCTTACTGGTTAAGGTGCTTGCCTGTGAAACCAAAGGACCCAGGTTTGATTCCCCAAGACCCAGGTAAGCCAGATGCACAAGGTGGCACATGCGTCTGGAGTTCGTTAGCAGTGCCTAGAGGCCCTGAAGCACCCATTCTCTCCCTCCCTCCCTCCCCCCTCCCCTTTCTCTCACTCCCCTTCTATCTCATTAATAAAAATATTTTTTTTTAAAGAAAGCAACGGTGCCTTCTCTATCTATTCGTAAGCACTAAAAAGTAATGGAAAAATTAAACCATGATTTTGACCGTACCTTACAGTCCCACTGCTGATAAAAGTATGTGGGACTATCCATATGAGAAAAAATTTCAAGGACAGATTGATTTACACTGTGGAACAAAAGAAGTGAGTGTACTGTTGTTCTCCCCACACTCTCACAATCTCTGTACTTTGATTGTAGGTCTCAAAGAGTGCAAAACAAACAAAAAAGAACTCTGCTATAAACTTGCACCTAAAGTGCAGAGACGAATCATTAATTACAAATGAGCTCCGGGTTGGGATCCATGCTGCAGATGCGCTCGTCTCTGAGGGTGTGTTCACAACAAGTGGCAACCACAGGCTACTTTCTACCCAAGGTAGAAAGACCTGCAGGCAGAATTTTCCTATCATGATGAGCAAGGTTGCATTTGGAATAACGTCTGGCTAAAGATGTCTAAACAGCAGAACAAGTCTAAAATAGACTTTGCAGGTGTTCGGGAGGTTGAAACACATGCCCATGTGATACAATCTATTAAAATGCAAATGGGCAAAGAAATGAAGGCAAAATATTTCCAGAACAGAGAACCTGATTTTACGATAGCTTTCTATACTACCACAGCATTTTAATCAACTTCCACTCAAAATGTACTTTGCAGCTTGTCAGGTCTCTTCTAGCTATTAAAGGGCTTCTACTTCCATGGGGAGTGGGGGGTGCGAGGAGAGAAATTTCTCAAAGATTAAACCACTCAGTGGATTAGGGCTGATAACGTTACTTTCGGAGGAAATATCTCTGCTAGGGTCGGCTTCCTGTGGGGAGTTCTGGAAAGCCCAAAAGTGTAAGCAGGTCCTTGTACAGGGTAACTCTGGAAGTCCCTGCCCATGTCCTCAGGTGAGGAATAGCATCCGGGCCTTCGTGCTGGGTCAGGAGTGTGTTCCGATGACAGGGGAGGCTGGTTAGAAACCAGACTTTTACAGCAAGCTCAGTGATTCTGCTCTTGAAGAATGACTTTTGTTTCTTCACCTCCTCCACACTCCCACTGTTTTCAGTTGAAAAACAATTTACATAGAAGTATCAGGAGGGGTTTTTTGGGAAAGTTTATGAAATCAAAGCCAATTGCTTACGTAACCGAAGTTGCTCACCATCAGGCCATGTTCGTGGGGCTGGGCATCCGCGTGAGGCCAGACCTCCATCCCGCAACTCTTTTTTTTTGTGTGTGTGTGTGTGTTTTTGTTTTTTTGAGGTAGGACCGGTCTCACTCTAGCTCAGACTGACCTGGAATTCACTATGTAGTCTCAGGGTGGCCTCGAACTCACGGTGATCCTCCTACTTCTGCCTCCTGAATGCTGGGACTAAAGGCGTGCACCACCATGCCCAGCAACCCCTCCTAAATTCTTAATCCATATCTTTCCTTTCTACAAAATTACAGAATGCTGGTGCAGGATAGTTTTTGTGGAAGTAATCCACTTCTGTCCTTATTTAAGTTTGAAAATGCCTTTGAAGGAAAGGACCATTTGTTTCAACACTTGAGACCACCAGAGATAACTAGGAGCTGACCAATAAATGTTGGGGAGAGGGAATAAAATTCCTTTTTCTATCTGTGAGAAACCGAAGGCCAAGGGACCTGAAGTGAGTTGTTTAGCAAAGACTAAGCTATGTTCCCAGCAGACTGGGGTAATGCAATCTTTAAGCATGTCTCAACTCCCTGTCAATTCATTTTAACGCGTATGTTGATGTTTTAAAATGGATTCGATCCTCCACTTTACTGTTTAGGGCCATGCAGTTAATAAAACAATGCTATGGAGGAAGTGTCCTGTACCTGACTCATGAAAGGGCTTAAAGTCCACATCAGTGCACATGAACCCCTAAGAACACTCTTTCCTGTCTTCCTTCCTTCCTTCCTTTTTTCTTTCTCTTTCTCTTTATTTCTTTCTTTCTTTCTTTCTTTCTTCCTTTCTTTTCTTGTTTTGGTTTTTCCAGGTAGGGTCTTGCTTTAGCCCAGGCTGACTTGGAATTCACTATATAGTCTCAGGGTGGCCTTGAACTCACAGGGATCCTCCTACCTCTGCCTCCCAAGTGCTGAGATTAAAGGCATGCCTGGCTCTAAGAAAACTTTTGAAGTGTTTGATAATTTTATTTCTTTGGCAGGTAAAGAACTAGAGAACTTGGTATGGCTGTCTTCAATACTGTCCCATACTGTCAAGTACTGCCACCATAAGCAGTCTATTACCAGCTGCGCTTTTGAAATGTAATTGTACTTAGAGTTCAATTCAATATAAATACCAACTGTTAAACAAACCTGCTCTCATTTTAGCCCAATTACTATAAAGTTTCATTGTTCATCTTGGGTGTGGCTTAGACAGATGTAAATGAACTCTCCAAGCCTTCCCTTTGTTCTGTGAAGACAACATGTATTTACATATCAGCTACAGTGTGCTTGATCTTCAGGTAGGAAGACTTAGCAATAAAATCACAGATAATCTTCAAGATGGCAGGAGGCCAACAAAAGACTCGTGTGACACACGTATCATTAAATGCAAAAACAACACACTCACATATATAGTTTCATATGTACCATCAAAAACTTGGCCCTAGCTGGGCGTGATGGCGCACGCCTTTAATCCCAGCACTAGGGAAGCAGAGGTAGGAGGATCACCGTGAGTTCAAGGCCACCCTGAGACTACATAGTTAATTCCAGGTCAGCCTGGGCCAGAGTGAGACCCTACCTCGAAAAACCAAAAAAAAAAAAAAAAAAAAAAAAAAAAAAAAAAAAAAAAAAACAAAAACAAAAAAAAAAAACTTGGCCCAAAGAAAAAATGTTAACTTTTAAGTGAAATGACATGTCACAGACTCAATGTATGTATTCATATCATTTTTCTAGATTCTTCATGACAAAAAAATGTCTATAATTAAAGGAACAGGAAGAAAGAATATGAAAACTCCAGTAATAAATGAAAAACAAAGCTCTCTCCATTGTGCCATTGTAGAGATGCAAAATTAAGTCCTGGAAACACTAAACCATAAACAAACAAACAAACAAACAAACAGTATTCAACTATGCTTCTTAAGTATTTTAAATATTGTATATATTTGAGTGAGAGAGAGAGAGAGGCAAATAGAGAGAAAGAATGGGCACACCAGGGCCTCTATCTACTGCAAATCAACTCCAGAAGCATGACCCACCTCGTACATATGGCTTTACGCTGGTACTGGAGATTCGAACCTAGGTCCTTTGGCTTTGCTGGCAAGTGCCTTAACCACTAAGCCATCTCTCCAGCCCATAAACTATGCTTTTTATCAGTTAGACTCTCAGTAATAACAGTATTTATTCATGTTCAACTTGGCCCAGAATTACAACTCTATTTTCTCTTGAAATGTTCAACAAAAGAAAAGAACGATGTCCTAAAGATTGCTTGATATATTGCTTACTGAATGAACAGTAAGGGAAACACCTTTCAAATGACAATGCTGAGTTACTATGGCTCACACGTCCCATAGGGCAATGTCCACGTACTAGAAACATGCTCCTAGCACTAAGCAAGCTGAAGACTAAGCCAACACAAATGCCCATCCAATGAAAACCAAGTCAAGAATATTAACATCACAGCCATAGATATTAAACTAAAATGAAGAACTTATCGATATCAAGAGGACCACAATGCTAACAGAAAACTCAGACTCACAACACCTGTGTTGGAAGGTAAGGGGCTAGGAAATGGCTCATCAGTTAAAAGCACTTACGTGCAAAGCCTGACAGCCTGGGTTCAATTCCCAAACCTCCCACATAAGTCGAATATAAAAAGTGGTGCAGAGCTGGAGAGATGGCTTAGCGGTTAAGGCACCTGCCTGCTAAGCCTAAGAACACTGGTTCCAATCTCCAGGTCCCACATTTAGCCACACACAAAGTGACACAAGGGCACAATGCTGCACTTGACCACAAGGGGGCGCACACATCTGGATTTCGCTCACAGCAGCTGAGAGACTGCTGGCGCGCCCGTCTATATCTGTCTCCCTCTCCCTCTCTCTCTCTGTCTCTCTCTGTGTCTCTCTCCAAAAATAAATAAAATAATAAAAAATTTTTAAGAAGTGGTGCAAGCATCTGGGGTCTGTTTGCAGTGGCAAGAGGCAAGAGGCTCTGGTAGATGTGTGCACATATCCACATGTACAAATAAATTTTTTTAAAGGTCACTAAAATTTTGACCATACTATCTGTGGTGGCTTGACTCGGGTATCCCCCATAAACTAGTTAGGTGTTCTGAATGCTAGGTTCCCAGCTGATGGAGATTTGGGAATTAATACCTCCTGGAGTTGGTGTATTGTTGGTGGTGGGTCTATGGGTGTTAAAGCCAGTGTCCCCTTGCCAGTGTTTGGCACACTCTCCTGTTGCTACTGTCCACCTTATATTGGCCAGGGGGTGATGTCCACCCTCTGCTCATGCCATCGCTTTCCCCTGCCATGGTGGCGCTTCCCCTCAAGTCTGTAAGCCAAAATAAACCTTTACTTCCCACAAGCTGCTCTTGGTCGGGTGATTTCTGCCAGCAATGCAAACCTGACTGCAACACTATCAGAAACTTGATATATACAAACAAATTAAACTTTAGGTGAGAGGTTGGAGAGATTGCTCAGTGTTAAAGGTGCTTGCTTTCCAGCCTGATGTCCCAGGGTCAGTGACTCCCCAGCACCCATGTAAAGCCATAGGAACAAACTGGCATATGCACCTGGAGTTCATTTGCAGTGGCAAAAGGCCCTAGTGTGCCCATTCTTTCTTTCTCTCTCTCTCCCCCCTCCCTTCCCTTTGTCTGCTGGAAAGTACATAAATAAAACAAAAAAATTTTTAATTATTTGAAATAGGGCTGGAGAGATGGCTTAGCGGTTAAGGTGCCTGCCTGCTAAGCCTAAGAACCCAGTTCCAATCTCCAGGCCCCATGTTTAGCCAGATGCAAGTGACACAAGGGTGCAATGCCGCACTTGCCCACAAGGGGGCGCACGCATCTGGATTTCATTCGCAGCAGCTGAGAGACTGCTGGCACGCCCATTCTCTATCTGTCTCCCTCTCTCTCTGTCTGTCTCTCTCTGTGTCTCTCTCCAAAAATAAAAAAATAACTAAAATAATAAAATAAAATTATTTGTAATAAAATGTAATAGACTCAATGCTATAAATATTTAGGTAATTTTCCAGTTCTTTCGTGGCAAATTAAAGATAATATTTATAACAAAGGGATAAGGTATAAATGTGCATATATCATTTAACATATATCCTACTGAAAAATATTAAAACATCTGAAAAAATATATACGATTATCACTTTGGACAAGGTACCAGCTTCCCAAATCTTACCTTTTTAGCATTTTATTGAGCAACCACGAATGCAGTGCCTTCTGTTGCTGGGCTTACAGTATTTCTATGTCTGCTTTATTATGGTGAAAATTAAGAATCAAGCTCAATCAGAACATTCTAATGGGCTGAAAGTTTACACCAAAACGGTGCAATGTTTACCAGCTGTAGGAAAGTGCTATAATAATCGCATTTAGAGAGATGACAGACAAAAACAACAAGAGCAATCAAGTACATGCGGCTATGTAATTGTCCAGGCTCATGACAAAGGCTTTTATTACACTATTAGCCGAAATGAGCAACTCCCATAAAATATCGCTTAATATCACCCCGATAAGAGTTTAAGTACATATAACCATTGTCATGTGAAAAAAAAAAACATTATTTTTCATATGTGACAACTCGACAGGATTTAATCACCACACCTACTTCAAACCATTAGCTGTTCCATTCAAACCTGAGAAAGTAATATTTATGTGGTTATTGAGAACCATTCTGATTGATGCAACCCTTTGTGCTATTCCCTTTCTACTCGCTCGCATCTGTTATTATTAACAAGGAAAAATGAAAGGGGAAATGTGTGTTTTTGTTTTGCAACAAAGCTTTTCTGATCATGACTAACTTCTTCCTTTGAACAGAAAAAGCCTATTTAACTAATGTACATATAAATACATTCTTTACAACGTTCCCTAAGCAGGGAAGAGGTGGAGGGGGGGAGGAAAGGCCCTGAGGACTTATGCCAGAATTAAAACCAATCTAAGCACGAAGAGTACATGGAAGTTGTCAGGATCGCCGATACTCTTCTTCTCTACCTCTGACAGCTCTTCTGCTCTCAAGGAAGGAAAAAAAAAAATCATAGCTTCTTTAACCCATATCCACAACAGATCTCATTTGAAAGGAAACACTGCGAGTGATTTGGCATGAATGGGCATATTACCAGTTTTCCAGCCTCGCTGCTGCCTATTTATGTCGGTGGCGAATGATGACACCAGTGAGATATTTTAACACGAAGCCTTGCCTTGTAAATCGTCTGAATGATGCTGTGTCAAAACAACACCTACCATAAATCAGGGGTTTGAAGACCAGCATTTCTTGTTGAAACACGCTACCTGCTCAGCACAAGCGCCTGTGTGAACAGGCAGAGATTAATGTGTGCTAAGCAGAGCCATTTTACCTCCAAACTTATAGAGCTATAATTTAACAGGCCTATTATTGTCGAGGTAATTTTGACAGTGCTGAAATATTATACTTGTTAAAATGTGCATTTAGCACTAACTTCAGTGGTCATTTGAACTGAATAAACAGACAGGTAGGCATCCTGCAATTAGGTTTCTTCTCTCCTGATGACACCCCCCCCCCTTTCTGGCAAAGCGAGGCAGACATTGACAATTGATTTTATAAACAGTACAGCAAAACAGCCTTTCTGATAGTACAAAAAGCTCGCTATGTAGCTTTCAATGTGCTTTCCACTCCTCCAGGAGTTATTTAGCCAGCAGGCTCCTGAAGACATTCCTTTCCAGGTTGGAGAAAGAGAACAACAGTTCAAACCCACTGCCACCCCCTCTTCCTGGCCCCTCGAAGATGCTCACTCTAATATTCAAGGTATTTTAATTTGTGAACTCTCCTACACAGCCCAAGTTCCTACTGAATCGAGTTGGGAATCTTAATCATTAGGGAGAGTAGATTTTTGAATAGGGAGGGTACAAGAGCACCTGTCTTAAATTCTATGGCTAGCATTCATGTTCTCCCAGATCCCTTCAATCAAAAGAATTCAAAAAAAAAAAAAAAAAAAAAAAACAGAAATAGTATGTTGCCCTCTTTGTTCTCCTTTAACTTAATCAATAAAGATAAAGTAGTGCTATAAATTGGTATTATTTTACACACCAGAGCATACACACACAAACACACACACAGAAAAATCGGTTATGTCAGGGGCTGGAGAGATGGCTTACAGATTAAGCGCTTGCCATGAAGCCTAAGGACCCCAGTTTGAGGCTCTATTCCCCAGTACCCACGTAAGCCAGATGCACAAGAGGGCGCATGCAGCTGGAGTTTGTTTGCAGTGGCTGGAGGCCCTGGTGTGCCCATTCTCCCTCTCTCCCTCTCTCTCTCTCTCTCTCTCTCTCTCTCTTGCTCTCAAATAAATAAAAATAAAGAAAAAATTTAAAATTGGTTGTGTCAATGAACAGACTGGCCATAAACCCCAAGATTAACTTTACACTTTCCAGAGAGAATAAACAAACGTGTTCACTGGCATCAGTGGTTCAGTTCCTACAAGCAAAATTGACAAATCAAAAGCCAATAAATATTTATATGGAATCCACTAGTTAAAACAGCCAGCTACACAATGTGTGGTATCACTAGAATCAGGCCAAGAGAAGAAGGCCAGCCAACTGCTCTTCTGGTCTCTAAAATAGAAGGGTGAAGTTGAGGGGACACTGATGGTATGGAGTAACGATGGAGACACAGGGGCGACCCTTACCTGACCTCACATTTTGGAAGGAAACAGAAGCAAATCATGGGAGCAGCCAGAATAGACCTTTAGGAAATAAACTACACCCAGCCACAATGACATTCCAGCTGCCTATGCCAGGGTCAAGTTGAGAGAGTTTGAACTAGGACTCCGAGTAACTTCCCTGAAATGCTAAACATTCTCGGCCCATGTGTAAAGACTTCCTTAATACAGCGTGAGGTTGCAACCATAACAAATAGCAAAATGCTTTAAAATCTTCCTAGCAACACTGGCGAGGTACAAAGACCCAGCCTAGAAAGACGGAATTTCCAAGGAAGCTGGAAAATCAAAGCTTTGCACGCTCCCTCTCCTCCTCCAATCCCACAGATCATGCTGCCCTCTTGTGCCGAATGTCAAAAGTAGTATGGACTCTACCCCGTGCGGAAAAGCAGAAGTACCTTCACAGGAGAAACCCATGGCTAACTTCTAAGTGATCCTGTGAATTGGGGATGTGTGTGATCCCGTTGATTGAGATCTGCTCAAACTAAAATGCTAAAATCAAAGACAAATTGTCACCAGAAATAGGTAAGAGGCATCAGAAGACAAATGTACTGTTCATATCTCAGTCAATACATGGAGGAGGGGCTGGGGAGATGGCTCAAGTGGCTGAAGGCCTTTAGACCCCAAACCCCGGCCCTGTTCCCCAGTACCCAAATAAAGCCAGATGCACAAAGAGGCACATGTATCTGGAGTTTGTTCGTTTGCAGTGGCAAAGGGTCCTGGCATATCTAGTCTCTCTCTCTCTCTTTTTCTCCCTGTCTCTCTGCCTCCCTCCCTCCTTTCCTTCTTCTCCCTCTCTCTGCTTGTAAATATTAAATAAAAATATTTTAAAATTATTTTTTGATGTGGAGGAAAAGTATTAGCATGGCTGTATTACAGACATTCTCTACCCTGACTGAAATACATCCAAGGAGAAGAAGATTAAAAAAAAAAAAAAAACCCTCCAGACACAAAATGGCCTGGATATCCATGACCTCACAGTGCCTGACCCTACCTACACAAGGCCATCATAATAGGAGGGAAAGATGATGACATCAAAATGAAGACAGCCGGGCATGGTGGCACACGCCTTTAATCCCAGCACTCAGGAGGCAGAGGTAGGAGGATTGCCATGAGTTCAAGGCCACCCTGAAACCACATAGTGAATTCCAGGTCAGCCTGAGCTAGAGTGAGACCCTACCTCAAAAAAAAAAAATTTTTTTAATAAAGAAAAGAGACTGATTGAGAGGGGGAAGGGATATGATGGAGAGTGGAGTTTCAAAGGGGAAAGTGGGGGGAAGAATGAAAGTACCATGGGATATTGTCTACTATTAAGGAAGATGTCAACAAAAAATTAATTAATTAAAAATAAAAAAAACAAAGATAAAGAGTTGGGTAGGAAAAAGAAGGTGGGAGAAAGAAGAGAATAAAAAAAATAAAGCATGAACCGGTTGTGGTGGCACATGCCTTTAATCCCAGCAGAGATAGAAGGATCACTGTGAGTTCAAGGCCACACTGACACTACCTAATTAATTCCAGGTCAGGCTGGGCCAGAGTGAAACCCTACCTTGAAAAACAACGACAGAGGAGGAGGAGAAAAAGAAAGAGAAGACTGAGTCTTAGTCTAAGGTCTCATGTTGGTTTGGGATCAAAATATACCCTCACTAGCTTGAGATTTATCAAGCTTTGAAAAATGAGTAGATCTGAAGGGGCCATATTCTACCAACACTCAGACAAACTTCCTGCACCTATATGTGTGTTCCAAATGGAGAAGTAATTTCAATCCTCACGCCTTTGAGAGGTATGACCTTGGTTATCCAACATCTGGAAGGGTGAAGTTCATTCACCATTGAGGAGAAATCTGGAGCGTCCAGGTTTGCCTGGCTCTCCTCCTTACATCTCAGTAAGTAAACCTGGGATGAAGGTGCTGCAGCCAGTGTCTTCCAGCAGCTTCCATGGAAGGCTTGGGTCTCTGGTAAGTACAAAGGTCTCCTGTCAATCAGTGCCAAACAGGAGAAAGCACTGGGGGGGTGGGGGGTGGAGAGCAGGACAAAGCCTATGACTGAATGATTCCTGTATTCCAGATGGGGGAGGGCGTGTCTCTGAGAATACTCTGGCACAAGTGAGAACTAGAAATGGGACAAGAGAGAACCTTAGGTCCAAGCTAGGCTCTGGACATACCAGGCGGTGGTGAGGAGGCTCTGCAGAGGGCAGACCTACGGCACTCCACCTGGAGTCCACGTGTGAACTCCCATCCCACATGCAGCTTATCGGACACTATACACAGCAAAAGTGCCTCCCGTCCCCTCAGTTATCAGAGACCTGGGAAGATACTGGGATGCTAAGCATATAGAAACCTCTTACTGACCCCTCAGGGACTGGCCTAAAAGCTAGCCCTGAAGGACTACATATTGAAAAGAAGAATAAAAAGGGGGCTGGAGAGATGGCTTAGCGTTTAAGCACTTGCCTGTGAGGCCTAAGGACCCCAGTTCGAGGCTCAATTCCCCAGTACCCATGTAAGCCAGATGCACAAGGTGGCGCAGAGGATGGAGGCCCTGGCATGCCCATTTTCTCTCTCTGTCTGCTTAATTTTTTTTTAAAGGCAAAAAAAAAGTTGTTTCCTATCACATGTGCTGCTCAGAACACACACCCTATAAATAAGGAGAGATAGCACAATGGGGACACTTCACATGTCACTAGCTACTGAATACCATGTGTATATACTATTACAGCACAGCAAATCGGGACATTACCTCAGCTTTGGTATATCCTTCACCATTGTAAAACAAACAAAGTTTGATCCAAGTGAAACTCTGAATGTAAACAAATATTTAAATGTAAAATTTTTGTTTCAAATCCGCCACTAAAATAATAATAATAATAATAATTCCTGACTTTCAAACATTTGGGTCAGATGGAGTCTGTCTTTGGGGTGTGCATCTGGAATCTTTATTTTTTTTAAGGGAGAAAGTCCTGCTAACGGATAAAGGAGGGAGAGGCAAGATGAATGCTTCTGTGCTGCCTGTAAGACTTGTGACCTCTAACACTGAGAGTGGGTCCTAAACACCTGAATAGACAAGTCAGTCAGCATGTGGAAAAGCCCACAGGCCTTGAACAGGAACAGCCTGGAGGTGACAGACAGAGCACGCCGTTGGGTCCTTCTCAAGGCTCTAAACGTGTGTGTGTGACTTTCAAATTAAGTAGTAAAGCATACATAGAAGCACTATAACCTTCTGGTCACCTTTTTTTTAAAATGTATTTTTATTTATTTATTTGAGAGAGAGAGAGAGAGAAAGAGGCAGATACAGAGAGAATGGGCACACCAGGGCCTCTAGCCACTGCAAACGAACTCCAGACTCATACTCCCCCTTCTGCATCTGGCTTACATGGGTCATGGGGGATCAAACCATGGTCCTTAGGCTTCTCAGGCAAACGCCTTAACTGCTAAGCTATTTCCCCAGCCCTGGTCACCTTCTAACTACACCTGCAGCCAGACTGAGTGCAGCCTCTGCAGCTTGTCGCTCCCTCTACTCCATGGAGCGCTGGACAAAACAAGATTGGTGGAATTAATCGGGAGCCGAGTGCAGCAGCCATCTTGGTTCCTAGCTGTCAGGGAGGCATCCGGGTGGACCCCACCCCAGGAGTGGCATAGGGTCGTGGTCTCATGTTGATGCACTGTGGGGAAGGAGCTCGAGAATAGCTTTATTTGGGCTGGAGAGATGGCTTAGTGGTTAAGGCATTTGCCTGCAAAGCCAAAGGATCCCAGTTCAATTCCCCAGGACCCACGTGAGCCAGCTGCACAATGGGGCGCATGCTTCTGGAGTTCATTTGCAGTGGCTGGAGGCCCTGGTGTGCCCATTCTGTCTCTCACTCTGACTCTTTCTATCTCTCAAATAAATAAATAAAATATATTTTAAAAATAAAGAAAAAAAAAAGAATAGCTTTATTTGGGCTAGAGAGATGGCTTAGCAGTTAAGGCATTTACCTGCAAAGCCAAAGGACCAGGTTCAATTCCCCAAGACCCACGTAAGCCAGATGCACAAAGGGGATCATGTGTCTGGAGTTCCTTTGCAATGGCTGGTGGCCCTGGCATGTCCATTCTCTTTCTCTCTGTCTGCCTCTTTTTCTCTCAAGTAAATAAATAAAATATTTTTTAAAAATAAAAAACAAAAAGAATAGCTTTATTTGGAGAACCCCTCATTAATGAGATCAAATCATGTGGCAAGACACTTGCGCTGTCACTTTACGGGGCTCTGCTCATTACTCACAGCTGCAGGACTTCTCTGGAGGCCATTTTAATAAGGTGAAAGTGCTGGACCTGCCAGCCTCTGTAGTGAAAGGCTTCCTCCAGTCTCAGGCTTGGACCGTACTTTATCGAATCCAACTCAGGGAGCCTTGGTGTCACACGTTGTGTGTAGGCAGATGTAATCAGGCTTGGAGGTCATTGAAAGAGGAGACCAGTCTCTCTTGTTTGAAAAAGGAGGGTGGCCCAGTGTGGTGTCACATGCCTTTAATCCCAGCACTCGGGAGGCAGAGGTAGGAGGATCACTGAGAGTTTGAGGCCAGCCTAAAACTACATAGTGAAGTCCAGGTCCGCCTGGGCTAGAGCGAGACCCTACCTCAGAAAACAAAAGGAATTGACTCAATCTAGAGTAAATCTGTTAATTCAGCAAGTCAGTCAATCTTCTGAACTCAAATGAACTTTGTACATTACAATCCCCTTTAAAAAAATACTTATTGGGCTAGAGAGTTGGCTTAGTGGTTAAGGCGTTTGCCTGCAAAACCAAAGGACCCACCAGGCTCCATTCCCCAGGACCCACATAAACCAGATGCACAAGGTGGCACATGTATCTGGAGTTGATTTACAGTGGCCAGAGGCCCTGGTGTGCCCATTCTCTCTCTCTCTCTCTCTCTCTCTCTCATAAATAAATAAAAATAAATGCTAAAAAAGATTTGTTGAATCAAAATGTTCAGAAGTCTTCTCTTTTTTATAAAAATTATTTATTTGTATGTAGAGAGAGAGAATATGAATATGGGCACACCAGGGCCTCCAACCACTGCAAAAGAACTCCAGGAGTATACTTAGTGAGGTAACCCAGGCACAGAAAGCTAAATGTCACATGTTTTCAATCATATGTGGATCCTAGCTACAAATGATTGGACTTCTATGTGAGAAAAAATACTCAGTAGCAGAAGCCAGTAAGCTAGAAAGGGGATATAAAGGAAATAGAAAGGGAGGGAGTGGGGTACTTAATAGGATGGTATTGTATATATGTTTAAGTAGAAGAACAGATTAATGTGGGTGAAAAGGCCTAAGTGAGCTCAGGGGAAGAGATTGAGTAAAGGAAAGGTGGAAGGAGAGCTAATCAAAATCCAAGAGGATATAAATAAGTTACATGGAAACCTACTTTTCTGGACAATGGAACACTCAGAAGCAATAGATTGTTACTAGAAAAATTTCAGTGCCAGGGATGGGACACCTTCCAGTGAGTTGTTGGTCACGGAGGTCATAGATACCCCCAAAACATTATTAGCCATTGCCAAGGCCCTTGGTTTCCCACCAGGAATAGATGGTAAGACCCTATTACTGAAGACTCCACATACTTGGGCTGCAAGATCACTGAGAAATCCTGCTGAAGCTGAGCTGAAAGCCTCCTCCATGTGGACCAGCTGACAGAAAGTTGGAAAAAGCTACACTGCATGCAGGTCAAAGTGAGAGAGAAAACACCAGTGAAGGTACTCAACAGTGAACACTGCAAGCTTTACATTTGGCCAGCCAGGCCAAACGAGCCAATGGGTGCAATAGTGGCATGTCTGTTATGGGGAAACCAACTGCTCTCTGGACTGGAGGCCTGCTCCATGGAAGGGAATACATCCCTGATACTGAAAACGTACGACGGGTAGTCATGAGCCCTAAGGGTGTAATGTCTGCTGGTGTCTCGCTAAATGCATATACTATGCTCACCAAACTGCCCAGTAAGCACTTCTCTTAATGTCCATACCCATATATTAATGTTTACTCTCACTTTGGGTTAGAGAAGCTTCTCTTTTCAGATGGTGGCAACCTTGGGATAACTCAGAAGGCACCATGGTGCTGAGAAGAAGAGACAGAGGAGTGCTCAGCACTGAACATCTCTAACACACCTTCCAAGGCTCAGGGTCCAATGCGGAAGAGGGGGTGGAAAGAATGTAAGAGCCAAAGGAAGAGTAGAACTCCTTACAACGTGCTCCTCCAGACACAAAATGGCCTGGATATCCATGACCTCACAGTGCCTGACACTACCTACGCAAGACCATCATAATATGAGGAAAAGATCATGACATCAAACTGAAAAGAGAGAACTGATTGAGAGGGGGAGGGAATATGATGGAGAGTGAAGTTTCAAAGGGGAAAGTGGGGGAGGGAGGGAAGTACCATGGGATATTGTCTACAATTAAAGAAGTTGTCAATAAAATAAATAAAATTATAAAAAAAGAAATTAAAAGAAAAAAGAACTCCAGATGCATGCACCACTTTGTGCATCTGGCTTTACGTGGGTATGGGGAATTGAACCTGGGTCCTTAGGCTGGGCTTTGCAGCCAAGTGCCTTAACTGTTAAGACATCTCTACAGCCCCTCAGAAATCTTCTTTAAGCCTCACAAAAATCAGGTAAAACAGGAAGGGACAGGGTTGTCATTTCTACCCAACAGGTAAGGAAACTGAAGTTTAGAGGGACAGTCTATGTTACTAATATTCCCTGGGCTCTAATAATGGGAGTAGGTGCTGCTAAGCAGTGGGCATGTATTGTATTCACCTGCATAAATCTCCTACTATTTCAATGACATAGGTTTGGATAGGATCCCCACTTCACGAATAAACACCAAGGTGGGCTGGAGAGATGGCTCAGTGGTTAAGTGTGCTTCCTGGGCAAGCTCAATGAGGGTCTGAAACCATCCGAGTTCGAATCTCCAGAAGCCATGTAAATAGGTGGGCATGGCCATGCACTCCTGTCACCCCAATCCCACAAAGGGGAGCAGAGACCAGGAAATCATCTGGGCTTACAAAAAGAAGCAAACTCCAAGATCATCAAGAGACTCCTGCTCAAACAAGAATGGGCAGAAGAGTGATGGACTGGCCACGCGATGCTCGGCTCCAGGCACCACAGGTGAGCATAACCCGCCCCCACAGGCAAGCGCACGGGGTGCCACAAAGGCACAAGCACATGACAAGCACCACCCATGCCACGTTCCATGCACACAGCAAACAAAAAGGAACACCAATGTCCAGAGAAATTAAGTAAACAGCTGGTGAATATCACCACAGCTCTAACCAACTATTCGTAACTAGTGGCAGGATGAAACCCAGACAGGCTGAACATTTTTTTTAGTATTTTATTTTTGTGCTGCAAGAAGAGAGAGCGGGGAAAAGAATGGGTGCGCTAGGATCTCCAGCCACCACAAACGAACTCCAGATGCATGCACCACTTTGTGCATTTGGATTCACATGGGTCCTGGGGAATCGAACCCAGGTCGTTAGGCATTGCAGGCAAGTGCCTTATCGACTGAGCCATCTCTCCAGCCCAGGTTCCACATTTGTAATGAAAATACCCTGCTTTGAAAATGGTTCCTCTGATAGTACCGATATGCGTTGGCCTTAGTCCCACAGCTAGTAAATGGCCAGCAAGTTACCTCTCGGTTCCCTTTAGGCTACCTCCCCTCTCTGTAGGTCCCATCATTATCACCGACATAAACAAAACCACCTTGAGCCTCACTGCAAGTCCTCCAGCTGACCCCAGCATAGAAATATGTAATGATGACTAAAACCCTTTCCAGGAACCTGAGCCAAGGAGACACCTTCTGTCAGAAGCAAGGTAGGTGAAAGGACCCGGGGTAAGGGCTCCACTACCTGGGAGCCACCAGGTCTTCTTGCGGGGGACACTATGGAGGATCCATATACAAAGTCTCTAATATGCAACCCAAGTCAATTTTTTTCTTTTCTTTTTTTTTTCGTTTTTCGAGGTAGGGTCTCACTCTAGCCCAGGCTGACCTGGAATTCACTATGTAGCCTCAGGGTGGCCTCAAACTCTCAACAATCCTCCTACCTCTGCCTCCTGAGTGCTGGGATTAAAGGTGTGCGCCACCACACCCGGCTTATTTTTTCATATTTTTAAATGGTATTTTATTTATTTGGGGCAGGGGTCCAGTAGAGAGAATGGGTGCGCCAGGGCCTCCAGCCACTGCAAATGAACTCCAGACACAAGAGCCACCTTGTACATCTGGGTTATATGGATACTGGAGAATCGAACCTGGGCCCCTAGGCTTTGCAAGCAAGCGCCTTAACTGTCAAGCCATCTCTTTGCCACCCCCTCCTTTTTTTTTTTTTTTTTTTGGTTTTTCAAAGTAGGGTCTCACTCTAGCCCAAGCTGACCTAGAATTCACTATGTAGTCTCAGGGTGGCCTCGAACTCACGGTGATCCTCCTACCTCTGCTTCCCTAGTGCTGGGATTAAAGGTGTGCGCCACCACGCCCGGCAATATATGTATTTATTTTAAAAGGCTGAGGAAATTGCTCAGTGGTTAAAGGTGCCATTGTCAAAGTCTGTCGGCCTAGGGTTGATTCTCCAACACCCAGGTAAAGTCAGTGCACAAACTGGCACATGCATCTGGAGTTTGTTTGCAGCAGCCAGAGGCACTAGTGCACCCCTTCTCATTCTCCCTTCTACCTGGCAATAAACTTTAAAAAAAAAAAAAAAAAAAGCTTGCATGGAATGCAGGATGCTTTGAAAGCCGCACAACAAGTGGATTCCCAAATCACCCGGCAAAGCAAACATTCATTGACTGTTCCAGACTCACATGTGATAAAATAATCAGGTTTCTACTAACAAGAGAAATATAACAGTGAAACTTTCTATAGAAAATGCGTCAACACCTGCACGGTGATTTTCCTCCAGCTTCGCCTCCACTTTCCAGAACTGACAGGCCCTCAGATCTTTGGCCTGTGTCCACGAGGCACACGTAATTTGCTGGGAAACATGGCGTCTCACTCACCTATTGGGTTTCTGTCAAAGAACAACACGGGGGCTTTCAGGATGGACTCGAACATTCTGTTGTGCAAAGTCTGCGAAGCGTTCACAAGGACGTAGAACACCAACAGAGACCTTGCTATGCCAAAAAGGACGGTAGCCACAGTTAAACCTGAAATAAAGCAAAATTGCTCAGAGAAAACAAGATCGCTGCCTCCCTCAAAATGTTCAAGCAGGTCAGGCGGTGTATAATATAGATATTATTCATTTTAATCCCACCAAAGCACCCAGATTCTACATAAGAATAATGTATATAAGACACACTGACAAAGAATTGAAACAGTTGGCTTTTCTCTCATTAAGTGGAAAATTTGGGTGTGGGGGAATACGGTATAAACTACAATTTTATAGTAGACTTTCATAATTCAATGACAAGCTGTATTTAAAACTCAGAAGAAAGATAATCATTTTAAAAAGGTGCCCTAGGCTGGAGAGATGGCTTAGCGGCTAAGGCACCTGCCCACTAAGCCTAAGAATGCTGGTTCCAATGTCCAGCGGTTCCAATCTCCAGGTCCCACGTTTAGCCAGATGCAAAGTGAGGCAAGGGTGCAATGCCGCACTTGCCCACAAGGGGGCGCACACATCTGGATTTCGTTCACAGCAGCTGAGAGACTGCTGGCACGCCCATCTCTGTCTCCCTCTCCCCTCTCTGTCTATCTCTCTCGGTCTCTCTCCAAAAATAAAAATAGAAAATAATTTAAAAAAAAATTTTTTTAAAAAGGTGTCCTTTCCTTTATATTCCTGATCTTATTTTCAGTACATCACAGAGTCTAACATTGTGGTATGTTTTGATCCCCACATGTTAATATTAACAGGGAATAGGAGAAATGGTTTATCTTTTCCTTGTAGAAAATGCCCAAGTAGCTTTAAAGAATTGGAAATACCATATTCAGTTGCCCATGGAAAAACTTTTAAAGGTTGAGTTGCAAGAAAATATAAGTTACGTTTTGAACATAAGAAAATTAATTTAAGTAAGCAATGTTTCCTAGGAACACAAACCTTTTTTTAAAATGAGCATAATTTAAAACCATTGAGTTTATTAAGGCATGCATGAGTACCCATTATGCAGACAGAATGTAAAGAGCCGTGTGTGTGTGTGTGTGTGTGTGTGTGTGTGTGTGTGTGTGTATTTAGATGGGGATTCAACCCAAGGCTTTGTGCATGCTAGGCAAGCCCTCTGCCAGTGAGCTACAACCCCGGCCTCCGCTTTCTCAGTATCTATCAGCTAACAGCTCACAATGCTACCCTGAATGGGAAGAACTTCAGTGATAAAACGTTTCTTCTTCTAATGGCAGACCACTACTGTTGAACCTCTGAAAAGCTGCTTACGTTCTAAAACTCCACCAACAGGCATTTTCCTGAACACCCCCCAGCCTCCTTGCCTGCATCATGGAACCACTTTTCCTTTCTCCTTGAGGTGTCACTTAGTGTGCCAATGGGGATGGCAGCCTACTAATGGACTGAGCTTTCTCAGTGAGAGATCAGCAAAGTTAGTTCCAAATCTCAGTGAGCGGGTTTCTGCACAGATAATTCACTCTCTCTGAGGAAAGCTTACCTGGATGTTTCCTTGGAGGAATACTTAAACTTTTAGCTGAGGATTTTCCTTAAAAAGTAGGGAATTGTACATATATTCCGGGCACTCTTGTGAAAATCCAGAGTGTGGTGTTAATGTTAGCCTGGCAAGCCAAATGTTAAATTGAGCACACAGTTGGAAAGGCGATAACATTGTGATCTGGAGGTAAGAAAGAAGGGTGCTAATTCCCACACACTGGGCTTCTCCCTGCTTAGCTTCCCTCTTCAGTAATTAACGAAGCCCAAGAGATGAGCAGTGTGGTGAAGGGAGCTTTGCATACCTGTGAGGAATAATGCTTTCATTTCAGAGGCCTTACTGCCAGAGGATTTCATCCAAGTTCAGTGAAAGCCAGGGTTTATTCAGACAGAATTGAAACAATCCGAACCACAGGGTGGGGATCCGTTTCTAATCCCCTTGCCCATCCATAGAATCATATAAGATTTAGCTAAAGCAACCTATTAGGATAGACAATAGCCACATATTTCCAGTGGTTGATTTTCTGAATGCTCAATTCTAGTTTAACTTTCAAAATCCAGTACAGAGCAAATTAAGAGTCTTCATTCAACCTCTTTCTTCTGGTAGGTTTTTAAAAAAAATAATTATTCTAATTAATTCACACGGTAAATGCGACTGAGACGCCTAATCTGTTAAGACATTACTGAATTCCTCCTGGGAGCTCTGGTTACTGACACAGGCTCATTGTAAGCACCTTAGGCTCCCATAGAATAGAACAAGTGACCAAACTTTACCTGCATAAATTCCTAAGTACCAGTTAAGATCTAGCGTCTTGGTTACATTTCCTTCCCCATTCCCCGTGACATTCAGAGCACTTTGTTTGTTTGACCTATGGAAGAAACAGGAAAGGAAAAAGAAATATTGAGCTACCGATAGAATTTAGGACCTCCTGGTAAACCCCATCACCACACAAAGGAGTAAATCCCATAACCCCAGGGAAATGGGAACGGGGGAGAGGGATAAAAGGGTATAATCTGTTAAAAAAAATTTTTTTAAGCATACAGGCTTTTTTTACATCTAAGTTTTAAAGTAATATATGTAAGCCGGGCGTGGTGGCGCACGCCTTTAACCCCAGCACTTGGAAGGCAGAGGTAGGAGGATCGCCATGAGTCCGAGGCCACCCTGAGACTACATAGTTAATTCCAGGTCAGCCTGGATCAAAGTGAAACCCTACCTCGAAAAACAAAAAAAAAAAAAAGTCATATGTGTAGAATTACATGTTAATCACAATTTGAAAGAAATATTTAATGAGATAGAATTGTTAGCTGTCCTACTTAGAAAATTATATATGTATGTGTCATTTTTACCTCATATATTTGTATGATTAATATAACTAATAACTAACAAAATCATATTTAGGGAAAAATTTTAAAAAGAAAAGGAATCCCAGTTTGGGAGAAATATTTTATATACAAAACGATTCTTGGCTCACACAGTCCTTTGTAAATCCACCTTATAAAAATTCACTTTGAGTCATGACTTTCAGTTCTCAACATGTGGCTGAGGATCAGACGTGGGTAGGGGTATCGGGGGTCATACTCCACCAGCAAGGACTTTAATATTTCAAGTAACCAAGTGAGGTTTAGAAGAGAAGGCTCCACAAACTCCACCTCCCTCTGAACTCCATGGAAAGTCAGAAGAACTCACCAGTAGGAGAGCCACCAGTCCTGAAGGACATAGAACACCTGGAGGAGACAAGCAAGGACACGGCACTGACATGACTGCCCACCTCTTAATTGTGAGGACGTGCGAGCAAATGGAAGGTTCCAGAGCACTGGGACTTGGGACCAACTCCTCAAGACAACTGGCCAAGGAAGTAGTGCATCTTGAGATCATCCTTTTTCTAATTTAGTATTATTTTTGGTATACTTATTATTAGTAGCAGTAGTATATTTATAGTATTTTTATGTATTTATTTGACAGAGAGAGAGGGAGAGAGAGCAGGCACGCCAGGGCCTCCAGCCACTGCAAACGAACTACAGATGCACGTGCCCCCTTGTGCTTGTAGCTTACGTGGGTCCTGGGGAATCGAACCTGCATCCTTTGGATTTGCAGGCAAGCACCTTAACTGCTAAGCCATCTTTCCAGCCCTTGAGGTCTTTATAGGAGAGGTTTTGATTGCCTCAAAGTTCATAATAATGGACATGCAATCCCAGTGGGCATCCCTCATGTTGCCGCAGACAGCCCGTCTCAACCTAAGTCCCAAAGGAGCTGCAAAAGACACTAAATGACATCCACATGACTATGGGAATGTCACATGTGTCGCCATTTACCTGAGCTGCCACGTTCAGCAGGAAGAGGAAAATGATGGTAAACCAAGATGCCCCTGCTATGAAGTAATTCTTGTAAGCCTTCAAACCCACTTTTCCTTCAGAACGGCTCTCCTCGGGCTGTGTTACCTGGACATTCTCTGTCTGTGGAGAGAAAAAGGGAGTAAGACAGACAGACAGACAGACAGACAGACGCACGCACACAGGCACGCCAAAAAAAAAAAAAAAGTACACAAAAAAGCTTCCAAGCCGGGTGTGGTGGCACACGCCTTTAATCCCAGCACTTGGGAGGCAGAGGTAGGAGGATCACCACGAGTTCAAGGTCACCCTGAGACTACACAGTGAATTCCAGGTCAGCCTGAGTTAGAGTGAGACCCTACCTCGAAAAACCAAAAAAAAAAAAAAAAAAAAAAAAAAAAAAAGCTTCCAAAGTTGACAATAAACCCTGTTGGCAAAACTCTGGAAAACAGGCACATTATTCACTGTTGGTAGGAGGCCAGAATGGTCCATCTTCCCGACAAATTTATATCTAAGCCGTGACAGCATCTCCCCTGGACTCCCACTACCTAATGAACTAATGATAGTTAAAGGTTGTCAGGGGGGAGGGGGAGGTGGGTGATGAGAAGAGGGTGTGAGACTGAGGGCATAGGGAGGGACGATGTGAGGAGCATATGCTCAAAATGTTAAAATGAACAATAAATCTTTCTTCCATTAGAAAAGAAGAAGAGGGGGGGAGAGATGGCTTAGCAGTTAAGGCACTTGCCTGCAAAGTTTAAGACCCAGGTTTGATACCCATGTAAGCCGGATGTACAAAGTGGCACATGAGCCTGGAGTTCATTTGCAGCAGCTAGAGGCCTTGGAGCAACCATTCTCTCTCTCTGCCTCTTTCTCTCTCTCTCAAATAAATACATAAAACAAAATGAAAAAGAAAGAAGAAAGTAGCATTTGCATATTGTGGGAAAAGCAGCTGATTAATAAGTCACAGCAGGAACTGGTCTAAAGTGCTCTTCACATTCAGCCTCTTGAGGTAAAAGTGAAGCCTGGGGGGCTGGAGAGATGGCTTAGCGGTTAAGGTGCTTGCCTGTAAAGCCAATGGACCCAGGTTCAATTCCGCAGGACCCATGTAAGCCAGTTGCACAAGGTGGTGCATGCATCCGAACAAATACGATTTACCTACACTAAGTTCCAGACTTTGAATATCCACGCAAGTCACTAGGACCTTTGGAACTTTTAGCAGCAGCAAAGGCCTACTGATCTCCATGAGATCCTCCAAGCCACACTCAAGGGATGGCCTGGGCTGGGCCTGCTCCCCTTTAGCCTGTTTTAATTCTACCAAAGCCATTGCATAAGACCTTGGAACCATGGATGCTAATTTGGGACAAACAGAATTGCCGTGAGCGCAGCAGATCCATCGTGAGGCCCACAAGAACCAAGAGAACCACATGACCGGTGATAAACTCACATCTTGACCCTCAGGAATGCCGTCCTTCAAGGAGGGCCTAGAAGATTGCTGGGACCAAACGGAGGACTCTGAGAAGGTCCGATGCCTCAGTGTGGGAGTTCCTGGAGATGACTCAGCCTCCTCGTTTTCCTTCTTTAAAAGGGAACCAAAATCGACTCCAGATTTCAGAAACTCGGTATAAGTTCCCTTCTGCACCATCTCACCCTAAGATAAAAGATAAATAAATAAATTTATAAATATATATATATATATATATATATATGAATATACTTGTATGAACATGTTCGTATGGAACACAGCACCATGTACAAGTAACATACAAAAACAAAAATAATTTCAGAAGAATTCATTTGCACGTGATATTACTAATCTAGTTAAACAAAAGTCAACTGGTCTTAAGTTGTGATCATCCTTAGGTCTGAAAGCCTGGCTAGAAGAACGGGCACAATTCCACTTGGCAGGCTGGAAAGATGACTCAGAGATTAAGAGGCCTTGCTTGCAAAGCCTGCTGGCCTGGCTTCAATTCCCCAATACCTATATAAAGGCAGATGTACATGGTGGCGCATTGTATCTGGAGTTTAGTTGCAGTGGTGGGAGGCCCTGGCGTGCCCATTTCTCTCTCTTTTTCCCCCTCCCTCTCAACCCCTTCTTTCACATAAATAATAAAAATATTTTACAATTCAACTTGGCACCTAACTTTCTGCCAAACCCTGAGATAGGTGCTAGGGGATACAAAAGAAATGAATAATTGTGCTTCAAGAACAGAGGCCCCTGACTTAACTCTCACGAGTATTTAAGGAAACAAGAAGTATAGATGTTGTTAGGAGTATCCACAGGCTCTTTTCCGAGAACATGGAAACTGAGCTAAGCCTCGTGCCATGGGAATTTAGGAACAGAATAACATGGGATAGGGATTCAACAGGGAGGTGTGCTAAGAGTCTCTGCATAGGCTGGAATCTTTTACCAGCGTCAACTGGCCACCTGCCCTGCCCATGCTGGCACAAGACGCGTGTGAAATTCATGGTTGTAATTCTAAAATGTTTCCCAAACAAGAGATGCCAATTTAAAATTCAACATTCTATATGGCACCTCATTATACAGTTGCTTCCATTATAAAGTTATAGGAAGCGATATGTAGACCTAGGCCCAATTTTTCACTTTATGAAGAGACCTAGTTATTTAACCACAGCTGTTAAAAAAAAAAAAAATCCTAGGATACAAAATAAATTAAATGACACAAGGAGGAGCTGCTCTGGGTGAAGGCTGGCCAGGTGGGGGAAGGTGATCCAGGACCCCACTGGCTACCTTCAGTCCTTGCCTCCCACCAAGTGGTCCACTGAGAAAATCTCACTTTATCTTTGAGTTTTTAACAGCTGGATAACGAGTATTACCACACCATCCCCACGACCCATGCTCTGTTCCACTTTGAAGCTAACGTTCACACACTTGCTCAATGACGATCACCCCCCCGCATCCCAGTATAACTAAACACACAAGGAAACAACTAAGACAGAGACAGGAACTTTCCTGAAAAGCAGGAGAGTCTTGAAAATTAGAAAGGGACCAGGCAGTTCATCCTCGTTGCTGTTACAAAGGAACCCGGCCAATAGTAACAGTGGGCTCCGGTTACTCAAAGGGTCCCCACCAGTGGACAGATGATTATTTCAAAGTAATAAATCTGAGAGGTGTTCTCACAATATCCGGGAAGCAGGACCCCAAAAGCAGACCCCATGTGGGGACAGGTGACAAAGGCTAGTCTACCACCTACTGACTCTGCACAGGAAATTATCTTCCAGCTTGATGAATTCCCAGGGGAATAGGAAAGAGACGAAAGACTGAACTGTGCTAAGAAGATAGCCATGCTCCCTCTTATAATCCTCCTTGGGCCGGGAGTTGATTTGACAGAGCCATGATTGACAGTTAGGTTCCTCAGTGGGTAGCAACACTAACCCTCAAGGAGACACGGAAAGACTTCTGCAAGAACTGAGCCGTCATCACCACACACCCTATTTATCACAGCAGTGGACACTGCGTCACTGTGCGAGCGATGCTGTGAACTGTGGTTAATATTCATTTATCATTTCCATCATGCGACCAAGACGTGGCCCAACAGTGCTATGGTTTGGTTACAATTCAATCATTTGTGTTTGCCCCAAGAGTTGGCTGTCATTTCAATGCTTGGTCTCCAGTATGGCAGTATTGGAAGGTTCTGGAACCTCTCTAAGGCGGGAGGCCCTAGGTAATAGGGGGATGCTCCCAGAAGGCGCTCTGAGGCTGCACTCTCTCGAATGTCGCACTTGACCATGTAAACTCTTCCCTACATATGACTATAGATGGGAGGGCCTTCTCAGAAATGAGTCCACGCAAGTACCATGTCCTTGAACCTCCAGAAGTATGACCTAAATGATCCTCTTCTCTTTATGAAGTGACCTGTCACGGGTATCTCTATGGAAACTCAAAGCTGATGAACACCAAGAAGTATTCAGACGTCTACAGGCACTGGGGTGGTTTGAATGGATGTCCCTCAATTGACTCAGGAGCTTATTAAAGCCGGTAATTGGGATCTCCAGCTGCCTGGCTGGAGGAGGTATCTCTGTGAGCGGATCCCACGGTCCAGCGCTAAGGTGTGGGGTGGTTGGAATTCCAGTCTAAAGATAGGCGAAGTGTTGGAGCTTTGTCGGGGGTTCCTGGAGGGTGCTTGCTTATGTGTTGGTGGTGGCTTTTCTCTCGATGTAGAGCTGTGAAAGGGGACCCAGATTCTTCTACCATTATGGAACTTCCCCTAGATCTGTAAGCTTCAAATAAATGCGATTCCTCCCATAAACTGTGCCTGGTTTGGAAGTTCATCCCAGCAACGTGAGACAGACTGCTCCAGATACTAAAGAAGGTTGTTTTCCAGCTACAATGAAGAGGTTTGACCCAAAGCTTGCTGTAAATGATAAGCTTGAAATATGGGGTGCTGAGGCTTAACTCCAAACAACCGAAGGATGAGGCATAAAGTCACCATGAGGTCTGAAAAATTCTTGCAAACCAAGACCCCCTCAAGGGGAGTGGTGTGTCATGGGTTGAGTGGTGGACCTCCCCAAAGACACCTAAGTCTGAAATCTTGGTACTGGTGCATTTTCCTAATTGGAAAATAGGATTTTTCCACGTGTAATCACGTTTAAGTGAGGTCATCCTGGAATACAGTGGGTCAATGTCCTTAGACCAAACCACCAAGACCCAGGCGACACCATGCAAAGGAAGATTCTCCCTTGGGACATTCAGAGACAGTACTGTTCCACCTGGCCCTTGACCTCAGGGCAGCAGGAACAGAGATGGTAATTTCCAGTGATCATGTCCGCTAGCTCAGGGTACTTCCTGATGGTAACTGAGTACGTACTTCTCTCCTTTCTAAAACTATTTTTATTGATTGATTTTATTTTATTTATTTAAGAGAGAGAATGGGTGCACCAGGGCCTCCAGCCACTGCAAACAACTCGATGCATGTGCCCCCTCATGCATCCGGCTTTATGTGGGTACTAGGCAATCAAACTTGGATCCTTTAGCTTTGCCAGCCAGCACCTTAACCATTAGGCCATCTCTCCAGCCCCCATACTTTTGTCTTTAACTATGAAGACTAATCACCTCTGCGATAGCCCCATGTCGGACATTGCTAAACACGGGCTGGGACTGTGAGGAAGCTGGCCTGGGTTGTTGGACATGGCCGGGGACCTTGGGCTGTGGGGGTTGCAGCTGGCCTTATCGTCAGGAACCCGCTCTGGCAACGGAGCTGGCCCTCCTTCTCTCAAGGTTGTAGTGTGCCCCATCTGTGCCCAGGGTGGGAAGAACTGGCGAGTCCTCGCCCAATCCCAAAAGCATCTGACCATTCCATAGTCAGGTGTTGCACCCCCACACACACACACAGTTCCTGACCTTGTGGCCAGCTGCCCAAGAGACCCTTATAAACAGTCTCCCTGCAGCTATAGCCATCCAATATGTGGCTGAAGTCACGTAGCTTTTCCCGCCACTTCTGTTATCTCCCTTGCAGCTTCTCCCTCGCAACTTCTCCCTTCCAACACCAGCCAATTAGATAGCGACCAATAAACCTATGTATCCAATCACCTTATGATCTGAATGTGCCTTCTCAACCTTTCTCAAGTGTTTATAAACCCACTCCCCTTTTGAATCAACAAGAGCACGCTATCCATCAGACGGCCTCCCGGGTGTTCACTGCCCGTCGCACTCACCTGCTCCAAGACCCTGCTTCCCCTCAGCAACTCCTGTGCCTGGGACGTCTCTGGCCAACGACCCCCAGGAACAGCGAGGACCCACAGCCCCAGCCCAGTGAATGTCCAAAGGATCTTTTAACATCGTAAATGAGCACAACTCACCTGCTGTGGGTCAAACAACAGCAGGCATCTCAGTTCCAGAGCCAGTGGCTGATCTCTCCTATGGCCCTAGCTCCCTCAGCCCAGCATGGAGTCTCCATACTGGTCCTCCAAACACGCCACATGACTTCCTTCACCAGATCTGCCTCAGGTGCCCCTCTCCAAGTAACAGCATGGCCTCCAACTTCCTGTCGCTGTCACTCAGGTCTGCAGGCCACCCTCCACACAGAAGAATGGAAGCCCCACAGTGGCCAGGGTTTTGCCTGAAGTATTGCTGTGAACCGGGCACTCCAAAATGCCCATGCTGTGGAACCAGCAGCCAGCCACAGTGGGTAGGTGCATGGTCTGAGCGGGGAGGATGCTCAGCCATCCACTCGTGTCTTTGTTATTAACAGAAGATGTTCCTTAGGTAAATGGTGGATAACCCAATAGATTCAGGCATGTCTTACTATCCCTATTGGTCACTTTTCTCATTGCTGCAATGTAATTCCTGACACAGTGGACTTTTAATATAAAGCTGCCCTGCCCTCATAGGTTCATTTAATTGAATTCTTGGTCCCCAGCAAAGTAGTGCTATGCCGGAAGTAGTGGAAGCTTCAGAAGGCGGGCGGAACACAGTTGAAGGCAGTGTGTCACTGGGGATGGGTTGAGATTGTAGAGTTCAGTCCTGCTTGCTCTTCTTCCACTTTACTTCCTGCCTACCAGGGTGACATTCGGCTCTGGCCTGCCAAGCCTTTCCCACCACGATGGACTCTACCCTCTGCAACTGTAAGCGGAATTAAACCCTTCTCCTCCAGTAAGTTATTGGATATTTGCTCCCTGCAAGTTGAAAGTAACCGATATACACGGGACACAAGAAACTTAAGGAAGGAGAGAGGTTCATTTTGCCTCACAGCTTGGGGTTACAGTCCATCACAGCAGGAAGCCAAGCAGCAGGAGCTGATGCAGCTGCCCACAGGAAGCAGGGAGCAGCGAAGAGGGCTGGAGCTCAGATTGTTTGCTTCCTCCTTATTCAGTCTCGAACTCCAGCCCCTGGGACAGTGCGGCCCACAGTTAGGATGGGTCTGTCCACTTCAGTGGACCTCATCTAGAAACTGTGTCACAATCATGCCAAGAGATTGGTTTTCATGGTCATTCTAAAGCCATCAAGCTGACAAATGACATGGATCATCCCCAGTACCTGTGATCTCCAAATGATCGACTGGGACGAAAATGATGGAAAAAGAAATTTAAAAACCTGTGACAATGACAGCACGGTTATCGTCACTAATCATTGTTGCAGCGACCTGACCTTCTCGTTGCTGGGACAAAGCACCGGGCTAAACACAGTTTGTGGGAGGAGAGGGTTTAGTTTGGCTTACAGTCTCGAGGAGAAGCTCCAGGATGGCAGGGGATGGCATGGCGGGAGCAGAGGCTGGACATCACCTCTGCCACCGCAGGTGGAAAACAGCAGCAGGAGTGTGACCTGAACTCTGGCAAGGGGGAGCTGGCTCTCACACCCCTAAATTCATCCTCCAAATCACACCTCCTCCAGCAAGGCTCCACCTCCCAAACCGCCATCGGCTGGGAACCAAACACTCAAAACCCGTGAGTTTACGGGGAACATCTGACTCAAACCACCACAACAATCTTACTGGAACAGCTTGTGATTTAATTTGAAGTAGAAATTTTATCTATTTTAGGATAATTATGGTTTAAATGTGACATCTGGGGGGTTTTCTTTGTGGTTTTGTTTTAGACATTCACACGTAGCCCAGGCCGGCCTTGAGCTCACTAGGTAGCCAAGGATGATCCTCTTGTCTCTTATCTCCCCAGTACTGGGATTATAGGTATGTGCCACCATGCTCATTTTAAATTCTGGGGATCAAACTTACCTAGGCAAGACCTCTCCCAACTGAGTTACATCCTCAGGCCTAATGGTGACATTTCAATAAATCCTTTGGACTTATCCTCAAGGATGTAAATTTCTAGGAAAGGGACTTGAAATTGATGAAGAGAGATTTCCCAGAAAGCCCACAAGTAACCTTCTGGGAGTCGCTACTTCTTCAGTTGGCTTGTGTTCTAGCAAAGTCACTGGACATCCAGAAAATACTTACATCTTTCAATATCAGGATATGGCTTGCAGCTTTTAGGAACTGCAACTGATGAGTCACTAAAATTGTGACCTTGTCATGCAAGGTTTGACAAATACACCTAGAAATGGAAAGACATAGGATGAAAAACACCTTAGTGTAACATACAGCTCATAGCACAATAAGACAAAGGCCACACAGGAGTCAAAGATGTATAGTTTAAAATCAGATGTAGGGCTGGAGAGACAGCTTAGAGGTTAAGGCACTTGCCTAGAAAGCCAAAGGACCCTGGCTTGATTCCCCAGGACCCACGTAAGCCCGATGCATATGGTGGCGCATGCATCTGGAGTTCATTTGCAGTGCTGGAAAGTTCTGGTGCACCCATTCTTTCCCTCTCTCACTATATATGCCTCTTTCTCTCTCTCCTCAAATAAATAAATAAATAAAAATTAAATAAAACAGATGTAAATGCAAATGGAAATCAATTGAAGTTGACAAAAGTGCTCAAATTCATTAGCAAATTTGAGCCTTTTTCTGCTAAGGAAGCCTACAAAACAGCCAGGCAAAGAGGCAGTGACTGCAATTTTTGTTCTAAAACTCGGTATAATAATTATACATATTTCACGATTAAAAAAAAACAATTGAAATTTACATAGTCCATGATGAAAGCAGCTGAACAATGCTGAGATTTCAAAACCTGGCTTAATTAAAGGACGAATTATCTCACTGCTATGTAGGCTTCAGGAAGAAACAGACTCACAAAAATGGGAGAGTTTTCTTCGTTTCCTAAGTGATTATTTAGGATGTACACACTCATTTTTAAAAGTCTTAGATTCTCAGTAATCATTCTCAGGGTGCATTTTCCAGACCCTTCTTCCTAAGTGACAAAAGAGACAACTGAACGCCAAGGCCACAGTCTCCCCAGTATTTCCAGTCACATTCTAGAAACAAATTTTCTTTTTTTTTTTTTTAATTTTATTTGTATGTGTGTGTATACATGCCATCACACATGTGTAAAGGCTGTGAGTCTGTTCCTTTGTGGGTTTTTTATTGGTTTTTTTGTGTGTGTTTTTTTTTTCAAGGTAGGGTCTCACTCTCTAGCCCAGGCTGACCTGGAATTGCCTATGTAGTTTCAGGCTGGCCTGGAACTCACAGCAATCTTTCTACCTCTGGCTCCTGAGTGCTGGGATTGAAGGTGTGCACCACCCTGCCAGGTTCTTCTCCTTCTTTTTGAGACAGGGTATCTCTGTTGTTTTTGCTCCTAGACAGGCTGATAAAGCTGGCCTGTGATCTCCCCAGATCCTCCAGGCTCTACCTCCCATTGCTATAGGCACATTGGGATTACAGATGCGTGTGCCACTTTGTGTCTGGCTTTCCATGGGTGCTAAGGAACTGAACTCCAGCTGGCAGGCTTGCAAGCAAGTGCCTTTAGTTGTTAACCTAACCCACCAACAAGGACCTTTAACCACTGAGTCATCTCTCCAACTCCTCAAACTACATTTTTTTAGAGAGACAGGGTCTTGCTACATTGGCCCAGAAAAATTAAGCTCACAGATTCCTCCTGCCTCAGCCTCCTAAGTTCACTGCACTGTCCAGTCACAAGCCACTGTGCATGCCCATACTATAAATATATTGACTGGTTTAAGCAATAATCCTCTTAATTCTTCTCCTGGCAAGACTGTGAAGCGTTAACAAAACCACCACAACTCCACATGAGACAGTCTGGAAGGTCAGTACTTGGATCCATTTAACTGAAACACATGGCTGGGCTGTTACCCAGAGCCAGACGCTCTTCAAAGTATTGAAAATATATCCACTGCCAAGCAAACCAATACCACCCTGCATCATGTAGAGGAGACACACTAGCGGTTAAGGTGTTTGCCTGCAAAGACAAAGGGCCCAAGTTCAATTCCCCTGGACCCACATAAGCCAGATGCACGAGGTGGCGCATGCGTCTGGAGTTCACTTGCAGTGGCTGGAGAGCCTGGTGTGCTCATTCTCCCATCTGCCTCTTTGTCTCTCTCATAAATAATCAAATCAATAACAAACAAACTATTGACTTATGATGTGAGCTATATGAAAAAGCAAGGTGAGAGTTGCTATTTTATTTTACTTTGGTTTTTCAAGGTAGGGTCTCACTCTAGCCCAGGCTGACCTGGCATTCACTGTTCTAGGCTGGCCTCGAACTCACAATGATCATCCTACCTCTGCCTCGCGAGTGCTGGGATTAAAGGCGTGCGCCACCACACCTGGCTTACTTTTTATCCTGCTAAAAAGCCAGGCGTGGTGGCACACGCCTTTAATCCCAGCACTCGCGAGGCAGAGGTAGGATGATCACCTTGAGTTTGCAGTGGCTGGTGCACCCATTCTCTCTCTCTCTCTCTCTCTTTCTTTGCCTCCTTCTCTCTCTGTCGCTCTCAAATAAATAAATAAACAAATTTAAGAAAAAAAGAACACACCTTATTCAGGGAATTCCATGTATATTAGCATGTCTTGCACTGGGGATGGCTAGAAAGGTGAATGGGGCAGACAACTAAGAACAACTCTGAGCCGTATTCCCACAGTGAGGCAGTCTGAGAAGAGCTGCAGCAGGGAAGGTAAACCACTGCTAGGGACTGACATTTCTGTCCTCAGATCCACACACTGTCACGGAATCACCAGTGTGATGGTGTTAGGGGGGAGGGCCCTTTCTTGGAATCTGCCCTGATGGACAGGACTCATGTCCTTATGAAGAAGAACCGACAGGTGTGCCATGCCCACCCACCATGAAGAGTGTTGTCTAAGACTCAGAAATCAAGTCCTCACGGGACTTCTGATGGGCTGCCACCTTCATCGTGGATTTGCAGCTTCCACAACGACGAGGGGTAACTTTCCGTGGTTTATAAGATACCCAGTTTATGGCATCTTGTCACAGTAACCCTGAACAGACAAGTGGGGAGACAGCAGTGTGAGAGATCTACTTAGGACAGTCCCCATCCAATTCATCACGGAGGAGGCAAGGGTCTGAGAATCTGGGGCTGCAGAGATGACTCAGAGGTTAATGGCACTTGTTCACAGAGCCTGACAACCCAGGTTCGGTTCTCCAGTATCCATGCAAAGCCAGATGCACAAAGTGATGCATGTATCAGGAGTTTGCAGTGGCAGGAGGCTCTGGCATGCCCATTCCCTCTTTCTCTCTCAATCTCTCTCTCTCCCTCTGCTTGCCAATAAATATATATACTTTTAAAATAAATAAATAAAACACAACAAGATGTACAGCTTAGCAACTGATCGGCCTGCCATCCTTCTGGGGCCCCAAGCCTTCTGTGTAAGAAAGAATCCACTTCTTCGGTTTACAGCATGGAGCCAGAAAGCTGGCGAATCTTAATAACCTTGGACGTGTACTCATGATTCAAGTAAACCCGTTAATAGCGTAATTCATTCACTTTTAACACAAAACACTTCAACATGTCTAAGCTTTGACACAACCGCCATCTTTCAGAGCACATTGTTCAATCCAATTTTCTAACTCGTTGAGAACATTCTCCAGTCGCTGCTGAGTGATTTCCTAAATTGCCATCGTGCTCAAAGTTTCCCCCAAGAATGCGGCTCTGATTAGCAAAACAACAACTTTAACAAGCTGGCTTCTATCGCGAGTATATCCAAAGTCATTAAACCTTAAAGGTGCCTAGAAGCACTTATAAACACCTCCGTGTTCAAAGGGAAATTTGGGGGACCCCTGGTGATATGCCTTCCTCTTTCCTCCCCCCGAGAGCCCCCACTACAGCCTCCCACCAAGAATTGTTCTCTGAGTGATGAAGGACTTGAGTGGATCCACTTAAGGCTCATCCAAGTGACAGGAAAAGCCGTCAAGTCACAGTCCAGAGGGCCAGATCAGAGAGCTGGGCTAACGCCAAGAGCCAGCTGCAACCGCTCTCTGCATTCTGAAACCCTCCACGTTCCCATGCAAACACTTTCTAAAAACCATGGTAAAATCAATGTAACAGGGCTGGGGAGACAGCTCAGTGGATAAAGCACTTGCTGGGCCAACTTGAGCACCAGAGTTTGGACACCCCAGCACCTATGTAAATGTTGGGTGAGTGTGGCAGCCCACTTATATAATCCCAGCTCTCGGGAGGCAGGGGCAGGAGATTCCCAGGGGCAAACCGGCCAGCTAGGCGAGCTTGCTGCATGAAACTTTGCCTCAGTAACAAAGTAGAGAGCAATCGAGAGAGGGAGGCACCAATATCAATCTCTGGCTTCCACGCCAGGGCAAACAAGTGCATGCACACCCACACACGCACACTAAACATCACATAAAATTCACCATTTTAATTTATATGTGGGACTTGAGCTGGAGAGATGGCTTAGCAGTTAACGTGCTTGCCTGCAAAGCCTAAGGACCCAGGTTCGATTCCCCAATAGCCATATAATCCCAATGCAAAAGGTATCCCATGCAGAGGCTAGAGGCCCTGGCGCACCCAATCTTTCTCTCATCCCCCCCAGCCTTTCTCTCAAGTAAATAAATATAAATAAATAATAATAATAATTTATATATGACTCAATGGCATAATGTGACTCAATGGCATAAAGTACATTCATTCAAACTGTTATGTAACCATCCATTTCCAGAATTTCTTTGGTTACTACCAAACCTGTCCTATTTCATGTCCCTACTCAGATAGGGAAACATTTAGTAACCTTACCCATCCTCGGAGGATGCCTTTGTGTTTCTGCCCTAGAATCCTAGGGAGTTGGAGATGTGTTATTTCACTCTGCAGGGAGCAATGTCTTTACTGTGATCCTTGGGTCTGTTACAAACTGGGCTCCCCCCACCCCAACTCTTAAACTGAAGCCCAGTCCCAGTGCCTCATAATAAGGAGACAGAACCTTTGGTGCAACAGTTAAAATTAACTTCATCCTCCCACCTGACCAGTGTCCTTCTAAGAAGAGGAAATGGGGGCACAGACACATTAAGGAGGAATGATGGATTGAAGACACGGTAAGAAAAAAAAAAGTGGGTATGAATGAGCCAACTCACAGCTGGAACAGATGCTTGCCCACTTCCGCATCCACCGCACTGAGCGGATCATCCAGGAGGTAGATGTCGGCATCTTGGTAGACGGCTCTGGAAAATGGAAAGAAGGGTCTGGTAGGTGAATAACCACCACCACCACCACCCCACACACACACACACTCTCCTGGGATTATCGTGACATTCACCAACTGAATGTTCATTCCAAGTGTCTATGGAATGACCCAAGGCCACGTGGTGCCTTCGTGTGGGCCTGACACACTGTGGGTGGGTTAGGACCCGCCACCTGAAGCCTTATGACAGGCACATGCAGAATGGCCGCGGAACGGCAATTTACCTGGCCAGGTTCACCCGTGCTTTCTGCCCACCACTCAGTGTGGCTCCCCGATCTCCTATCACCGTCAGATCTCCGTCCTCCAAAAGCTGCAAGTCCTGGGTGGAGAAAGAGAAAGGAGGGGCAAAGACTTAAATTCCTCTTCAACCTTCCTTCTAAACGTTGCAACAAGTTATTTCTTCAAAACTAGGCGTGAGCCAGGCATGGTGATGCACACCTTTAATCCCAGCACTGCTGAGGCTGAGATAGGAGGATCACGGGTTTGAGGCTAGCCTTAAACTACATAGCAAATTCTAGGTCAGCTAGGGCTAGAGCAAGACCCTACCTCAAAAATCAAAAGTGAGAGCGGGTGTGGTGGTGCACGCCTTTAATCCCAGCACTAGGGAGGCAGATGTAGAAGGATCACTGTGAGTTCGAGGCCACCCTGAGACTACTTAGTGGGTACCAGGTCGGCCTGAGCTGGAGTGAGACCCTACCTCGAAAAACCAAAAAACCAAAAAACAAAACAAAACAGAAAACCTTGAGACTGGCAGGAGTGAGGCCGCTTCCTCCCCCCACCTGGGGGCACCTGGACATCCTGATAAGACATAGGTTTCAGTTCCCCGAGACCATGTAACCTTTAACTGCTCACCCAGAAGTCCCTATATGTTAATGAGGTACCAGCCAGCAGCCTTCACACAGCCAAACGCCCTGGGACCCACACCCTGTACCTTTCCCACCTACATGAACACATATAAGGCCATTCCCCCAACAAATAAGTGAGCTGTCGTCTGACACAGTCTCCCAGGTGTTTCTTCCCATCGTCCTCATGGCCACTCAAGACCCTGCTCCAAAGTTGCCCGGACGCTTCTGGGAAACCGATGTGCAGTCATCCTAGGACAATCGGAGTCCTCTCTCTCTGCCTCATTCTCTCTGTCTTTAATACATAAATAATTTTCTGCTTTTGGTTTTTCAAAGTAGGGTCTTGCTTTAGCCCAGGTTGACCTGGAATTCACTATGTAGTCTCAGGCTGGCCTTGAACTCATGGCAATCCTCCTACCTCAGCCTAAGCATGTGACACTATGCCCAGCTAAAAATATTTTTAAAACTAAAACTAAAATAAATAACTGAATAAATATTATTTTATTATTTGCTTATTTGAGAGGCAGAGAGAGAAAGGGTGTGCAAGAGCCCCTTACCACTGTATACAAACTCCAGACAAATATCTGGCTTTTAGCGTGAAGGAATCAAACCCAGACTGGCAGGCTTTATAAAGCAAGCTTCTTTAACCACTGAACCATCTGCCCAGCCCCCAGGCCCTCTATCTACTTTTGCAAATTTTTGTAACTGTCCAATTTTTAATTTTAAGTTAAGTGTTAGGGCTATAGCTCTGTGGTAGAGCACTTGCCTAGCACAAGCAGGGTCCTGGATTCAAAGTCCAGCACTTCAAGGGATGAAAACAGGTTAGAAGTGACCAGAACTTTATAAAACTGAACAAACTCCTTGTGAATGTTGTCACACATTGGGAAGGAAAGGTCCCCAAAAGATTTGCTTAAAGTATTATAATACCATTCAAAAATCTTGTTTTTTTATATATTTATTTATTTGCAAGCAGAGAAAGAGAGACAGACAGGTAAAGAATGGGCATATCAGGGCCTCCAGATGCATGAACTCCATATGCTTGTGCCACTTTGTGCATCTGGCATTACATGGGAACTTGGGTTGTTAGGCTTTGCAGGCAAGCACCTTAACCATTGAGCCATCTCTCCAGCTCTAAAAATCTCTTAAATTCTTGAAAATCTTATCATCCAAACAAACAATATTATCGTGGAAAATCTGAGGCTATGAAATCACGTCATTGCTCACCACTCACCTTTTTCAAGGCGCAAGCCTTTAGTACTTTTTCATAGCGCTCCTTCTCATATTTCTTCCCAAATAAAATATTGCTCCTGACGGTTCCTGAGAACACCCAAGGCTGCTGAGACACGTAGGCGATTTTCCCGTGCACGCTGACTAGCCCCGTCGTGGGGGGTAGCTCCCGAGCACTGCGCTCAACAGTGATGACTGAAAGAGATTTCAGACACACGTGTACAGTGGACACTTCCGACAGAAAGGGGGCCATGGCACTGCAGCCTGTCACCCATGGGGGCTTCATAAACATTGTCTCTCATTTAAAATGAAAGGACATACATACATACATACATACATACATACATACATACATACATACATAGAGTTATAGCACTAGAAGCTACAGAGAAAATTGTAAATATGAAAAAAAAAGTTGTAGCTGGGCATGGTGGCACATGCCTTGAATTCCTGGTCAGCCTGGGCTAGTGAGACCCTACTTCGAAAAACCAAAAATAAAAAAATAAAGTAAATATCACCATAGCTGACCTAAACTCATGTTTTTTGTTTGTTTGTTTGGTTTTTTTTTTTTTGAGAGAGACACAGAGAGAGAGAGAGAGAGGGAGGGAGAGAAAGACAGATAGAGATGGGCACACCAGCAGCCTCTCAGCTGCTGTGAACGAAATCCAGATGCGTGCGCCCCCTTGTGGTCAAGTGCGGCATTGCACCTTTGCCTCACTTTGCATCTGGCTAAACGTGGGACCTGGAGATTGGAACCAGCGTTCTTAGGCTTAGCAGGCAGGCGCCTTAACCACCAAGCCATCTCTCCAGCCCTGGTTGGTTTTTTGAGAGAGACAGAGAGAGAAAGGAAGAGACAGAGAGAGAATGGGCGCACCAGGGTCCTTTCAGACGCTGCGAATGAACTCCAGACATATGTGCCCCCTTGTATGCATGTACACCATTGCGCGCTTGTATCACTTTTTGCATCTGGCTAAATAGGGGACCTGGAGATTTGAACAAGCATTCTTAGGCTTCATAAGCCTTAACCATTAAGCCATCTCTCCAGCCCTAAACTCATGTTTTATAAATAATATTACCAAAATAGATATGTGAAAATCTACTCTCCCAAATGAGTTCCCTCCTAACGGCATGCTATATGGAATTGCTATATAAGATACTATATTTGATGAAGAATGTTTGTGCGGCATACACCTAGAATCCCAGAACTTGGGAGGTAAAGGCAGGAGGAAAAGGAGTTCAAGATCATCCTTGGGTACCTAGGAAGTTCAAGACCAGCAGGGCTTTTTTAAAAAAAAAATATTTATACAAACACAGTAACCTAGCAGGATATATTTTATATCATATATCTGATATTGAATGAAGCTACCGCTGTTTCCAAATATTCTTTACACTTGAACTAAATGTGTCTTGACAGACTCGGTACGTCATATGAAGAACAATGTGGTGCTGGACAATGTCCAGACATCCTGTGGCATTGAGGGTCCACTGTGACATAAACAACCTTACTTCCTCATTCCTTCCTTCCTCAGCAGTGGCCACACAAACAATTCCCATAGGCCAGTGTCTACGGAGGACTCTCCCAAGGACAGAACTTGAAACATCAAGGCAAAACAAATAAAATAAAACAAAACAAAAACTTACCTTGCCTGCTCCCACTGGGCCAACCACAGCTAACAATTCACCAGGTCTGGCAGTAAAGGAAAGGCCTTGTAGGGTTGGAGTTTCTAATGTCTACAAATTAAAATGCATAAAAATGTGTCTATTTTAGTGAAGCCACATGAAAAACTTGAAAAGCAGGGAAAACAGAACTATACTTACTGATGCATGAATAGAGTCCACATTTCCTCCCTCCTTATATTAAGATGTTGTGTATTAGAAAGCTTTATATCCAAGCACATTTCATTGTGGGGTCTGAATGAGTTCATTTAAATTAATTAATTTATTTGCATGTACTTTGTATAGAGCACACCAGGGTCTCTTGCTGCTACAAATGAATGCCCATGGGAAATTGAACCCAGGCCAACAAGCTTTACAAATAAGTGTCTTTAACCACTAAGCAATCCCCCCCAGCCCCTAGATTTGGCTTATTCAAGTGAACTTTAGACTGTTTAAGGAAGACCCACTTCCTGGCACCTGATTTCCACATGCATGCTGCTCTATACACCCACAGGACTGAGGCAGCAGAAACAAGGAGTAAAACAACATTCTTTTAATTTTTAAGTATTCGTATTTGTTTATTTGCAAGCAGAGAGAAAGAAGAGACACAGAGAGAGCAGCACTCCAGGGCCTCCAGCTACTGCAAATGGATTCCAGGTGCATGCGTCACTATGTGCATCTGGCTGTACGTGGGTTCTGGGAAACGGAACTCGGATAGTTAAGTCTTTTGCAGGCAAGCGCCTTAACCACTTATCCACCCTCCAGTTCCAATACAACAACATTCTGAAGAGGTTCTTTTAGTCATTCCTAAGTTTTCCCTGTGCCCTGTGGCTTTACAAAGTCTATTTCACTAAACCCCCACAAGGTGGCAGCATGAACACATGGCATGTTGAGCCCCTGCTGAACAATGTGAACTGTCATGAAACTTCATTTGAGAAAGAATAGTTCTCCGGAATTCTCAGAACACAAGAAGGCACTTTGTATTATGAAACCGCTCACAGGAAATAACTCAAGCGTGGTCAGTATTGCAACCAGAACTCAAATTTAACAACAAAAATCAAAGAAATTAAGCACAATATAGGCTAGTGGGTCAAAGTGATAAACTTTTTTTTTTATATACCTGTGGTATTTATCACCCATCCTAGTAAAGCAGTGTCAAGACAGTCCTGCCTCTATGAAAACCAGGGAGTTGTGTGCAACAGTATACAGTCTATAATGGGGAAGAGATAAATACTCTTTATACAACCAGAATCCACATGCCTAAACCATCTACAGATCCTAACAAAGAAATTGAAGGGGGGGCCATGGGAAGAGAATGCATACAAAAAGGGCAGGGGAAGGGACAATCTAAACTCAAGATATTATCAATAAGACATATGTAAAACTACTTTTTTGATTAAGGTCACGTCTAGAAGATGTAGACTGTTACTAGAAAATTTTCAGTACCCGGGATGGAACTCCTTCCAGTGAGATGTTGGCCAAGGAGGTCCCGGTAGCCTCCAAAACATTAAGGCTTTTGCCAAAGCCCTTGGTTTCCCTAGAGAAATAGATAGTAAGACCCTATTGCTGAAGACATCTCATGCCTGAGAGGCAAGGACACTGAGAAAGCAAGCTGGTGCTGAGCAGAAAACCTTCTCCTGTAGACCAGCCAACTGAAAGCTGGAAAAAGCTGCACTGCACGCAGCGTATGGGAGACAGAAGCCATCAACAGTGAAAATAGTGGATGCTGAATATTCAAGCTTGGCCAGACAGGCCCAATGACTGAACGGGTGCAATAGTGGCGTGTCTACTCTTGGGGTAACCAACTGCTCCATAATTGGACTGAAGGCCCTCTCTACGGGAGGGAATACATACCCGGTACTGAAAACCTAAGTAAAAGTCTATGGTAGGTGAGGTCATGAGCCTTGGGGGTATAAGCCTGCTCATGTCTGACTAAATGTATATATTATTCCCACCAAGCTGCCCTGGGGACACTACACTAAATGTTCATGTCCACATATTAACGCTATTCTCATTTCTGGCTAGAGAAGCTTCTCTTTTCAGATGGTGATGACCACTGGGATGACACAAAAGGCAACATAGTGCTGAGAAGAAGGGATGGAGGAGTGCCCAGCACTGAAACACCTCTGTCACATCCTCCAGTGGCTCAGGGACCATTGCGGAAGAGGGGCGGATAGAATGGAAGAGCCAAAGGAAGGATATGACCTCTTACTATGCAGCTGCCCAGACAGAAATTGGCCTCGATATCCATGATCTTGCAGTGCCTAGCAATACCTTTGCAAGACCCTCAAAATAGAAGAGAAAGATGATGTCATCAAATTAGGAGAGAGACTAATGGAGAAAGGGAGGGGATATGATGGAGACTGGAGTTCTAAAGTGGAATGGGGAGGGAGGGAAATATCAGGTGGGGTTTTTTTGGTATGTAAGATTAAAAATCAATAAAAAAAAAAATTTAAAAAAAAAAAAAAAAAAAAAAAAAAAAAAAAAAACAGCTCCTTCCAGGTCAGCCTGGGCTAGAGCAGGAGCCCACCTCGAAAAACAAAACAAAACAAAACAAAACAAAACAAAACAGCGGGGGGCACTTACACTTAATGTTCATGTTCACATATTAACGCTACTCTCACTTCTGGTTAGAGAAGCTTCTCTTTTCAGATGGCGATGACCACTGGGATCACCCAAAAGGCAATATAGTGCTGAGAAGAAGGGATAGAGGAGTGCCCATCACTGAAACACCTCTGTCACACCCTCCAAGACTCAGGGACCGTTGCGGAAGAGGGGCGAATAGAATGGAAGAGCCAAAGGAAGGGTATGACTTCTTACAATGTAACTGCCCAGACAGAAATTGGCCTCGATATCCATGACCTTGCAGTGCCTAGCAATACCTTCTAAGACCCTCAAAATAGAAGAAAAAGATGATGACATCAAATTAAAGGAGAGACTAATGGAGAGAGGGAGGGGATGTGATGGAGAGTGGAGTTCTAAAGTGGAATGGGGGGAGGGGAGGGAAATATCATATGTTTTTTGTATGTAAGTATAGAAGGTATCAATAAATAATAATAAAAAAAAAAAAAAAAAAAAAAAAAAAAATTGAAGGGGGGGGCTGGAGAGAGAGCTTAGCAGTTAAGGCGCCCGCCTGCTAAGCCTAAGAACCCAGTTCCAATCTCCAGGTCCCACGTTTCGCCAGATGCAAAGTGGCGCAAGGGCGCAATGCCGCACTTGCCCACAAGGGGGCACACGCATCTGGATTTCGTTCACAGTAGCTGAGAGGCTGCTGGCACACCCATCTCTATATGTCTCCCTCTCCCTCTCTGTCTGTCTCTCTCTGTGTCTCTCTCCAAAAATAAATAAAATAATAATTAAAAAATAAAAAGAAATTGAAGGAGCAGGGGAGCTGGTTTAGTGGGTAAACATGCTTGCTGCACATGCCTGACAGAGTTCAGATCCCCAGAATCTACATACAGACAGACCCATCTCACCCTAGGTGGACCCGGGATTACAGACATGAATCCTACCGAGTCAGTTGTCAGGCTTGAGCAACAAGCACGTTTACCCACTAAGCCAGCCCCCCTGCCCCACCCCTTCAGTTTCTTTAGATTAGGGTTTGTAGATGGTTGAGGCGTGTGGCTTGTGATTAGGCCTCACTCAGTCCCCGCTGCCTGCAGTTTGGGAGGTGGAGCCTTGCTGAAGTAAGTGTGTCACTTCAAGGGACACCGTGAAGTTTGGTACCCCAGCTGGCCAGTGCTAGCCATCTCATTGTCTTGCTGCCTCCTGCCAAGATATAGCTTCCCCTCGAGACAGTAAGCCAAAATAAAACCTTTCATGCCATCAGCTGCTTCCGGTCAGATGTCCTTCCCCAGCAACGAGAAGGTAGCAACAACAACCATACACCAAGATGAGACTTCCTTTTCCTCTCAGTGACAATCAGGATTCCCGCCAAGCCAAAGTCAGAAGTATAAATAAGGAGAACGATGGATTTAAGTGGGGAGTAGAGTAGTAATCACCAACTTATATTATTATTATTATTCATATATTATTCAGACTCTTGTCTGAATCCAGACATCAATGCTATCAAAAGAAAACTGAAGCCAGGGTGGTGGTGCACGCCTTTAATTCCAGCACTCAGGAGGCAGAGGTAGGAGGATCACCATGAGTTCAAGGCCACCCTGAGACTACATAGTGAATTCCAGGTCAGTCTGGGCTAGAGCGAGACCCTACCTTGAAAAAAGAGAGAGAGAGAGAGAACTGACAGCAACTATTAAAAGTGATGTTCACCAAGCTGCCACTTGGGGGATATTGATTTGAAGGGGCTTTATTGCCAGGTATGGTCTCCACCTGCGCTTCCACAGGGCAGAACTGTGCGTAGTCTGTGGCTTGAGGATGTAGCAATTTCGGCCCCAATCTTTTGGTAAGCATCTTCTCAAAGCTAAGTGTTCTGCACAACACACTCTGAGATATGTTTTCTCTGGATCACAGAAAAAAGTAATAATAATCATCACAAGCCCATCAAAGGCAAAGCAGCCTGCTGAACTTCTTCAAAACTGAAGACATCTCTCAGCTGCATTTCTCCCCACCCGCACCATGTACAAGGAAGGACAGCTATATAAAACCCACTTGCCACCTCAGTTTCTCCTTAGGGCTGAGGAGCTAGCTCCCTTCCTGGAGGGTCCAGACTGTGCACTGCTCTGTCATCACCAGATGGGGGCAGCATTCAACAGCTCGGGGGTTTTGGTCCTTTGGTCTTCAGTAATCCAGACACACCTCCTCTCACTGGTGCCAACACGGATGAGCCCTAACTCGCAGCCACACCACGTCCTGGGAGCGAGCCAACCAGAAAACAGCGCTCTGTCCCTGAGGAGATGAGCAAGTCCCACGGGACCTTACACGGGAGATCAGAGCCTGAGCGTCTAAATGAAACCTGGGTGGGTGAGAGGACCGTCCCTGGATACCCACCCGACCTGGTGATAGAACCCATGTATGTCCTAATGCCCAGCCCGCTCTTCTTTCTACCCTAGCATCTCTCCAAAGCCTCCGATGTCTGTGCCCTCCCCTCCATCCCGGAACCTCATGGGACCTGACCTAAGGATATCCCAGCAAAGGACATTATCATTCCTCGTACAAAGCCAGGGACACGGATGGAGTGCTGTGTGCAAAGAGCTGAAGGACAAAACAGCCCAGTTCCCAACATTGCAGAGTTTGGTCCCACTGCAAGGGCATGCATGCACTGCCCTCAGTGCTGTATCTAGTCCCACAGCATTCACCTTGAGTACTTGTTTCTCTTGGTTTTCCGATGTAGGGTCTCACTCTAGCCCAGGCTCGCCTGGAATTCACTATGGAGTCTCAGGTTGGCATTGAACTGATGGTAATCCTCTTACATCTGCCTCCCCAGTGCTGGGATTAAAGGCATGTGCCACCATGCCCGGGCTCAGAGTGCTTCTTTACAGAGGGATTTCAGAGGCAGTTCCTACCTATGCTCTAAGTGTACTGGGCTGGGATGAGCTGAGCAGCTACAGAGAAACAGCCAGGACAAGCAAACCTGTGGGAGTTGCCATGAGCAAAGGGCACTGTGATGCACACACGTGTGGGGCATGTATGCATATGCATCTGTATGTTAACATGTCTGCACATGCATGTGGAGGCCAGAGATCAATGGATGCGTCTTCCTCAATTGCTTTCTACCTTTTGTTTTGTTTTGTTTTTGTCTTTTCGACGTAGGGTTTCTCTCTAATCCAGGCTGATCTGGAACTCTGTAGTTCCAGTCTGGCCTCGCATACACAGCAATCCCCCTACCTCTGCCTCTTGAGTGCTGGGGTTAAAGGCGTGCCCACCACACCCGGCTTCCACCTATATTTTGAGACAGGGTCTCTCACTGAACCTGGAGCTCACCATTCAATTAGCAAGCCCTGATGCGCCTTCTGTCACCTTTTCCCCAGCACCAGGATTACAGGTGCACAATGCAGTACCCTACTTTTATGTGAACACTGAGGATCCGAATTCAGGTCCTCATGCTTGTGAGGAAACACCAAAACCAGAAACAAACACTGATATCAAATTCAAACTGACGAAACAATAAGTTGTTTTTTTTTTGAAAATGAGACAAAAACAACTTTCAGTCAGTTTAAACTAATGTTGTACATATTGTGCATTGATCACAAATCTTCTGGTTGTAAGAATTTTTTTAGAGGCTGTGGAAATGGCTCAGCAGATAAGAGAGTTTGCTACACAAGCATGAAGATGTGAGAAGGTTTGAGTTCAATCCCCAGCACCCACATGAAGAGCCAGATACGGCCAAGGTAGGCCTGTAACCCCAGTTCTGCAGGGAACAGGGACAGGAATCACGGGGACTCGTGACTGAAAGCAGCAGCAGGGTGAGTGAGAGACTCGGTCTCAAGAAAACAAAGCTTTAGAATGATGGAGGAGGACACTCAACATTCTCCCCTGGCCTTGGCATGAGCACAGGGCGCGCACATCTGCATGTACATGTCATACACACAGGCCAGGAAATATAAAGACAGCAGGTGAGCCAGCCACCATTTTTATGCAATATGTGAAATGGTCAGAATTCTCTATTAAATGCCACCGGAAGACACGCCCTAGTAACGGAGAGTTCGTCACCTTGTCCCAGAATGCGGTCAGGTCCTGCACATGCACAATGGCTTTATCATCCAATGGAGCGTGGGTTTTGCGCTGCGGTATCTCATCAAGTAATAGGAAGTTCTGGAGAAAAGGAGAAACATGGATTGTTTTAACCATAGCTACAAAAACACAAAGGAAAACCAGTGCAATGTAAAACCTCACAGTCTGAAGGTTACCTTACCGATCCTATCGAAGGTCTCAGTTCATGCCAGAACATGTGCTGCATTAGCAAGTCTTCCCATAAATACACACATACACACTCACATAACTACGCATATATTGGTGTCCATACAAAGGCTGCACAGCCGAAAGGGGAACACCTTTATACTTGCTTCAACAAAGGGCAACGGTTCCTTCCTAGAGTGAAAACTGCGATACCAAGGTGAACGAACCCGTGTAGAACTGGACTTTTTCACTATTTTATTTTTTTTTTTTTCTAACAGTGAGCAGGATTTGATCCAAACTAACTGGATCCTCAGTATGTGCCATGTATCATGCAAAAGCCAGAAGAACAAAGAGAAAAGCTCTTCTCAGGACTTCCTGACTCCACTCAGGCCAGAAGCGTAGACGGGGACAAGGGACCCATGGCAGAGACCGCAAGTCAACCCACTGTCTACAGGGTCCTCTGCTGAGGCCGTCCTTGGTTACGAGGCCTTTCTCCTACCTCTGTATTTCAAATGAACATATCACAACTTGTCAGTATCACTTAAATTACCGTGCTATGTTGCATGCTCTAATTTGGTTTCTATCGCCTAAAAATATACTTTGTAAACCTCTTTACACAACCACCATTTTGTTTTGTTTTGTTTTGTTTTGTTTTTGCCTCCCCGGTAGCTGGCCTCCTAAAGCGCATCCAGCTTTATTTGCTATAATACACACTAGTCAGCAGCTGATCAGCAAAATTAAATTGATCAACCAAATTCCTGCTCGTCTACAGTGAAAATCAATTCAAAATAGATCAAAGATCTCTTGGGCTGGAGAGATGCCTTAGCAGTTTTAAGACGTTTGCCTGCAAAGCCAAAGGACCCAGGTTTGATTCCCAGGACCCATGTTAGCCAGATGCACAAGGGGGAACATGCGTCTGAAGTTCATTTCACATTCTCTCTCTCTCTCTCACCCTCTTTCTTTGTCAAATAAATAAATAAATAAATAAATAAATAAATAAATAAATAAATAATTTAAAATATTTTTTTAAAAATCTCAATGCCAGACTTGAAACTCTAAAACTGTGAGAGAACAAGAGAGAGAAGATGTCAAGAAAGAAGCAGAGGCAAGGACTTTCGGACAAATGCTTCAGCCCCCTAAAAGTAATAGCAAGACACGTCACATGGAATTGAAAAGCTGCACCACAAAGGAACCAGCAGAGAGAAAAGACAGCCTAAGACGGGGACCAAGTCCTGGATGGCCTTTCACCTAGTAGAGGATTGTTAGCCTATACAGAGGACTCAAAACAAGTAAAAGCCAAAAATTCAAATGATCTAATCAATAAACAAGTAAATGAAATGAACAGAGAGTCCTCAAAGATGAAACACAAAAGGCAAATAAATATATGGGGAGGAAAAAGTTCAACCCCCTCAGCCATCAAGGGAATGTGAATCAAAACCACCCTGAGACTCTACCTCACCCTGATCAGAAATCTATCATTAAGAAAATAAACACCGGACTGGGGAGATGGCTTAGCAGTTAAGACGCTTGCCTGCAAAGCCATAGGACCTCAGTTTGATTCCCCAGGATCCACATAAGCCAGATGCACAAGGTGGCACATGCGTCTGAAGTTCGTTTGTAGTAGCTGTAGGCCCTGGCGCGCCCATTCTCTCTCTCTCTCTCTCTTCTTTCTCTCTCTCAAATAAATTAATTAATTAATTAAAACATTTTTTAAAAAAGAAAAGAAACAAGCCGGGCGTGGTGGTGCACGCCTTTAGTCCCAGCACTTGGGAGGCAGAGGTAGGAGGATCGCATGAGTTCAAGGCCACCGAGACTACATAGTTAATTCCAGGTCAGCCTGGGCCAGAGTGAAACCCTACCTCCAAAAAACAGAAAAAAAAAAAAAAAAAAGAAAGAAGTAAGGAAAGAAAGAAAGAAAGAAAGAAAGAAAGAAAGAAAGAAAAAGAAAAGAGAAGAAACACCAACAAATGTTAGCAAGGATGTGGATGAGGAGGAACCCTTATATACTGTTGTAGGAACTGCAAATTAGTACAGCCACTATGGAAAAAAGTACAGCAGTTCTTCATAAAACCACAAGTATACAACCATATGATCCAGTTATATATACCATTCCTGGTACAAACCCAGAAGTACCTAAGTCAGCATGCCACAAAGACAGCCATGTTTGCCACAGCCCAGATCACAACATAAGTGACAGAGTCAGCCCAGATAACTTCCAACAGATGAACAGAAAAAGAAAGCAGGGTGGGGCTGGAGAGATGGCTTAGCAGCTAAGGCGCCTACCTGCCAAGCCTAAGAATGCCCGTTTGATTCTCCAGATCCCACATTTAGCCAGACACAAAAAGTGACACAAGGGCGCAATGCCACACTTTCCCACAAGGAGGCAAACGCGCCTGGAGTTTGTTCACAGTGACTGAGCTCTCTGCCTCTTCCTCGCTCTCTGTTTCTCTCTGTCTCTCTCTTTAAAAAAAAAAAAAAAGAGAGAGAGAGCCAGGCGTGGTGGCACACGCCTTTAATCCCAGCACTCGGGAGGCAGAGGTAGGAGGATTGCCGAGAGTTCGAGGCCACCATGAGACTACATAGTTAATTCCAGGTCAGCCTGGACCAGAGTGAGACCCTACCTCGCAAAAAAAAAAAAAAAAAAAAAAAAAAAAAAAAGCAGGGTGTATATACACAGTGGAGTTTTATAGACCATAAAAGAAGAAAATTAAGTCATTTGCAGGAAAATGGATGTAAATGGAAGTGATTACATTAAGCCACATAATAAAGACCTAGACAAATAATTAATATTTCTCTCCTAGGTGGAGCCTAGATTACACACATGCACGCGCGCGCGCGCACACACACACACACACACACACACACATGACACAAAAGCAGAAGGAAAACTGCTCAGGAAAAGCAAGCAGACACGTGGGAGGGGAAAGGAGAGAAGGGAATGAGTTATAAGAAGTGAACTCAGTCAAAGGATATGATGTACTTGCACGGAAATGTCATCATAAAACCCACTCCTTTGGACAATGAGAAGGCACCGACACAAAGTTTCTGACAGTGGTACGCATGTGTGGGGCTGGGAAGATGGCTCAGTTCCTTGCAAGCATGAGGACCTGGGCATGGTGGTACAGACCTGCAATGCCAACACCGAGGAGGCAGAGACAGAAAACTCTCCAGGGTTTGCTGCTGGCCAGCCAGTCTAGACTTAATGGTGAACTTTAGGGCACTGAGAGAACCTATCTCAAAGAAAGGTAGAAGAGTCACATCCCCCCAAAAACACATGTTGAGGTCTCAACTCCCCTCCTAACCTCAAAATGTCTATTTATTTGGAAGTAAGATCATTTTGGATAGCACTAAGATGAAATCACACTGGAGTACCATGGCCCTAAAACCAGTAAGACAGGCATACTTCCAAGACAAGAAGACACAGAGAGATACAAGGGTAGGAAACAACCCCCCGGACAATGGGGACAAGGACTGAAGTGCCACAGCTGCATCCCAGGGAATGCCAAGCACTTCTGGCAGCTACTGAAGGCTAGTGACTCCCCACCGCCTTCCCTTATAGACTTCAGTCACGTAACTGTACTGGTGCCTAGAATTCACACTTTCAGCTTCCAGAACTTTGACATGGCAAGTATCTGTTGCTATAATCTAGTTTGTACACAGAAACTCACAAGGAGATCGACACGATAGAACAATGGACCTGCCTGTGTAACCAACTATAACCGATATTCTGAGACCGACAGGCAAGTGTCAGCAGCCTAAGAGGCAGCTGAAATAAGTATGTGAACATGTCTAAGAGAAAATAAGACTTAAATAAGTTGTCACTCTGTAGCTTATAAATCAAAGTCCTTAAATTCCTATCTATCATCGCCCAAAGGCACAAATCTGAAATAGTAATTCTACTGTTGGGTGACGTTTCTGGTCGCAGTAACACCTGATAAAAACAGCACCAGCGAGGATTTGCTTCAGGTCAGTGTCGGGAGTTACAGGACGTGGCTGGCTGGCTCCATGGCATTGGGAGTAAGGCAAAGCAAAACGTTGGTGACTGGATATAATCAAGAAGGCGGCTCAACTCATAGCAGCCAGAAAAGCAGAGAGCGGGGAAGGGGCTGAGGACAAGATACAACCTGTCAGAATTCACCTACAATGACCTACTTTCTTTAAATAAAGTCCTACCTCAGGAAGTTCCCACTACCTCTCGATTATGAAATCAAGGTATGAATCTATCATTAAATTAGTTCATTGATTAGGTCAAGCCCACATGAGCCAATGGCCTCTCTATGATGACTGGGAACCAAGCCTTCAACACAGGAGCGTTTGGAGAGATACTTCATACCCAAATCATGAAATCAGTGATGGTTCATCTCTGCTTATCAACATGACAGAATTTAGGATCTCAGCGGAAACAAATCTCATGGCATGTGTGTCCGGGATGTTCTAGATTACATTCATTGAAGTGGAAAGACCCACCATCAGTGTGGGCAGTGCCAATTCTATGGACTATATCAGGAAAAGAAAGCTAGCTAAGCACCAGGATTCATCCCTGCCTCTACTTCCTCCCTCCTTGTCTGATGGTGTGACACCAGTTTCCTGCTCTTCTCATGTTCCCTCCGCCATAGCAGACTTCCCTTCAAAAGTGTTAGCAAAAATAAGCCCTTTCCTTCCCCAAGCTGCTTCTGGGGGTGCATTTTGACCCAGCAACAAGAAAGTAACTGATACAACATCATTTTATGAAGAAAAAAATGGTTAAAAACTAAAATTGGGCCCGGGTGTGGTGGCGCACACCTTTAATCCCAGCACTCAAGGAGGCAGAGGTAGGAAGATTGCCATGAGTTCAAGGCCACCTTAAGACTACATAGTGAATTCCAGGTCAGCCTGAGCTAGAATGAGACCCTACCTCGAAAAACCAAAAAAAAAAAAAAAAAATCTAAAAATGGAGACTGGGGAGATATCTCAGTTGGTAAAGTGCTTGCCTCACAAACCTAAGGACCTGGGTTCAATTCCAGAGAATCCCAGTGCCGTATAAAATGTCTGGAGCAGTGGCACATGCCTCTAATCTCAGGATGAGGAGCAAAGACAAGAAGAGCCCTGGGGCCCACTGGCCACCCGCTCTAGACTAATTGGTGAGCTATGGGACAAGGAAAGGAAGACCCTGCCTCAAAGAAGTGGACAGCATTCCCGAGGATTCTTATGGCTTTGACGCACACACACGCATGCACGATACACACCCGCATGCATGCACACACATACACACACACCTGTACACACATGATCTCACGCACAAAAAAACAAATCTGAAAATAGGCATTTTCTTCTGTACAGGCCTATGCATCTCTCTCAAAGACCCCAGGAGCCACAAGACAGTCTCTTACATTTGTTCCCCACTCTACCACCAGTTGGCTGGATAAGAACATGGAGGAGGAATGGACAGATGGCTTAGCGGTTAAGGTGCTTGACTGCAAAGCCTAAGGACCCAGGTTCAATTCTCCGGTACCCACATGAGCCAGATGCACATGGTGGCACATGTATCTGGAGTTCATTTGCAGTGGCTAGAGGCCCTGGCACACCCATTCTCTCTTTCACTCTATCTGCCCCTTCTCTTGCTCTCTCTCAAATGAATAAATAAATAAAATAAAATAAAAATAAAAAATTTGATTAGTCAAGCCAATAAGTATATCACAACAGCCTCACACCATGTGAAAGAATAGGAACAAGGGCTGGGGAAATGGCTTAGCGGTTAAAGCATTTGCCTGAGAAGCTTAAAGACCCCAGTTTGATTCCCCAGGACCCATGTAAGCCAGGTGCACAAAGGGGGCACATGCATCTGGAGTTCGTTTGCAGCGGCTAGAGGCCCTGGCGAGCCCATTCTCTCTCTCTCTGTCTATCTCTGTCTCCCAAATAAATAAACAAAATATGTAAAAAAAAATTAACAAAAATAGGAACAAGCATAGGTCATATGTGTTGCAGGGCTTGTCTAAAAACAATGAGGTTGTGAATTTCAGCTTATGCATGCTACCAAGACACAATATGCACTTTCATGTGGAACCAAGAATAGAAATTTTTCTACCCTCCAGAGGAAGAAGTTATGCACAAGGCGAGGAAGAAATCTACAGAGCATTTGTCCATTAACAACAGGTCTGAGGGAGAACGGTGTTACAGTCTTCCACCGGCTCAGTGAGACTCCATTCCACATGACACAGCCTGTGAACATTCAGTGGTGGCCGGGTTTTTCTCCAGGACTCGGGCTGATGAAGAAGATGGAATGAAATTGCTATCACAGCAGCCAAGTGTGTCCCCAGCACAGCTCATGCAGAGAAGTACCAGACATCAGAACCCAGCCAACAGGACTGACTTCCTTCCAGGTGGCTTCAGGCAGAAAGAACTCTAAGGAGCCTTGTGAACAAGGTAGGCTGACAGACACACTCAACTGGCTGCGGAAGTTGCCTCAGACTTCAGTGCTCTGATATTAAAGACAAAAATCTCTTATAATCCTGGTGGGCTTGTTCACTTCCAAAGTCTGCCTTACAAAGAGGAAAACAAGGTAAGTCTCTTGGGCCTGTGAACATCTAGCCATCCCTTCCTTCTCTCTACATGGGGAAAAAAAAAAGAAAATTAAAGGTATGTGTAAGGCTGAGAAACAAACTCAGTGACAGGATTGGACTGTCACAGAGTCAAGTCTCAGCACTGAAAAAAAAAAGGGGGGGAGGGCTGGAGAGATGGCTTAGGGGTTAAGGCGCCTGCTTCCTAAGCCTAAGAACGCTGGTTCCAATCTCCAGCGGTTCCAATCTCCAGGTCCCACGTTTAGCCAGATGCAAAGTGAGGCAAAGGCGCAATGCCGTACTTGACCACAAGGGGGCGCACGCATCTGGATTTCGTTCTCAGCAGCTGAGACACTGCTGGCGCGCCCATCTCTGTCTTCCTCTCCCTCTCCCTCTCTCTCTCTGTGTCTCTCTCCAAAAAAAAAATTAATTAAGAAAAAGGGGGAGACTCAGGCTAGAGAGATGGCTCAGCGGTTAAGACACTTGCCTGCAAAACCAAAGGATCCAGGTTCGATTCCCCGGGACCCACATAAAGCCAGATGCACAAGGTGGCACATGAGTCTGGAGTTCATTTGCAGTGGCTAGGGGGTCATGGTGTACCCATTCCCTCTCTATCTGCCTCTCTTTCCCTTTCTCTCTCAAATAAATAAAAACTTTTAAAAGGGGGCCCTCCACACTATAAAGCCATTATACAGGTTTGCATCACAGATATGAGTTAATATTAGCACCACCTTGAACGTGTGAAAGGTTTTCTTCCTTGAGTTCCCAAAAGGACTTTCCTAGAAGTCTTCCAAGATGGCTTCACTACTCTACTGAGTTCTAGACCGCAGGACAAATTCAGAACATCATAGCTCTTCAACTTGGAGGCACTACCATGCTTTCACTCGACATATGGTCAGATGGCGACTAGTTTTGGTCACTCGGTCAGTATCATTCCCAACTGCTACGTCATGTACTCAAACGCTCCTTAACACATCTAAGTGACGTGAGGAAAAGTGCACTGGCCAAGGTAAGTACTTTCATTGCTTCTTGTCTCTGATTCAAACATGGGAAGGATGTTGCATCAGGTAAATGGCCTGTGGGCAGGTTTTATAGCCAGAAACACTTCGGGTGATGATTAATCTTTGTCTAACAGAATGGAATGCTAAACATCCAGGAAATTAGGAGAGCATACTGCTGTGGGTCTCTGTGATGTTATTTTCAGGACATCTTAGACCCTGGGGAATCTGGCCTAGCGATCAGATTAAGTCCCTTGATAGAGCCCTGATTTGATGGCAGTATTGGGAAACAGCAGGTGGTTGAGAAAATTAGCCAAAAGAAAATATGAAGGGCTGGAGAGATGGCTCAGTTGTTAAGGCACTTGCCTGTAAAGGCTAACAACCCAAGTTCAATTCCCCAATACCCACATAAAGGCAAATGCACAAAGTGGCACATGTGTTTGGAGTGTGTTTGCTGTGACTAGAGGCCGTGGCATGACCATTCTCTCTGTAGCTGGGCGTGGTGGCGAACACCTTGAAGCCGGCAGTGGAGAGTTTGAGATAGGAGGATTGCAGTGAGTTTGAGACCAGCTTGAGACTCCATAGTGAATTCCACCCAGGTCAGCCTGGGCTAAAGGGAGACCCTACCTCAAAAAAAAAGAAGAAGAAGAAGGCATTCGTAGTTCAGTTACGTTCTGATGGAAAACGAAACATTCAAGTCACGCCTGCCCAAAGATTTGTTGACCAGAATTCCTTGAAAACCTTCTGCGGGATCCCCTTCATACCATACCCTCTGGTGCGTGGCCTGACTCATTAGAGAATGGAAGGTCTGACTCTCGTCGAAACAATGCTCAGGAATTAGGCATTGATAAAGCAGCCACGTTTCCTTCCTTACACACTCTGAGCAGCTGCTAGCTCAGATGTGAATGGGGCATAGTACCTGCCCTTTAGAAGTCAAGAGCAGGGACAGGGAAAGAAGTCTATAAACAAATACTTTCAAGATTTTGGAATACAAGCCGGGCGTGGTGGCGCACGCCTTTAATCCCAGCACTTGGGAGGCAGAGGTAGGAGGATTGCCATGAGTTCAAGGCCACCCTGAGACTACAGAGTGAATTCCAGGTCAGCCTAGGCTACAATGAGACCCTACCTTGGAAAACCTAAATAAATAAATAAATAAGAACAAAGTCACCTACCAGGAGTCCAAAAGAAGAGACAAGAGCTAAACTCGTGCGTGCGCGCGCGTGTGTGTGTGTGTGTGTGTGTGTGTGTGTACTATGTTTAATTTTATGTGTGAGCTTGCCAAGGCCAAAATGCCTATGTATTTGGTCAAACACATCTAATGAGATTAGGTTTGTAATCAGTATGTTTTGGGCAGAGTTGACTGCCACACACAACATGAATGACCACATCCAATCATTTGCAGAAAAAGATCTACTTCCAAAGAAGGGATTTTCCTCTGAAGACTGTCCTTGGACTTCAGCTGTCTCGTCGGCTTGTTCTGACCTTGAAGAGCTTGCCCTGCTAAGCTCCTACAACCACATGAGCAGAAAGATGGATTTCTTCAAATCCATCTATTTGTCTCATTTTGTATGTATACATATCCACCAACCAACACTTCTGCCTGGTGAGAGACCCCCAACTTACACACCATGTAGGAGTGAGAATATGCATTCCTGAGATTGGCTGAGTCCCTGGGCTACAATCCCCAAGTCAGACTTCATGAGCTGCAAAAACCTGGGGTTGCCCTGCCTCACGTTCTTCCCCTGTAAAGTGAAAGTGATAGGGTGGGCAGAGTTGACTGCCACACACAACATGAATGACCACATCCAATCATTTGCAGAGAAAAGATCGACTTCCAAAGAAGGGATTTTCCTCTGAAGACTGTCCTCCTCCCCCCCCCCATTATTATTATTATTATTTTGGTTTGAGGAGGAGGAGGAGGAGGGGGAGGGGGAGGAGGAGGAGGAGGGGGAGGAGGAGGAGGAGAGGGGGGAGGGGGAGGGGGAGGAGGAGGAGGAGGGGGGGGGAGGGGAGGAGGAGGAGGTCCTTTGGCTTTGCAGGCAAATGCCTTAACCACTACGCCATCCCTCCAGCCCAGATACAGGAGTTTTATTCAACCTTATAACTTATATCTGTAACCACCTGGCTGGAGGACGTGTCACTGTGGGCAGATCTTAGGGTCCAGCCCTATGGTATGTTTGGGGAATTCCAGCCTAAAGATGTGCCAAGTGCCAGAACAAGTTCCTGGTGTGCGCTTGCTTGCTTGTGGTGCTGGTGGTGGTATTTCTCTGTGTGTGGACCAGTGAAAGTGGGCCAGCTTCTTCTGCCATTATGGAACTTCCCCTCTCTCTGTAACCTTCAATAGGTCCTTTCCTCCCATAACCGTGCCTGTTTAGGGAGTTCATCCCAGCAACTGAGACCGACTTGACAACAATGATGCCACTTTCAGAAGGTGGAGCATTCTTGGAGGAAGGCAGGACACTGGAGATGTGCCCTTGAAGGGGATACTGGACCCACAGCCTCTTTTCCCTCCCCTTTGCTTTCCAGCAGCCACTGAGGTGAACAAGCCTCCTCTACCACATGCCAGTTACAATATATATTCTGTTGTCACAATTGGGTTCTGCAGGAAGTAGAGACACTTGAAAGCTTCAGAACAAGTGATGGGAGGGGATTATTCCTTGTCTCCTTAGAGACCAAGCCAACCACCTGGGCAAAGTAACAGTGGTGAAGATCTGGGCAGAATCCTCGTTATAGCCACTGCACGGCTCACCTTGTGAGAGAGGTTCCTTCTCAACATGGCAGGGACTCTAAATGCTTATACCCTAGCCATTGTCAGAACATGATCACATGCAAAGGCTTCTGAGGGCACAAGGCCCATGGTACCCAGGCCACAGAGAGCAAAGTGAGCAACAGCGATGACAACAGATGGACACAGGAGTGAAGCCACACAAGGGGAAACTTCTGCTGAACTCTGAGAATGACACTGTGGCCAAAATAGATCCTCAAATAGTTTCTTCCCACATATAAAAGCCACATAAAAAAAAAAAAAAACTCATCTCTATCATACCCTCCAAGGCTCAGGATCCATTGCAGAAGAGGTGGCAGAAAGAATGTAAGAGCCAAAGGAAGGGTACAACTCCTTACAATCCAACTGCCCATACAGAACTTGGCATCAATATCCATGACCTTGCAGTGCCTAGCAATACCTTCACAAGACCCTCAAAATAGGAGAAAAAGATAATGACATCAAAATAAAGAGAAACTAATGGAGAGAGGGAGGGCATATGATGGAGAGTGCAGCTCTGAAGGGGAATGGGGAGGAGGAGAGGGAAATATCATGTTTTATTGTCTTTAAGTATAGAAGTTGTAAATAAAAAAAAAATTAAACCTACATTGTATATCCCCACAGGGAAAAACAAAACTATAACAGGGCTGGAGAGATGGCTTAGCAGTTAAGGCATTTGCCTGCAAAGCCAAAGGACCTCAGTTCAATTCCCCAGGACCCACGTAAGCCAGATGCACAAGGAGGTGCATATGTCTGGAGTTCATCTGCAGTGGCTGGAGGCCCTGGAGCGCCCATATATTCTCATTCTCTCTCTCTGTCTCTCTCTCTCTCTGAAATAAATAAAAATTAAATAATAAAATAGTTGCCATTACCTGAACAAGACCTGCACAGTGTTGGGTCCATCATCATTCCAACATGGATGATGGAAACAGGAAAAAAAAAAAAAATTGAAAGTCCTTCAAAATAGCTGGGTGTGGTGGTGCACCCCTTTAATCCAAGAACTTGGGAGGCAGAGGTAGGAGGATCACAATGAGTTCAAGGCCACCTTGAGAATACAGAGTGAATTCCAAGTCAGCCTGGGCTAGAGGGAGACCTTACCTCGAAAAACCAAAAAAAGAAAGTCTTTCAAAATAGAAGAGGGACTACTTGAAAAGAAGGGGTTCAGCAGAAGGAAGGAAGAGGGGAGACAAAAGAAAGTGATGGGAGGGGATTATAATCAAAATACATTATGTGCCGGGCGTGGTGGCGCACGCCTTTAATCCCAGCACTGGGGAGGCAGAGGTAGGAGGATCACCAAGAGTTCAAGGCCACCCTGAGACTACATAGTTAATTCCAGGTCAGCCTGGGCCAGAGTGAGACCCTACCTTGCAAAACCAAAAAATAAAAAAATAAAAAAAAAAATACATTATGTACATGTATGAAAATTGCCAAAGATAAAAAATAAATGAAAGATTAGAAAAAGGTTTTTAAAAAACTTAAATGAACTTCATGGCCCACCCCTTAACAATGAGCTCATCAGGAATAATTATAGACTCAGGGGACCAGATATGACCTCACAGGACTGACAGACACACATACATACATACATATATATATATATACACATACACACAATATATATATACACACATACATACATACATTAGAAACCCAGAAAACTCAGTATTAAAAAAAAAAAATCTTAGCTTTTCCGTCAAACCCTTTTTCAGGGCCACTTAAGTTCACTGGAGATCTGTCAGTGGGCATCCAACATTCCTGAGAAACAGCAACAGGAGAAAGTATGTCCCCAGGCCCTGTCACAGAGGTAATCTTCACTCAACATGGTCACCAACACACAAAATGTTTGAGCACCTGTAATGTCCTGGGCCCATCTGATGACTGAAAGTGACTTACCCCTAGCAGTTCAGGAGTAACTACTTGGAAAAAGCAACAGAGAGCTGAAGGGATGGCTTAGGGGTTGAGGCATTTGCCTGCAAAGCCAAAGAACCCAGGTTCGATTCCCCAGGACCCAAGTTAGTCACATGCACAAGGTTGCACACACGTCTGGCATTGGTATACAGTGGCTGGAGGCCCTGGAGCGCCCATTCGCTCTCTCTCCCTCTCTATCAAGTAAATTAATTAATTAAAATATTTTTTTAAAAAGAATTAAACTTTGAAGCCGGGCGTGGTGGCGCACACCTTTAATCCCAGCACTCGGGAGGCAGAGGTAGGAGGATCGCTAAGAGTTCGAGGCCACCCTGAGACTACATAGTTAATTCCAGGTCAGCCTGGACCAGAGTGAGACCCTACCTTGAAAAACCAAAAAAAAAAAAAAAAAAAATTAAACTTTGCCTGAGTCACAGTTGTGTTAAGCAAAAAAAAAAAGAAGGCATCATTTGACTCAAACACAACCTGTACCTTTAAAAGTATACTCTACACAAACCTTGATCCTTCGAATGCTGACAACTGCCTCTGACACTTTCTCGATAGCTGAGGGGAAGAAGAGGGTGACAGTCAACCGAACAGCTCCGTACAGAGTCATGGCCACAAACACCCGGCTGGCCGTGATGACGTGGCCGAGCAGCACATAGGTGGTGAAGGTTACAAACAGGATGATTTTGTTCGCAACGAAGAACGATGCCAGATTCATCCCTCTGAGGTAGGAACTTTTCAGAATCTTGTCAATTTCCTTCCTGGAAGAGAGAGAAGGATATACGTATTTCACACAGAAACCTCGACATCAGCGTTGGACGTGGCCCTGGCTAAGACGCATGAATGCCGTAAGATAAATTGCTTGTAATATGAATTTTTTTTTAATTTGAGAGATACAGAGAGAGAGAGAGAGACTGAGAGAATGGCCACACCAGGGCCTCGCAGCTGCTGTGAACAAACTCCAGGCGTGTGCGCCTCCTTGTGGGCAAGTGCAGCATTGCACACTTGCATCACTTTTGCATCTGGCTAAATGTGGGACCTGGAGATCGAACGGGCCTTCTTAGGCTTCATGAGCAGGTGCCTTAACAGCTAAGCCATCTCTCCAGCCCGTAATATGACTATTTTAGCAGCAGTTGCTAACATGTGTCCTGGGGCCAGCTTTAATTAAAAAAAAATACACAAAGAACACTGAATAATCACTTTACTCATCCAACCAACCAATGTTTGAGGCACAGTCTAACATTCTGGGTGACTCAGAGTGGATCTGACCAAGTATTCAATAAGTGCTCATAGAGTTAAGTTCTGAGCCAGGCACCTCACATATGGCACAAGGAGGAGTGAGACTCAGCTCTGCAACTCGTGAGAAAGAGAATAAGCCTAAGTGTGAGGCCCTCCCACACACACAAGGACCCAGACAGAAGGCCCTGGCACAGAGCTTTGTGAGGCAAGGGCATGAAGAAGATAAGGTAACTGGGAAGTGGGATCAAAGTGACCGTCTCGGTAGAAGCCAGAGAAGAATGAAGGAGAATGTCCATGTGCAAGCAGGCAGGATGACTCCCGGTGCAGAAGTGACAGGTGACCAGGTGCTGCCAGAGGTTATAAGATCCCTGGGCAGACAGCCAAAAACAACCAAATATTTAAATCAAAAGCCCAGGGCCAGGCTGGAGAGATGGCTCAGCGGTTAAGGTGCCTGCCCGCTAAGCCTAAAGAACATCAGTTCCAATCCCCAGGTCCCACATTTAGCCAGATACAGTGACACAAGGGCGCAATGCTGCACTTGCCCACAAGGGGGCGCACACATCTGGAGTTTGTTCTCAGAGGCTGAGAGGCTGCTGGCATGCCCCTTCTTTATCTGTCTTCCTCTCCTTCTCTCTCTCTCTCTCTCTAAAAAAAAAAAGGTCAAGGGCCAGAGGAATGGCTTAGCAGTTAAGGCACTTGTCTGCAAAGCCTAAGGACTCATGTTTGACTCATCAGATCCCACATAAGCCAGATGCACAAGTGATGCAAGCATAAGGTCGCATGTGCTCACAAGGTGGCACTCATGACTGGAGTTCAATTACAGTGGCTGGTGGCCCTGGCATGGCAATTCTCTCTCCCTCTCTCATATAAAAACAGGCCAATCTGTTAGGCTTGCCTCAAAAAAAAAAGCCAAAAGAATCATAGTATATTGTTTCTATTTATTGAAAATTATCAATAAAAGACTTTTAAATTAATAAAATAAAATAATTTTATCAAAAAGACCCCCCCAAGCTGGGCGTGGTGGTGCATGCCTTTAATCCCAGCACTTGGGAGGCAGAGGTAGGAGGATCTCCATGAATTCAAAGTCACCCTGAGACTATGTAGTGAGTTCCAGGTAGCCTGAACTAGAGTGAGACCCCAACTCAAAAAAACAAAACAAAAAAAAAACTCCCCCACAAAATTCCCAAAAGAAGTAACATTTCCATACCTGTGAAGAATGAATACCTATTCATAAAGTTTGCTTCAGTGCAGTATACTCAATTTGTATCATCTTTCCACTGGATTGTATTAGCATGAAATTATAGTTTTATTCTAAATATAAATGTTCTTATTGTCACCCTCTTAGTGCAGTAGGAGCTCCTTTGTCTCATAATCTTCTCAAGTCTTGCAATCATTGCTTACAGGGGATCTGAGAAACACTGGCCAGTCCATTTTTGCATTACTAAGAAACACATTTGGGGCTGAGAGTTGTAACTCAATGGTGCGGGCTTGCTTAGCATGTGCAATGATGAGTGTTTAACCCCCAAGACCAGCAAACATGAAACAAAACAACAATACTAAAATAGATACTTACTCTGTTTTATGAAAAAGAGAAATGGAAACCTGGGTTAAAATGAAGTCTGTGCCATTCTACTTAACCCCACTGCCTCAAAAGGGAGGTACAGATATAAACACATAAGAAGAATTCTAAATTCATTCAGTAAATCCCAGTACTTGGGTGGCAGAGCTGGAGGATTGCCGATGGGCCACCCTGAGACTACATAGTGAATTCCAGCCAGCCTGGACCAGCTAAGCCATTCAGTAAAAGAACATGGCTTAGTTCACAATCCTCCAGCAGTTCCAATCTCCAGGGTCCCAATCGGTCCCATGCCAGATGCAAAGTGACACAAGGGCGCAATGCGGCACTTGACCACAAGGGGATGCACGCATCTAGATTTCGTTCACAGCAGCTGATAGACTGCTGGCATGCCCATTCTCTATCTGTCTCCCTCTCCCTCTCTCTCTGTCTGTCTCTCTGTCTCTCTCTCCAAAAATAAAAAATAAAAAGTACTGGGGTGCTCTGAATGGGCAATGTCCCCCATAGCCTCATGTGTTTGTGATTGTCATAATTAGTCCCCGCCGGCTGGCACCTCAGGGAAGTGGAGGCTTGCAGGATGTGTGTCCCTGGGGGTGGGTCTTGAGGTGACAACGGGTGCTACCACCCTCCAGCTAATGTGATAAGATATGATGCCCTGGCTATCTGCTCATGCCAGGTTTCCCTTGCCATGATTAAACATCCCCTCAAAACTGTAAGTTGTGGGCTGGAGAGATGGCTCAGTGGTTAAAGTGCTTGCCTGCAAAGCCTAATGATCTTGGTTCGATTTCCCCAGTGCACATGTAAAACTGAATGCACAAAGGGGCAAATATCGTTTGCAGTGGCTAGAGGCCCTGGTGCACCCATTCTCAGTCTCTCTTTCTTTCTCTCTCTCTATCTTTCTGCTTGTAAATAAATTAAAAAAAAAAAAAAGACTGTAAAGCTGGGTGTAGTGGTGCATACCTTTAATACCAGCACTCAGGAGGCATAGGTAGAATTGCCACCCTGAGACTACATAGTGAATTTTTTAATTTTTATTTATTTATTTATTTATTTGTTTATTTATTTGAGAGGGAAACAGAGAGAGAGAGAGAGGGAGAGAGACAGGGAGGGAGAGGGAGAGAGAATGGGCATACCAGGGCCTCTAACCACTGCAGACAAACTCCAGATGCATGTGTCACCTTGTGCACATGGCTTATGTTGGTCCTGGTGAGTCGAACCAGGATCCTTTGGCTTTGCAGGCAAGTGCCTTAACCGCTAAGCCATCTCTCCAGCCCCATAGTGAATTTTTGAACTCCAGGTCAGCCTGGGCTACAGTGAAACACTACTTCAAAAAACCAACCCCCCCCCCAAACAACAACAACAACAACAAACAACAACTGTAAGTTGAAACAAGCCCTTTCCTCCCATGAGCTGCTTCTGGTGGGATATTTTGTCCTCACAATGAGAAAGTAAGTGCTACAAAATGAAAGAGAAAAGCACAAAACAGTGTATGACATACACAGAAACTTACTTTCTCAGACTGGTGATGAGGTCTGCAAATGACTTTTCCCAAGCATACATCTTTATTATCCTTATGCCTGTAATCACTTCATTCATGGTTCTGATCCTGGTGTCTGTGAAAGCCGCGGTTTTACTCCTAACGGGAACAGACGTGAGAGATGAGCCATGGCCAAGGCCACAGGCAAGTGAGTCCCTGCAGCTCTTCTGTCCCGACACAACACGGAGCGGGGGAGGGAGGGGTCCTACTCACAGCCCAAACAGAGATGGATTTTGGAATATTTGCAATGTCGGCCAAGGTAAACTGAAAAAGGAGTCAGATATTATCAACCCATCTCCTTAACGTCCCCCCACCAGATAGGAGGAAGGGCAGGAAGGCTCCCACGCATGACCAGCTAAGTGTGATTCAGTGGACAGAGGTGGAGTGCAATAGGAAGGACCTCAGAGCAGAATAGAGGTCTGTTGAATCCACGGGGAGACCAGAAAGCACAAAGTTTCAGAGTGTCAGGCACATCAGAATGGGGGTGTCAGGAAACATGGCAGAAGAGGTGATGGGAAGAATGAACAGATCTGGAGAATGGGGGAGGGTACTTTGTAACCCGGTCTTCTATAGACATTCATTCTGGACTGCATAGGACCAGCTCAGTACTGGGCCCATCAACGTGTCCTCATGGATGGCGGAGGAGTGCAAAAGAGGAAGAGAGTGAGAGTGAGCAAGACAGAAGAGAGACGAATGGGACAGAAGAAGGGGTTCAGGGAAGGGTGGAAAAAGAAAAAAAAGTAAGTAACGGGAGAGGGTGATGATCAAAATATATTAATGTACATGTACAAAAACTGTCATTAAAAACTTTTTAATAAAAGAAAAGAATGAGGTCTCCCAGGATCATGAATGTTGGTTCACAGCAAAGAGAGAAGATGAATTTCCACGTAGAGAGAACTCCCTGAGCAGACCCGAGAGGGTTCAATGGACATCAAACAGCAAGGCCTCTCTGTCAGCTAGACTTTCTTCTGGTGACTCGCCTTGGACTCCTTGTGCCTGCTTCAAGTCCAGGCCATGCTTTAACGCAGGCTGCTGGGATAGGGATACTTTATAAAGACACCTTAAGACTGACCCTGCCCTTGAGGAACTTTATGGAAACACTGAATGAGGAAAAAAACCACACATATGCATACATGAACAGAGCTTCAAAACATGAAGTTAGAAATGAACATCTCAATCATTTGCATTTACTATTACTCAATATACTTAAATAACTTCTACTAAGGACACTGCTTACGTGGTTACAGTGCCTGCAAAACCAGCCTGGAGCAGCCAACGAATGCCTTCCCCCTGCCCCCTTCAAGATCAGCCTTCTGCATGCTGTGAAGCACTGTCCTCCTCCCCACATCACCCCACTGGTACATTCAGGACCCCGCAGTGGTTACTGACACCGCACAAGACCTGCACTGTTCTCAACCCATCAATATTTTGACATGGAGAATGGAGAAGGAGAAGGGAACACAACAAAAGAGAGGAAGGACTACCTGGAAAGAGGACGGTCCTCAGTGGGATGGGATTGGGAAGAGGGGACAAAAGAGGATAATGTGATGGCAATGTGACCACATGACAGTCTGTTCATCGATTCAAGTTCTCAATGAAAATAAATAAATGAGACATCAGCCTTCCGGCTTATGAATGGAGCCTACAGCGTATGCAAAACAGAAACTACTAAAGGGCATTTGTGGGCTGGAGGGATGGCTTAGCGGTTAAGGTGTTTGCCTACAAAGCCAAAGGACCCAGGTTCAATTCCCCAGGACCCACGTTAGCCAGATGCACAAGGGGACAAGGGGGCGCACATGTCTGGAGTTCATTTGCAGTGGCTGGAGGCCTTGGCATGCCCACTCTCTCTTTCTCTCTTTCTCTCTTTCTAAATAAATAAATAAATAAAACATTTTTAAAGGCATTTGTTTCAGAGCCACATCCTGTCAAACAACGGAGGGCTGGGGGGAGGCGTTACCAAACACACAGAACGTTTCCGTCAAACAGCACGTGTCTTACCTAAGTGATGAGAACAACTTCCCGATGCAGCTCTGCAGGGGCAGAAGAATGATCAGAACTGCCATCCCCGCCAGACACGAGATGCCGATTTCCATCCACAGAAGAGCGGTCACTGCAATGGCCTGCAGTGGTCCTGCCCACAGGAAGTGTAGGAAGATTGTCACCTTCAAAGAAAAGGACAGTTGTCTTCTTAGGACTATATAAGAAAAAATGCCAGGCGTGGTGGTGCATGCCTTTAATCCCAGCACTCGGGAGGCAGAGGTAGGAGGATAATCATGAGTTCGAGGCCACCCTGAGACTACAGAGTGAATTTGAGGTCAGCCTGGACCAGAGTGAAACCCTACCTAGAAGAAGAAAAAAAAAAAAAAAAGACCAGTAAGAGCGCAGTGCAGAATTAATTTGTTCCCAAAGAACAAGAACTCAAACAGTACAATTAAACCAACTGAAACAGAAACGCCAGTACCTACTACAGACGAAGTATCCTGGGCGTCAGAGGGTGGACTACTTGTCCTACGTGACCTATCCTAGGACATCAGAAGGTAGGAGTACCTGACCTGTTTAATAGTGCTGGGTGTTTTTTTTAATATCACAAGTGAGGGGCCTGACGAGATGGCTTAGCGGTTAAGTGCTGGCCTGTGAAGCCTAAGGACTCTGGTTCAAGGCTCAATTCCCCAGGAACCATGTAAGCCAGATGCACAAGGGAGCACATGCATCTGGAGTTCATTTGCAGTGGCTGGAGGCCCTGGTGCGCCCATTCTCTCTCTCTCTCTCTCTCTCTCTCTCTCTCTTTCTCTGTCTGTCACTCTCAAATAAATAAATAAATAATATCACAAGTGAGTTCATCACTCCCAGAATGCCCTGTACCACAGCCTGTTGAGTGCCCTGCACCCAGGGGAAATCTGAATGAGGATGCCTGCCACATTCTGCAGCAATTATTTATGTCTCTATCTACTGGACATGGTGCGGGTTCTTCAGGGGGGAAAAAAATCACATCTTCCTCATTGCTGACGCTAAGTAAAGAAGGAGAAAAGTGTGTGTGTGTGTGTGTGGGTGCAAGTACTACTGATGTTTGATGAATGAAAAGCTGAAAAGGAAGTGGTCCCAGTGGGGTGCAGATCTGAACAGCAGCTGGAATATTCTGGCCCTTACAATAGGTCTATAAGGTAAGCAGAAAAAATGGGTATGGGCCAATAAAGTTGGTGATTTCTAGTCAGAACCACCTATTAGGCGTTACTCATCAAAGAGTTCCTATGTATCAGTGAGCATTCCATCCAGTAAGAGTTTATCCTTCAGAAGAGAAGATGAGCCAGGCATGGTGGCGCATGCCTTTAAGCCCAGCATTTGGGAGGCAGAGGTAGGAGGATCACTGTGAATTCAAGGACACTCTGAGATTACACAGTGAATTCAAAGTCATTCTAGACTAGAGAAGGAACCTACCTTGAAAAAGAAAAAAGAAAGAGAAAGAAAAAAAAAAAGGGAAGAAAGGGAGAAAAAGAAAAGAATAAAAGGAAAAGGAAAAGGAAAGGAAAGGAAGAAAAGAAAAGGAAAGGAAAGGAAAGGAAAGGAAAGGAAAGAAAAGAAAAGAAAAGAAAAGAAAAGAAAAGAAAAGAAAAGAAAAGAAAAGAAAAGAAAAAGAAAGCACCATAAGAGCTGGACACAGTCAAACAGGCTACTAGTTAAGATGAGCACCATGTGCTAACCTGCTAAGAAGACACAGTCAAACAGAAAAACTAGTTAAATCTGATTGAAAGAAACAACACTGGGCTCTCGCACGCCTAACCCCTACTGAAGGATGTTATCGGCACGATCAGAAAAACAAATTCAAATTCCATCAGCCTGATTGAAAGACCCTAGCAAAAAAAAAAAAAAAAAAAAAAAAAGACAGGGCCTGGAGAGATGGCTTAGCAGTTAAGCGCTTGCCTGTGAAGCCTAAGGACCCCAGTTCAAGGTTTGATTCTTCAGGACACATATAAGCCAGATGCACAAGGGGGCGCATGCATCTGGAGTTCCTATGCAGTGGCTGGAGGCCCTGGCGTGCCCATTCTCTCTTTATCTAGCTGCCTCTTTCTGTCACTCTCAAATAAACAAAAAAAATACATAAATAACTAAATAAATAAACAAACAAAAATGAAGCAAGACATGGCTAAGAAGCACATGTGTTCTGTAATACAAGGAATCTGGGCCTAAACCTCACCGTCATGGGTTAAAATGAAGAGCAAAGGTGTGTGTTATAAAAGGGCAGAAGAGCCGGGTGTGGTGGTGCATGCCTTTAATCCCAGCACTCAGGAGGCAGAGGTAAGAGGATTGCTGTGAATTCGAGGCCACCCTGAGAATACAGAATGAGATCCAGGTCAGCCTGAGCAAGAGTGAGACCCTACCTCGAAAAACAAAATAATTAATAATAATAATAATAATAATAAAAGGCAGAAGACCCGGTCAACCCCACATCCCCACAGTCACAGTGAAGAAAGGGGCACGTGTGTAACAGAAGCCGCACACCTGATCAAACTTGTTCACGTCATTGGACAGCAGGTTGACAATCTGGCCTGTGGTTGTCTTCCCCATGGCCATGTTGCTAAGACGAAGAGCCTGAAAGGAAAGAAGAAAATAGATTCATCTTCCTGTGGTGACATGCTAGCGCCTGCAGGAAACACAAAAACACATTTTCGCGGGGGCTTTGGTGATGTCTATAGGCCAAGGTGATTCATAACAGCAGCTCTGACAGCAGGCAACGACAGTCATGACATCCAAGGATCGCCCTGAATTCGAGGCCATCCTGGGTCTCCATAGTGAATTCCAGGTCAGCCTGAGCTAGAATGAGACCTACCTCCCAACCCCCCCAGCAAAAAAAGTCTTTTTCTTAATGCACCAGTTTATACTTTAGAGTCCACCAAGCAATTTTAAGCCAAGTTAGATAACAGCAAAGAGGTTATAAAAGGAAGGGAGAGAGGGAGGAAAAGAGGGAGGGAGGAAGAGAGAGGGAGAAAGAGAGGAAAAATATGACACCACATTCTGATTTTCTAAACAGAACATTTTAAAAAAAGAATTCCTGCTGGGCATGGTGGCGCACGCCTTTAATCCCAGCACTTGGGAGGCAGAGGTAGGAGGATTGCCGAGAGTTCGAGGCCACCCTGAGAATACGTAGTGAATTCCAGGTCAGCTTGGAGCAGAGTGAGAAAAGTATTCCTGGGCTGGAGAAATTGCTTAGTAGTTAAGGCACATGCCTGAGAAGCCTAAGGACCACTATTCAATTCTCCAGGTCCCACGTAAGCCAGATGCACTGCATCTGGAGTTCGTTTGTAGTGGCTGGAGGCCCTGGCGTGCTCATTCTCACTCTCCCTCTCTCTCTTTCCCTCTGTCTATCTCTAATAAAGAAATAAATAAAAATAAAATCTTTAAAAAAAAAAAAGAACTCCTAACAGGCTATATTATTATTCACATATTTTTTAATTTATTTTTATTTATTTGCAAGCAGAAAGCAAGAAAGATAGAGAGAAGAAAGAGACAGAGAGAGAATGGGCTCACAAGGGCCTGTGCCCACTGCAAACGAACTCCAAACACATGTGCCCTCTTGTGCATCTGGTTTACATGGATCCTGGGGAAATCGAACCTGGGTCCTTTGGCTTCACAGGCAAACGCCGTAACCACTAAGCCATCTCCCCAGCCCTATTCACATATTTCTACAAGATGTCTGCATTCCAAAACTACCATTATGAATATAATCATTTATTAGCCACTAAGTCACATGGCTGTGATGTAGGAACTACCAAACCATTGTCTACATTGTCGTAGTAATAAAACATGAAGCTGAGAAAACTCAGAACATGCACCCACCTTGACCTGCCCTCCCCAGGCAAACGCCGCTGTCAACAACGGGCACTAACATGTAAGGTGGCGACAGGGCGTGTGAAGGGGAAGGACCCTCTGGGTGTGTGAGGCTACTTGTCATCAGGAGTATCTGTGACATGGTGATGAAAGCCTACATCGTGGAAGTTCAGACACTCAGGCTATGCCAGAACTTAGCAGCAATTTAAAAACCCTGTTGTCAATACAAAAACCAAGGATATATTGAGGGAGAAAAGAATTACTATTACACATTGGATCAAGAAATACAGTAAATTATTCCCACCAACCTGCCCTGAAAGCACTACACTTAATGTTCATATTCACATATTAATGCTACTCTCACTTCTGGTTAGAGAAGCTTCTCTTTTCAGATGGCGATGACCACTGGGATGACCCAAAAGGCAACATAGTGCTGAGAAGAAGGGATAGAGGAGTGCCCAGCACTGAAACACCTCTGTCACACCCTCCAAGGCTCAGGGACCATTGCAGAAGAAGGGGCGGATAGAATGGAAGAGCCAAAGGAAGGGTACGACTCCTTTCAATGCAACTGTCCGGTCAGAAATTGGCCTTGATATCCATGACCTTGCAGTGCCTAGCAATACCTTTGCAAGACCCTCAGAATAGGAGAAAAAGATGAGGACATCAAATTAAAAGAGAGACTAATGGAGAGAGGGAGGGAATTGGAGTTCTAAAGGGGAATGGGGGAGGGAAGGGAAATATCATGCATTTTTTGTATGTAAGTATAGAAGTTGTCAGTAAAAAAATTTTTTTAATTAAAAAATTAAAAAGAAACGTGGTAAAACATCTTTCATGCTACTGATGAGGAAGGAAGCTTACAAGAAAAGACCCAGACTTTTCATTACAATCATGATAGTAACTGGTGCTGGCCCTGCCCTCCACAGTAAAACCACCAACTTGGACACGATGCAGGAAGCAGCCTCCCTCAGGCGATGGCCACAGGCAGTGCAGACTGTGAGCCCCAAGAGAAGGAAATTGAGGAGGTAACCCAGGCCCCTGGCTTCCTTCTCAAGAAGAATTGCAGTTTTCCTGTCCCAAGGAAGAAGAGAGATGGTGGTTCCAAGTGGCAGAACTGGCTGAAATGTGTGGGTCACAATAGCAGAAGATAGGCCCCAGGAGTTTCTGTGGGGATTTATTTAGCAAAGTGGATCTGCCTAGGGCTTCACTGTTCAGGGGCAGGGCGTGACTCCATGGGACTGAGTGCCAGAAGGACTCCAAAGTCATGCACAGCTAGGAGTCGCCAGCACTCTGCACAGCCAGACAAAAGGGTTCTTCCTGAGAGCCTTACTCATTCAATTGTGATGCCAGGAAGGCCATGGCTTAGTGGTAAAATCTCACGCTAGAGTCACAGCCATGTCCTTGGTCTAGTTCAGAATAGAAATAAATACCTGCCTCACAACAAAGACACTGACAGCCATGCTGATAGGATCAACCTCAGGAACAAAACTCAACACCTTTAACCCAGCTGCTCTTTGGCACAGCACTGACAGCCTTCAACACAGTAGAACAATTATGACACATAACTGAAAGTCATTGGAAAGAGAGAGACATGCAGTATCCCAGTTTGGGGGTTACTAGACAAGAAATATCAAACATATCAACATATGTTTGATGTGAGTAGGAATAGAAATAGCAGAAGCCAGTAAGATAGAAAGAGGATATAAAGGGAGTAGAAAGGGATGGTATTGGGAGGGATTAATGGGGAGAAAAGGCCTAAGTGAGCTCAGGGAAGAGATTGAGTGGAAAGGTGGAGGGAGGGCTAATCAAAATCAAAGATGGCGCTGGCTTCCGCCTTCCAGTGAGTTGTTGGCGCCCCCAAAACATTATAAGCCACTGATGGCCCTCCTGGATAATTAAGTCCTTATTTGGCTTGGGCAAGGTCACTGATCTGCTGGAGCTTGCTCCTCCATGTAGACCAGCTGACATATGTGGACCTATCTGCATTCACCACAAATGGCACACCAGGGCAATTGGCTGTTCAAAGGCTTCTTTGGACTATAGTTTACTGACATCCCTGATACTGATAACCTACAACAGGGGTAGTCATGGCTTGGCCCTAAAATGTTGCGGGTCAGAAGATTGTTCAAGGTTCCTGAATAAACTGCTGAAAAAGAGTCCTTTTCAGATGGTGGCAACCTTGGGATAATTTGGGAAAGGACAGAGGAATGCTCAGCACTAAAACATCCTTGCTGGTCGAGGGCCTGGTCGCGACAAGGGGGAACTTAATAGGGCCTGGTATTGTATATACGTGAAAAGAGGGAGGCGATAGAAGAACAGATTAATGGGGAGAAAAGGCACTAAGAGGTGAGGTCAGGGGAAGAGATTGAGGTCAAAGGAAAAAAAAAACAAAACAAAATAAATAAATAAATTATATATATATATATATATATATATATATATATATATATATATATGGAGGGAGGGCTAATCAAAATCAAAGAGGATATAAATAAGTCATATGGAAACCTACTTTTCTGGACAATGGAACACTCAGAAGCCATAGATTGTTACTAGAAAATTTTCAGTGCCAGAGATGGGATACCTTCCAGTGAGTTGTTGGCCAGGGAGATCACAGATACCCCCAAAATATTATAAGCCACTGCTGAGGCCCTTGGTTTCCCACCAAGAATAGATGGTAAGACCCTATTGCTGAACACTCCACATACTTGGGCTGCAAGGTCACTGAGAAATCCTGCTGGAGCTGAGCTGAAATCCTCCTCCATGTAGACCAGCTGGCAGAAAGCTGGAAAAAGTTATGTAGTTCAATGGGAGAGAGAAAACACCAGTGAAGAGACTCAACAGAGGACACTGCAAGCTTGCAAGCCAAAGGAAGGGTACGACTCCTTTCAATGCAACTGTCCGGTCAGAAATTGGCCTTGATATCCATGACCTTGCAGTGCCTAGCAATACCTTTGCAAGACCCTCATAATAGGAGAAAAAGATGATGACATTAAATTAAAAGAGAGACTAATGGAGAGAGGGAGGGAATTGGAGTTCTAAAGGGGAATGGGGGAGGGGAGGGAAATATCATGCATTTTTTTGTATGTAAGTATAGAAGTTATCAAAAAAAAAAAAGATTAAAAAAAAAAAAGAGCTGGTGATGGCCTGTGCTTAATAAGACCAAGGCAGCAGACAAGTAAATGCGCTGGGTACCACAGCAGCCTGCTTAGCGAGTTTTGCTTTTGATGGATTCAGGCACCCAAAGTCAATACTTTCTGAAAATATGGCATAGAAAATCTTAGCAATAATTAGTCTCAAATAACTTTTAAAATACTTTATTTTTACTTATTTATTTATTTGATGGAGAGAATGGGCACACCAGGGCCTGTAGCCACTGCAAACGGACTCCAAACACATGCGCCCCCTTGTGCATCTGGCTAATGTGGGTCCTGGGTTATCAAACCTGGGTCCTTTGGCTTTGCAGGCAAACACCTTAACTGCTAAGCCACCCCTGCAGCCCTCAAATAGCTTTTAAAAAGGAAAGCAGAGGCAGAGGTAGGAGGATTGCCAAGAGTTCAAGGCCACCCTGAGACTACATAGTGAATTCCAGGTCAGCCTGGGCTACAGTGAGACCCTACCTCCAAAACAAAAAAGGGGAAAGAAAAGCAAATACACTTGAATTATAAATCTATAGCTGAATGAAAACATTAATTTTTTAAACTATATATATATAAAGCAAACAGTATTTCTCAATGATTTGAGAAAAACACCATTTCTTCTAGTTCAATTATTTTCAGCAGTAAATATGAAACACAAAACCCAAGCATGCACACTTAAGTTTCATGTTCAAAGGAATGTGAGTGGGACGGGGCAATGGTCTGTTAAATTCCATGGCAGTGAGTTTTCCAGACTGGGGCAATGTGTTCCATTTTTTTTAAGAACCCAATCTCCAGAGTGGGAGAGATGGCTTAATGGTTAAGGCATTTGCCTGCAAAGTCTAAGGACTCAGGTTCAATTCCCCAGCACCCACATAAGCTAGACATACAAGGTAGCACATGCATCTGGAGTTTTTGAAATGGCTAAAGGCCCTGGTGTGCCCATTCTCTCTCTCTCTCCTCTATCTTCCTATCTCTCTAAGTTTGGTGTTTTCTGTGCATCTCTTGAGATGGTCAGAGAAAAGATGAAACAAAGGCCACAATCAAGATGCTGAGGCAGCCACAGCTCTGGTCGAATTTCTCAACCAAATCAAGATTTAAGTAGTTAATGTGGGTTTCTAAAAACTCAGTAATAGGGGCTGGAGAGATGGCTTAGCAGTTACAGTGCTTGCCTGCAAAGCCTAACGACCTAGGTTCAATTCCCTAGTACCCACATAAGCCAGTGACACATGTGTCTGGAGTTCATCTGCAGTGGCTAGAGGTCCTGGCCTACTCATACCCCCTTCCCCTCTCTGAAATAAATAAATAAATAAATAAATAAATAAATAAATAAATAAATAAAAATAATCTATTCTTCATTTTAGTAGATCTCTCCAACCCCCTTGTCTACATAGTCCTATAGAAACAGTGTAGATGACGTTCACCCTCATAATGTAGACTTCTCACACCAACTCCCAGGATGCCCCAACAGCCACATGTTAGGATTTGGCAGTGTTTGTCTTTCCATCTCGGCCCCTGCTGCCGCAGCTGACCCTTCAGACGACCACCCCCATTCTTATGACACGAGGAGATGGCCCAGGAGGTCAAGGCAGTGGAAACTGCGTCTGCATAAACATCTATAGTATTTTGTGTTCGGGGATTTACTTCCTGGTTTGTGGTCCCACCCCAGGGTTGAGGCTGTCAGACGATGTGGCTTCCAGGTGAACTGGGCACATCTCCAACAGGCCACTTTGATGATTATGCTTAGCTCGTTGAAGCAGAAAATTGCTAGTATTTTTCCAATAGCGTTGGCCCCTCTGGCTTCGTAATCCTGCCACACCTGCTTCATGATTGCATAATCTAAACACATGCTGGGTATTTTTTCTATTCCCCCGCCCCCTCCCGTGCATGTGTGTGCACAAAGATTAGGGTCTCCCACCACTGCAAATGAATGCCCACCCAGCTTGAAGTAGGTGGCTGAGGAACTGAACCCAGGCCATCAGGCTTTGCAAGTAAGCACCTTTAGCTGCTGAGCCATCTCCCCAGCTCCCATCATGGATTTTTCTTTTCTTTTTTTTTTTTTTTTTTTGAGGAGAGAACCCAGAAACAGTCTAATTATATCCTCCTGTACCGAGGGTGTGAAGGGCGGATCAGCACTGATCTCTCTACGGTTCTGCAGTATGAATAAAAAGAGCCAAGGAAATGAAAAAGTCCACCCAAAATCAACAATACATCATTCTCTGTAGTTTGACAGGCCAGCTGCCTTGGGGTTTGTTCTGTTGTTTTCTTGAGTTTGCCTCACATTCCATGGCTGGCATGAAGTGGGCAAATCTGTTCACAAAGGCTCCCGTGGCTTTGAAGGATGTGACATGTGCCTCCTTGAGAACCCACAATGTTCTTTTCACTCCACTGTCATCTCTGCCATTATGTCACAAGTGAGGGGCCAGAAAAAAAAAAAAAAAATGCGCAGAGTTGACAGGCTGGGCCTGTCTGGTCCCGTGGATAAGTGAGTGAGTACTCTCCAAGCAGAGGTCACAATGTAGACCCCAAGAGCCAGTTCATTGGGTGAGGCCCCCGTGACGTGGGTTGTGATGTCAGACTGAGAACCATGCGGTGACCACACTTGAAAAACTCACCCCAGAGAGCTGAGTTCATCAGGAGGAGCCGCTGCATTCTCTCCCGTCACCCCCTTCCAAAGCCAGTCACAGGGCTTGTTCAAAGCCACCAGGAGTCTCCGATGCCCTGGGAGTTGCAGGGGCTCAACAGCCTGATGTGGAAACACAGCACGACCAGGCTCCAGCAATTGACCATGCTGAGGATCCTGCTACAGAGATTGCTGGTGACTTACACAAGACGCAAACACTCCACCTCTCAAGGGTCCTGAAATGTTCCCAGTACTTAGAAACATTTTAGAACACCGAATTATAAGCAAACAATCAGCACTTGGGTGAATGAAGGGAAAGCAACATAGATTCTCATAGGAAGACTACAGTCTCATTAACCAATCCCCACTCCCCTACACTCTGAATAGAAAACTCCTCCCCCCACAGACCCTTCCGCCGGCCAATTTACCATCTTTGAAAGAGAAGCTACATCAACCCTGCTCACCCACCAAGAGAGGAAAGACCTAGAAACACAAGAGAGAAACTCCATGGAGACTGTGAAAAACACACAAGCCTGTTTTCTAGACCAAGGAGCTTGTGCCATTGGTGAGTGCCAGACCCAGTCATTCTCTAGCCTCTACTCCCCGGAGGACTGGAGGTTTCAGACATATGTGGCCGCACCTAGCTGTTTATGTGGGTTCTGGAGATTCTATCTCTGGCAGTCTCAGCCCCCTTCAGGCTCTTATGCTAGTTCAGGAAGCACAATTAACCACTAACCCATCTTTTCAGACCAAGCTTTTACTTTTTAAAAAAAAAAAATTATTTATCCACTTTGAGAGAGAAAATGAGAGAGAGGGAAAGAGGTAGATAGAGAGAATGGGCATGCCAGGGCATCCAGCCACTGCAAACGAACTCCAGACACATGCACCATCTCGTGCAGCTGGCTAATGTGGGTACAGGAGAATTGAACCTGAGTCCTTAAGCTTTGCAGGCAAGTACCTTAACCATTATGCCATCTCTTTCAGGCCAAAGGAGCAAATAAAGGCAACAATATTGCTTTCACAGACTCACCACTGCATATAATTTTACTGAAAATTAGTTTAAAGGAAAAATATTTCACAAATGCAATTATTTTCTGAAGTTGTTCATTTATCAAAATATTGGGCCTGAGCAGATTGGCTGTTTCACAATCCTAAAACAACAGTGCATGCTTCACCATGTTGCAAAAATCAGATCCTCTCTACAGTGCCTTGTGCTACTATCACCTTTGAAACATTAAGAAAATGAAGAGAGGGCTGGAGAGATGGCTCAGCTGTTAAGGTGCCTGCCTGCGAAGCCCAAGGATCCATGTTCCATCTCTCTCTCCAGATCCAGATGCACAAAGGTCACACAAGCTCAAGCTTGCACATGCACACAATAGGTGGCGCAAGCATCTGGAGTTTGTTTGCAATGTCTGAGGCCAATTTCCCCCCCTCTCTCTCTCTTGCTCTCACTCTCTCTAAAAAAGAATTTTTAAAAAAATGAAGAGGGGCTGGAGAGATGGCTCAGTGGTTAAAGGTGCTTATTCACAAAGCCTGATGGCCTGGGTTCTATTCTTCAGTACCCACATAAAGCCAGATGCACAAAGTGGAGCTTGTGCCTATAGCTCATTTGTTTGCAGGGGCAGAAGGCCCTAGAGCACTCATTCTCTCTCTCTCTCTCAAATAAATAAATTAAATAGAAAGACAATGATGGGAGGAAAAAATGATGACATCAAAATAAAAGAGAGATTGACAGAGGAAGGGGATATGATGGAGAGTGGAGTGCTGAAGGGGAAAGTGAGGCAGGGAAGGAATTCTCATGGTTTATTTTCTATAATTATGCAGGGAAGGAATTCTCATGGTTTATTATCTATAATTATGGAAGTTGTCAGTAATAAAAAACATCTTTTAAAGACAATGATGATCCTTGTGTAATAAACCATTGCTAAGAGGCATGCTTTCTTAAGTGATGATGTATTCACCATGGACATTTTTAGAACCAGACTTCTGAAAAGCATCGGTGCCTACAAGACAACGAGGAGAAAGGTACCCAGCCCAGGAGACCTGCACTAGGAAGTTTTCTCTTCCTAAATCCCACATTTCCCTACTCATTTCAGTGTATCCAAGAGTGGGGATGGACGAACCGCTGTTGACTCCAGGACACAGGAACAGAGAAAATAACTGTGTTCGCTCAGCTAATGGGTCCCTGAGGGAGTGAAAGGAGACGAGGCCTTCAAAACATCTAACGGGTGCTTGCTTAGAGCTGGGAGTGGAGAGGGCAGAATCTGAAATGCTTTCCACAAGGAACCGAGGGCCTGGCCAACTGTAATTATTATCACTGGGCCCCGAGTCAAAGAATCTATGACCTAAACTGATGCAAAAACTGAATGGACCTTGTTAATTTTGCAAAGTGCGATAAACCAAATGCACAAATGGCCAAACACTATATATGATTCCACTGAAGTGAAGCACCATTCTAAGTCTCTTTCTTTCTCTCTCTCCCTCTCTCTGTATCTAATAAATAAATAAAATAAACTTTTAAACACAAAAAGAAAGTGGAGTGGTAGAAGTAGAGAATGAGGAATTAGTATTCAGTGGGTAGGAGGTTCAGCTTTGCAAGATGAAGGCAGTTCTGCAAAGAAATGCTGGCAAATGCTGTACAATATGGTGAGTGTAATTAATACCAACTGTACTTAAAGTGATTTCAAATGGTAATTTTCATGTCACGTATATTTTACTATGATTTATAATTTTTGTAGCTATTTGTACATTTTGAAAACAAACTATCTGTCAAGACTCTAAATAAGCAACAACCACAAATCCAAAACCTAGAAAAAAAATGCCTGAAAAGAATAAAGAGGGGAGAGAAATGTCTTTTTGTTTTGTTTTTGTTTTTTGGTTTTTTTTTTGTTTGTTTGTTTTTCGAGGTAGGGTCTCACTCTAGCTCAGGCTGACCTGGAATTAACTATGTAGTCTCAGGGTGGCCTCGAACTCTCGGCAATCCTCCTACCTCTGCCTCCCTAGTGCTGGGCTAGAAATGTCTTTTATAGATAAGCCAAGAAGGATTTTTTTGTTGTTGTCTATTTTAAACTCTATTTATTCATAATTTTCAAACAGAGACAGAGAGAATGGGTACACCAGGGCCTCCAGACACTGTAAATGGAACTCCAGATGCGTGTGCCACTTAGTTCATCCAGCTTTACATGGGTACTGGGGAATTGAACTGGGTTTGCAGGCAAGCACCTTAACCACTGAGCTATCTCTCCAGCCCTGGATGGCTGGCTGGTTTCTTTCGAGGTAGGGTCTCACTCTAGCCCAGGCCTTGAACGTACACTGACAACTAAAAGACTCTGCCTCCCAAGTGCTGGAATTAAAGGTGTGCACCACCACACCTGGAGAAGTTTTGAAATGAAATTAAAGATTCAAAACAAAATCATGGGCTGTAATTTCAGCATGTATCCCAGGAAGAAAAATGCATAAATTTATGTTGCCTTTTCATATTCAAGGCCACACAGACCAACCCTCTCCCGTCTATTGTGCCCACCACTGGCCTCTACTGCAGCTTTCTCCACGTGACTCCTGGAGCACTAAAACACACAGGTTGAGATGAGACCTTTCCTTACATATTCTAGCGGAGGAACCCTAGGAGTGCCCCAGGAGCTGTTGTTTTAAGCACACATGTGACTCAAAACAGAACCCTGTCTGCTCGGCAAGGAAGTTACAGACTGTACCACCACACCCTGTACTGTATACACAGAGATGCCCACTCTCAACATACAGTCTACTAAACCGGGGGAGAGAGCTGCTCTGAGCAGGGCAGAGTAACCTATAACGCACCATCACACACATCCTGCTCTGTCGCAAACTAGCCAAGAGTGGGACAAGGTTAGGAGACAGATGTTCACAGGTGTCAGACAGCAGAAAGCAGAGCTGGAAAGATGGCTCAGTGGTTAGAGGTGCTTGTCTGCAAAGCCTGACAGCCCAGGTTCAATTCTTCAGCACCCACATAGAGCCAAAGTAAGACGGCATCCAAGTTCATTTGCAATACCAAGAGGCCCTGGCATGCCAATATTATTCCTTTTTTTCCCTCTCTCTCTCTCTCACTCTCTCAGATAAATAAATAAAAATCTTATTTTAAAAAGTTAAAGACAGAACTCCCCTATGATCCAGCAATCCCATTTCTACATACATGTCTAAAAGAATGAACCAGAGACTCAAGCAGGTATCTGTACACTCATACTCACAGTAAAATAATAGCCACCAGCCCAAAGAAACAACCCAAACATCCAGCAACAGACAAACTGATAACCATAGCGCGGCGTATCTATACATCATTGTTCAGTATTGACTGAATACAGCCCCAGCAGATTTTCTGTAGCCTAAAAAGATACCCTTTAGAGTGAACGTTAAGTCATTCTTAAGAAAAATTAGATTGTGACAAGCTGTACAATAAGGGCAAACTTTGAAGACATTATTCTTCATGAAGCCAGACACAAAAGGACAAAGGCACGACGTCGCTTCTGTGAGGATTCTACAGCGGACAAATTCATAGACAGGAAGGAGAACGATGCTGCCTGGAGGAAGAAGGGCACACAGACTTGGTGTCCAGTGGGTGGAACTTCAGCTAGCCATGATAAAAGTTCTGGAGACATGGGGGAGAGAGGGAAATAACATGGGATATTGCCTACAATTAAAGAAGTTGTCAATAAAATAAGTTCTGGAGACAGATGGTGGTGGCAGTGCCCCAAGAATGTGAGTCTAATCAAAGTCACTGAAGTACAATAGAAAGAAATGACGTAACATTTACATTATGCATATTTAGCTACATTTAAATATTAATGGTCAAAAGCCACAAGTAGCCTTATCAAAGCCATGAAGGTAAATAAATAATGAGACATTGTAACCTAAGACCAGCCAATGCTACACAGTACAGGGACGAGCTGAGGAGTCATTCCATTTAAAACACCCAAACTGATTTCTCTCAGGACCAGGGACTGCACGAGAGGCCTGGGCATGGGCTACGAACAGTAGCACAGGGGCCTTGCAGAGCGGCAGCTCCTGCCCAGCAGACGCAGTTCACCTCGGCACACTGCCAGAGGAAATGCATCTTTCCCACGTTTCTGGCATTTCACGTTAGGCTTCGGGTTTGACCCAAGCAGTTCTTGACTTCATAAAGATTCTTCTCACATAATCAAGTGACAAATGAATACCTCTGGGAGATGTTTACATTTAGCTGAGCTAATCCACCAAGCTATATCAGATTTCCCAAAGGCTAATTCCAACGTGTTGGTGGAAAGGGGAAGAAAAACAGGTGAACAGCTCACCTGTACACGAGCTTTATTTGCCAGAAGTGGCCTCACACCTGACTCCGCAGAGCCATGCTAAGGAATCTTCCTGTACACTCACAACTAAAGCAGAGGGTTAGAGAGATGGCTTAGCGGTTAAGGCGCTTGCCTGTGAAACCTAAGGACCCATGTTTGACTCTCCAGATTCCACGTAAGCCAGGCACACAAAGGTGAGGCTAGCGTAAGGTCACACATGTCCACCAGGTGGCCCAAGTGTCTGCAGTTTGATTTAGTGGTTGAGGCCCTGGCGTGCCAATTCTCCCTCTCTCCCTCGGTCTCACTCTCTCTCTCTCACCCTAAAATAAAATATTAAAATAAATAAATAAAGCATCAGAGAAATGCAAATCTAGATGATTTACAGAAACTTGAGGACTGCTCTCCACGGTAGATGACAGTGGTACTGATGGTGATAATGAAGACCCCTTGATTACAGCCTACAGATCCGTACCATTTCCACATCACAGGTGAAAACAGCGTATTTGCTATTGCCTAAAATACATACTAAGAGGCCAGGTTTTCACAACCCACAGTACTCCAAAGATGTACAAAACTAGGGCTGGAGAGATGGTTTAGTGGTTATTAGGTGCTTGCCTGCTAAGCCAAAGGACCCAGGTTCAATTCCCCAAGACCCACGTAAGCCAGATGCACTAGGTGGAGCATATGTCTGGAGTTTGTTTGCAATGGCTGGAGGCCCTGGCGTGCCCATTCTCTCCTCCTGCTCTCTCTGTCTCTCTCTTTCTATCGGCCCTTTTTGTCTCTCACGGCTTTCAAATTAATAAAATTAAATTAATTTTTTAAAAAAGATTGACAAAACTTCTCAAAGGAAGAGAAATAAGACACAATCTACAGATACTTTCAGGAGGTAAAGATGTAGTATGCCTACTCGTTAGGACTTTATCTTTAAATGACAACTTTAATTACAAAAGAAATGAGGCTGGAGAGATGGCTCCACAGTTAAGGTGCTTACCTGCAAAGCCTAAGGACCCAGGTTTGTCCTCCAGTACCCACATAAGCCAAATGCATAAAGGGGTATGGGCATCTAGAGTTCGTTTGCAGTGGCTGGAGGCCCTGGCACACCCACTCTCCCTCTACTCTATCTGCCTCTCTCTCTTTCACACTCTTTCTTTCAAATTAATTATTTAATTAATTAATTATATTTTAAAAATCAATCCTAGGGCTGGAGAGATGGCTTACCAGTTAAGACACTTGCCTGCAAAGCCAAAGGACCAGGTTCAATTCCCCAGGACCCATGTTAGCCAGATGCACAAAGTGGCACATGTGTCTGGAGTTCATGTGCAGTGGCTAAAGGCCCCATTCTCTCCCTATCTTTCCCTCCCTCCCTCTCTCTCTCTCTTTCTCAAATAATAAATAAATAAAAATGAAATATTTTCTTTAAAAATATAATAATCTAAGTTGGGTGTGGTGGCGCACAGCTGTAATCCCAGCACTCAGGAGGCAAAAGTAGGAGGATCGCCATGAGTTCAAGGCCACCTGAGACTGCATAGTGAATTCCAGGTCAGCCTGGGCTACAGGTGTGTTCCAGGAGAGCCTGAGCTAGAGTGAGACCCTACCTCTAAAGAAAAAAAGTCAATCCAAATGACAAGCTACAGGAAAAGCCCTTAATTTCACTCCAATACTATTTTTTAAAAAATGCCTAAATTAAAAGCTTTCAACTATTTCCTTACACCATGAATATCCACAACTAGCTTTCATACTTTAAAGTCAGCCTGTAGCTGACATAAATTCCATTTATATGTTTCTTTAGTGGACAAGATTAGGTTGAATATAATTAAATAGGTCGTTTAAAATACGTAACTTAAGCCAGGGGTGGTGGTGCACGCCTTTAATCCCAGCACTAGGGAGGCAGAGGTAGGAGGATCGCCGGGAGTTAGTGGCCAGCCTGAGAATACAGAGTGAATTCCAGGTCAGCCTGGGCCAGAGTGAGACCCTACCTCGAAAAAAACAAAAAAATAAAAATAAAAAATACGTAACTTCTTTCCTCACAGACATTCTTTGCTCCCAGATTTAATTTTAAAGATGCCATTTTACTTAAATTCATTGTTAAGTACACCTTTGATGACAGTGAAGATTTTCATTAATAAAAATTTTCCGGGCTGGAGAGATGGCTTAGTGGTTAAGCGCTTGCCTTTGAAGACTAAGGACCCCGGTTCAAGGCTCAATTCCCCAGTACCCACGTAAGCCAGATGCACAAAGTGGCGCATGCATCTGGAGTTCATTTGCAGTGGCTGGAGGCCCTGGTGCGCCCATTCTCTCTCTGTGTCTGTCACTCTCAAATAAATGAATAAAAATTTTAAAAAGTTATTAAAAAAAAATTTCCACCAATTCAACCAGACGACTTAGCTATGAAAACAGTGAAATTCAGCAGCATATTTATTTTTAACTCAATTTCATTATAAATTCAGTAGTTTGGTGTTGTAAGCAGCCACCTGATAGCAGAACACTTGTATTGGGAAAGTTTCCAGACTTAAAAGAAAGAAATAGCCTGATACAAATAGCAAGCTTGCCTAGTTGAGTTTCAGTAATTCAATTTATAGGGCTGAGGAGATGGTTCACTTGGCAAATTGTTTGCCTTTCAAGCCCTGAGTTTAATCCCCAGAACCCACATAAAAATGCTGAGCAGAGCGGTGGGCACCTTGAATCCTAACACTGGAAAGTTGGAGACAAGTGGGACCCTGGGGCACACCGGCATGCCAGTCTAGCCTAATTGGTGAACAACAGACCAATGAGAGACCTTGTCTCAAAAAGGGGAGGACAGGGGCTGTGGAAATGGCTTACTGGTTAAGGTGTTTGCCTGCGAAGCCTAAGGACTCCAGTTCAATTCCCCAGGACCTACATAAGCGAGATGCAGAAGGGGGCGCACGCATCTGGAGTTCATTTGCAGTGGCTGGAGGCCCTTGAGTGCCCATTCTCTCTTTCTCTCTGCCTGTTCCTCTCTCTCCCAAATAAATAATTAAAATTTAAAAAAAAAAAAAAAGAGGTGGACAGTCTTCCTAAATGATACCTGAGGGCTGGAGAGATGGCCTAACAGTTAAGGCGTTTGTCTGCAAAGCCAAAGGATCCCAGTTCTATTCTCTAGGACCCACATAAGCCAGATGCAGAAGGGGGTGCATGCATCTGGAGTCCATTTGCAGTGGCTGGAAGCCTTGTGCACCCATTCTCTCTCTCTCTCAAATAAATAATAAAATAAATAAAATGTATTTTTAAAAAATTTGCCCTTGGCCTCCACAGGCACAAGCACAAGCACACACACACACACACACACCCAAACATGCACACACATATACACATGTAACATTTTTGTTTGGTTGTTTCTGGGGTTTGTTTGTTTGTTTGTTTGTTTGTTTGTTTGTTTGTTTGTTGTGGTTGGTTGAGGGAGGGTCTCACTCTAGCACAGGCTGACCTGGAATTCACTATGTAGTCTCAGGCTGGCCTTGAACTCACAGCAATCCTTCTACCTCTGCCTCCCGAGTGCTGGGTTTAAAGGTGTGCGCCACCACACCCGGCTTGGTTGCTGGTTTGAGACAAGGTACGTATCTCATGCTAGTACTGGACTTATGAGCCTCTGGCCTCAGCCTCCCAAGGACAGGGGTTACAGGTATGTGTCACCATACCACAGTTAATTTATATAACTTTTAATTTACAGTAAACCTCCCCAAAATATTCCTGATGATTCAGGCAAAGAGCACATTTTTGAAGTTGGATGTCACTTACCTTCCGGTAAATCATGTGGCACATGGCGACTCTCAGCCTCATCCCGGCACATTGAACGTGATAAAAATACAAGTGGTGCAGAATGGCCAAAATGAGCGTGCACACGCTAAGCACTGTGGCATAGCCATAAGCAGTGTGCAAAGCCACAGGATCAGCGGGATCATAATTTTCAAAATAACTAATAATTTTCCCCAAAAATATGGGCTGAACTACTTTGGTGCCTTCCTAAAAGAAAAAGAAAGAAAAAGAAAGCAGTCATTAGAAATACAGAGTACACCAAATTCTCTCAATACAAGCTTTACTTCTGTGAACACATTAAAAGGGCATCTTGACAAAGTATGGCATCCACCACTAACCTAAAAGAAACAACTGCTTTCTTCTTTAAGACAGCAAATGGTCATTTTTAACCTGGAGTCAAGGATACAAGTTCAAAAACAATAAAGCTTCTTGCACGCTGTGTTTGGTCCCCTGTGGGTGCTCAGAAAGTGTTAGAACGGGTACTTAGAACACATGGGAGCCAAGCATGGTGGCACACGCCTTTAATCCCAGCACTTGAGAGGCAGAGGTAGGAGGACTGCCGTGAGACTACATAGAGAGTTCCACATCAGCCTGGCCCAGTGTGAAACCCTACCTCCAAAAAGCAAAAATAAACAAACAAACAAAAAAAAACACACAGACAGGGTGCCAAGTAAGTCTTGGCAAATGAATAAGGGGAAAGTGGCCAGAGAGGAAGAGGATAGGTTAGAAATTTGCTTAATGTGGAGCTGGAGAGATGGCTTAGCAGTGAAGGCACATGCCTGCAAACCCTAAGGGCCCCAGTTGGATTCTCCAGGTCCCACATAAGCCAGATGCACATGGTGACACATTCATCTGGAGTTTATTTGCAGTGGCTGGAAGCCCTGGCACGCCCATTCCCTCTCTATCTCTCTCTCTCCTTCTCTCTCTGTCTCTAATAAATAAATAAAAATAAATCTTTGAAAGAAAATCTTAACAGCATTTCTTCCCAATTGATTGGCATCCTGTCAGTATATTTAGAGAAAGTCTTGGAACTTCAAATGAGCCATGATATCAAATCCTACACTCCAGTTCAACTTGTGTGCGGGCGCACACACACACCTTGAGTCTTGGAAGTTTTTGTAAAGACATGCTATTCAGGGCTGGAGAGATGGCTTAGTGGTTAAGGTATTTGCCTGCGAAGCCAAAGGACCCAGGTTCGATTCTCCAGGACCCACGTAAGCCAGATGCACAAGGGGCACATGCATCTGGAGTTCGTTTGCAGTGGCCAGAGGCCCTGGCATGCTCGCGCGCTCTCTCTCTCTCTCTCTCTCTCTCTGTGTGTGTGTGTGTCTGTCTCTTTATCTCTCTCTCTTTATGCTTACAAATAAACAAATAAATAATTTAAAAAAAAAAAGACATGCTGGGCTGGAGAGATGGATTAGGGGTTAAGGTGTCTGCCTCCTAAGCCTAAGAACACTGTTTCCAATCTCCAGGTCCCACGTTTAGCCAGATGCAAAGTGACTCAAGGGCGCAATGACGCACTTGACCTCAAGGGGGCACACACATCTGGATTTCGTTCGCAGCCGCTGAGACACTGCTGGCGCGCCCAACTCTGTCTTCCTCTCCCTCTCTCCTCTGTCTCTCTCTGTGTCTCTCTCCAAAAAAATAATAAAAAATAAAAAGTTTAAAAAAAAAAAAGACATGCTATTCAAGTGGCATGTCTGTTATTGGACTGTAGGCCCACTCCATGGGAGGGAATACATCCCTGATACTGAAAACCTACAACAGGGGTAGTCATGAGCCCTAGGGGTGTAATGTCTGCTGGTGTCTCGCTAAATTTATATACTATGCTCACCAAACTGCCCAGTAAGCGCTTCTCTTAATGTCCACACCCATATATTAATGCTACTCTCACTTTGGGTTAGAGAAGCTTCTCTTTTCAGATGGTGGCAACCTTGGGATGATTCAGAAGGCACCATGGTGTTGAGAAGAAGTGACAGAGGAGTGCTCAGCACTGAAACATCTCAAACCTACCTTCCAAGGCTCAGGGTCCATTGGGGAAGAGGGGGCGGAAAGAATGTAAGAGCCAAAGGAAGAGTAGGACTCCTTACAACGTGCTCCTCCAGACACAAAATGGCCTGGATATCCATGACCTCACAGTGCCTGACACTACCTACACAAGACCATCATAATAGGAGGAAAAGATCATGACATCAGAATAAAAGAGAGACTGATTGACAGGGGGAGGGGATATGATGGAGAGTGGAGTTTCAAAGGGGAAAGTGGGGGGAGGGAGGGAAATAACATGGGATATTGTCTACAATTAAAGAAGCTGTCAATAAAAATAAAAATAATTTTAAAAGACACGCTATTCAATAGAAGAATTACAATCTAGGCCTTCAGATTCCATGCACCCAAAGGCTCCGGGTCACTTCAGCATACCCAATCACTAACCTCAAGAGGTATTACGAGTTTATGGAAGGGCATCGGACACCATGGTCAGTCGTTCGGAGGTTGCCCAGATGAAACTCTGAAGACTGACAATGCAAAGCAAGGAGGCCACACTATACACCTGGGGACTCACTATACCACACAAACCTTGATCCCCCTCTGCAGGAGTCCAGGGGTAACTCATACCATCCCAAGCTCACTCCACACGTAGTAATACCGTTCCTACCACTGCCTATTGCACAGTTCTTCCGACACGCATGTGACTCAAACAGACAAAGTAAGAGGGATGGTCCACAGATAGCGACAGATCCAACAAATACAGAGAACAGACGCACCCAAAGGAAGCCAGGTCCCTATGACTTCGTTGTATAAATTTCCCCGCTGGGACCTAACATTCAACAATCCAGAGAAGTGAACGGGCTGGTTAATGAGTAACACTTGGTGGCACTTGCCTACCCCTGCCTCCCACAGACCTGTCCAGTCCTCCTAACTCTAAACTCAAAGAAATACTAAGGCAACGGTGGAAACACTGGTCCTCGAACTTGCAACTAATCAAACGTTAGCTTCCTGAGTCTGTGGGAGAAGGTGGCACCAGGGAGGTTTTAGACCCACGGATGCCCAGATTCAGATTTTATTGATGGAGTGGATGGGGCCTGAGCGCCCCCTCCCTTGAGAATCCGGAGGGCAGAAAGGAACCCCAGATAAGCATCCTTAACCTCTGCCCTGACCCATCCCTGTGACTAAGAGGAAGGCAGGAGAGTAAAGACCTGCTGTGCGTAAACTTACAAATTCATGGAGGGTTTTAATCGGGCTGCTTCCCTAGGACATGAATCAAAACAAAGATGAGCCAGGAATGGTGGCGCACACCTTTAATCCCAGCACCCAGAACACTGAGGTAGGAGGATCACTGTGAGTTTGAGGCCAGCCTGAGACTACATAATCAATCCCAGGCAAGCCTGGGCTAGAGAGAGACCCTACCTCAAAAAAACAAAAACAAAAAAAAAAAAAAACCAAAAAAAAAAAAAAAAAAAAAAATCTCAGACGAATCCAAGTACCGTGAGGTTTCAACCATAAAATAAAGACCTTCCGATTCTTTTTTTTTTTTTTTTTTTGGTAATTTTTAATATTTATTTATTTGAGAGAGAAGAGAAAAAGAAAGAGCCAAGGCTTCCTGCTGCTACAAACACACTCCAGATGCATGTGCCACTTTGTAGGTAGGTACTAGGGAATTGAACCCAGGCATCAGGCTTTGCAAGCAAGCACCTCTAACCACTGAGCCATCGCTATGGCATGCCCCCCAATTCTTCACAGTAGAGAAAATTTCATATATATATATATATGTATATCCAGATAATGGTATATCCAGATGGATTTATATATCCAGATGATATAATCATACAAAAATATAACTTCTGAAAACTGTTTTCAGCCTGCTATAGGCCAGTAATCCTAGCTATTTAAAAGCTGAGGCAGCTCAAATTCAAGGCCCGCCTGTGCTACAGGGTGAATTCAAAGCTATGCCGGGCCCCTCAGTGAGGCCCTACCTCAAAATCAAAAGTTAACAAAAGGGTTGGGATTTAACTCAGTGCTTGGCTAACATATATAAGGTCCTAAGGTCAATACTCAGCACTCACCCCCCCCAAAAAAAAAAAGTGGTTTTAGGGGCTAAGGAGATGGATGACTGCTAACGGTGCTTGCATGCAAAAGCCTGTCAGCCTGGGTTCAATTCTCCAAGCACCCACTTAAAGCGTGTCTGCAGCAACAAGAGACCCTAACAAGAGACTCTAGCATGCCCATTCACTCACTCACACAAGTTTTGTTTTGTTTTTTAATTAAGTGGCTTTAAACAAAATAATGTGAAAATACATTCCTTGTGGGGCATAAAATAGGAGCTATAAAAAAATAATCTGGGGGCTGGAGAGATGGCTTAGTGGCTAAGGCACATGCCTGTGAAGCCTAAGGACCCGGGTTCGATTCTCCAGGTCCCACGTAAGCCAGATGCACAAGGGGGTGCACGCATCTGGAGTGGGTAGAGAGACCCTGGCGTGCCCATTTTCACTCTCCCTCTCTCTCTTGCCCTCTCTCTGTTTCTAATAAATAAATAAAAATAAAATCTTTGCTTCTCCGCACAATGTGGGTCTGTCGCTGTCTGCAGCCCCAAGCCATGCCCGGTGAGTGCGAGCGCCACCCCCCCCCCCAGACTCGGTGGGGTGCAAGGACCACCAGGAAGAGGAGGTATGCGCACGGGGAGGTTTCTTATTTGTATGGATCACTGATTAAGTAATAGAAGGCTTTAACTTGGCTCACAGGAGCCTGGGAGCCTTGCACTCTTTTTCAAATGTCACTAAGCAAGATAATTATAATGAAGAAGTGGCGGACTTAAAGCTGAAGTGATCCAAACTTCATGAAGAAGTCTTAGGTTTGGGCCTGACATGGAAGAAGATAGTAACATTTTTGAATGAAAAACTGGAGAAAAGTGAAATGCAACATAGAAATGAAGACTTGAAGGATATATTACAAGCTGCAAAACAAATCGGTATAGCATTCTTTTTTTGGACATAAACTGTATGGTTCAAAAATACATCCCTGTGAACTTTATATTACGTAGCGAAGGTCTCCTGTCAAGTAGTCATAGTTATGACAGCCAGTTTAATCTGTTAAGGAGCACAGGACAGGGGTAAGCAGTTGTAATACAATCAGATTTGATGGGTGTATAGAAATTCATGGTATAAGAATTGCTGTCTTTAAAATATTTTTATTTATTTACATGGAGAGAGAAAGAAACAGAGAGAATCAGAGAGGGAAAGAGAGAATGGGCACAGCAGACCTAGTACCGCTGCAAACGAACTCTGGACACATGCCACCTTGTGCATCTGGCTTTACATGGGCACTGGGGAATTAAACCTGGGCTGTCAGGCTTTGCAAGCAAGTCCCTTTAACTGCTGAGCCATTTCCCCAGCCCCAGGAATGTTATATTGAGTGACATAAGTATTAGGTAAATCATAATTTTTAGTCTTAAGGAACATTAAAAACATGTATAAACATCTCTTAGTATAGGTGACCCCCTCATGCCTAGTCAGTGGTGGCACTTCACTTGTACTTTGACCACTTCAATTCCTGACCTGTACTGACATTATCATTAACTGAGTCTATTTAGAAAAATGTAATTTGAAATTATAATACTTTATGTTTAATGCAATACTACTTGCCAAATGTTAAAAACAAAACCAAATGAGATAGCTGTCTAGTAAAATTTCCAAGTTTGTACATTAAAATAAATCCAAATTCTTGATAGTTAAAAAAAAAAACTTTAATAATAATAATAATCTGAAATTGCTCTCAGAAATCATTTCATGGGTGCTGGTGTTGATATTGTAAGATAAACAAAATGAATAATAATTATACTGGGGTCTTTGAGCGTTGGTGTTAGACTTGAAAGAGTATAAATGGATAAAGGCAGAAAAATCCTTGAAGAATTTTTTCTAGCAGTATATAATGTAAAAAATAGTGGATTGGGCTAGAGAGATGGATTAGTGGTCAAGGTACTTGCCTGCAAAGCCTAAGGACCCATTTTGAGTCTCTAGATCCCACATAAGCCAGACTCAAGCGCAAGGTTGCACAAGCACATTAGGTGACACATACATATGGAGTTCGATTGCAATGGCTGGAGGCTTTGACATGCCCATTCTCTCTCTCTCTCTTTCTCTCTCTCTCTTTCTCCTTACTCTCTCTAACTCACTCTCATTAAAAAATAAAAATAGTGCCGGAGAGATAGCTTAGTGGCTAAGGAGCTTACCTGCAAAGTCTAAGGACCCAGGTTCCATTCTCTAGAACTCACGTTAGCCAGATGTCTAAGGTGGCACATGCGTCTGGAGTTTGCAGTGGCTAGAGGTCATGAGGTGCCCATTCCCTCTATCTGCCTACTCTCTCTTTCTCTGTCTCTCTCTCTCTCACTCTCTCTCCAATAAATAAATAAAAATAAATAAACAAATAATAAAAATAAGGGCTGGATAGATGGTTTAATGGTTAAGGTGCTTGCCTGCAAAGCCTAAGAACCCAGGTTCAATTCTCCAGGTCTCACATAAGGCAGATGCACATGGTGGTGCACGCACCTGGAGTTTGTATGCAGTGGCTAGAGGCCCTGGCATAGCTATTCTCTCTCTCTCTCTTTCCCTCTCTCTGTCTCTAATAAATAAATAAATAAAATCAGAAAAAAATTAAAAATAAATAAGTAAAAAGAGCAGGCTGGATAGTAGTTGAGGTACTTGTCTGCAAAGCCTAATGACCAGAGTTTTATTCCCCATTATCCATGTAAAACCAGATGCACAAGGTGGTGCATGTATCTGGAGTTTGTTTACAGTAGCTGGAGGCCCTGGCAGCCCATTCTGTATTTTTTTTAGTATTTTATTTTAATTTATTTATTTGAGAGAGAGCTACAGAAACAGGCAGGGAGAGACAGAGAGAGAGAATGGATGTGCCAGGGCCTCCAGCCACTGCAAATGAATTCCAGAAGCATGCACCTCCTTGTGCATCTGGCTTACGTGGGTCCTGGGGAATTGAGCCTCAAAGCTCAAAGGCAAGTGCTTAACCACTAAGCCATCTCTCCAGCCCACATTCTGTATTTCTTCTATCTCTCTCCATTTGCAAATAAATAAATAAAATACTTTTTAAAAAAAGTGCTGGGCATGGTGGCACATGCCTTTAATCCCAGCACTCGGGAGGCAGAGGTAGGAGGATCAACATGAGTTCGAGGCCACCCTGAGACTACATAGTGAATTCCAGGTAAGCCTGAGCTAGAGTGAGCCCCTACCTCGAAAAACCAAAAAAAAAAGAAAAAAAAAAAAAGCAACAATGAGCATGCTATCATCCACACCAGACTCCCAGACTCTGAATAGCTTTTCCCACTGAGTGGGGTGAGGAGGGCCTAGAGATGGCTGGCTCCAAATCTGCATGGAAAGTACCCAAAGAAAGCTGGCAACCTCCCATCACAGCGGGTGATAACTGCTCGAGTCCTTGTGAAAGTCCCAGGACCCAAGCTATACAAGTTCCCAAGGCACCCGATGGCCACGGCTCAGCATGCAGATATGAAGTGGCACGAAGCAAACCACATCAGAAACGTTTCAGCCCATGAGCTCATCACGATGCTCATCAGGACAAACAGTAACAAAAACTCATCCGCCCCAGAGGAGAACAGGAGAGAATCGCTCCTATTTTGAAAAATCATCATAGAACAAAACAAAATAAAATAAAACAAGATAAGATAAGATAAGCAAAATTTAAGAATTTCTCTTGATTTTCCGCCACGTACTATGCCTCAGGGTAGCCAAAAGATCTGACAAAGAGCAAAGTTTTTCTTTTTGGAAACATGGAATAATAAGGGAGGGGAAATTAGCATCTCACCATTTTGCAATCAGCTCCCTGATGAATATTAATATCCCTCAAGCAATGAATCATCAACACACATCTGACATCACACGTACAAAGATGACAATCACTTGCTAGGTACACTGTGGTGGTGGTACACAGCCTCACCAAGGAAGCCAAACGGGCAAAGGAGAGGAGAAATAAAATCAACCCCAAGCCAGATCAAGCTTCCAGATCGACAACTCCTGGTGCCAGGGAAACCTGCTAACTGACCCGGGAGGGGAGATGTAGTTGGTCCATCTCAAACTGTGGGACTCTGCAGAATATGCAACTCTGTATCTCCAATACAAAAATAATATAATAACAATAATTAGAGAGAAGGAGAGACAGAGGAAAACAGAAAAAAAAAAAAAAAAAACTCAAAGTCACCTATGCCAACCAAATGCACATCTCTGGGATACTATATTGGTTACTGTCTCATTGCTATGAACAGATAACTCACCAGAAGCCACTTAAGGAAGGAAAGGGGCTTATTTCAGCTTACATTTCCAGGGCATATCGTCCATTAAGATGGGGAAGGCATGGCGGGCCAGCTCATCGCATTACAGCCAGGAAGCAGAGAAGTGTGATTGTGCTATCAAACCTTGAGGAATGTCCCCAGGGTCCCATTTCCTTCAGCGAGGGTCCATCCTCCCAAACCAGGCAGCTATTATTTCAAAATGTAGCAAAAAAGCCTGACGTGGTGGCTCACACCTTTAATCCCAGCACTCGGGAGGCAAAGGAGGGAGGATCACTGTAAGTTCGAGGCCACCCTGAGACTACATAGTGAATTCCAGGTCAGCCTGGGCTAGAGCAAGACCCTACCTCGAAAAAATGTAGGAAAAATAAGAAAAAATATGCAAAGTGAATGAATGGATGGATGGATGGATGGATGGATGGATGGATGGATGGATGGATGCTAGGCACACTGGTATATGCACCGGTAGTCCCCAGTTACTGGGGATGCTGAGACCAGAGGATAACTTGAGCCCAAGAGTTCTAGACCAGCCTGGGCAAACAATAATATCTAAAAATGATCAGTCAATAAATAAGCAAACAAAATGTGGGTTTAAAAAAAAAAGAGGGGCCGGGCGTGGTGACGCACGCCTTTAATCCCGGCACTGGGGAGGCAGAGGTAGGAGGATTGCCGTGAGTTCAAGGCCACCCTGAGAAGACAGAGTGAATTCCAGGTCAGCCTGGACTAGAGTGAAACCCTACCTCGAAACACCAAAAAAAAAAAAGAAAGAAAGAAAGAAAAGAAAAAGAAAAGAAAAGAAAAGAATAGGTTTCTAGCCGGGCGTGGTGGCGCACGCCTTTAATCCCAGCACTTGGGAGGCAGAGGTAGGAGGATCGCTGTGAGTTCGAGGCCACCCTGAGACTACATAGTTAATTCCAGGTCAGCCTGGGCCAGAGTGAGACCCTACCTCAAAGAAAAAAAATAAAATATAAAGAGGGCTAGAGAGATGGCTTAGCAGTTAAGGCTCTTGCCTGCCAAACCTAAGAATGCCCGTTCTATTCTCCAGGTCCCATGTTTTAGTCAGACACACAAGTGATGTAAGGACGCAATGCTGTACATTCACCACAAGGGGGTGCATGCATGTGGAATTCGTCCACAGTGACTGAGAGGCCGCTGGCACGCCCTTTCTCTCTCTCTCTCTCTCTCTCTCTCTCTCTCTCTCAAAAAAAAAAAAAAAAAAAGGGGGAGGAAACAAGCCCTGGCTAGATACAAAGACATCAAAGTGGTACTTAAGGTGTTTGCATAGCAATTGTATTATCATATTTTAGGGACAAGACTAAGCTTTAAAAGCACACGCTGAAACATTCATAGATCAAAGGGTGTGATGTCTGGGAACGGCTTCAAAATGGACTCAGCAGGGTTTCAGACAACTCATCTGGCCACAAGTTGATAACTGCAAAAGATGGCTTGGGGCAGAGAGGGGCTTCCGATCCTAGACTATTTGTGGATTTCTGAAATGTTCTTAAGAGTCTGAGAAAGGAAATGTCTCACGAAGCTTGGCCCTGTCAGCAAGCAGATGAGCAGGGCGCTCCACAGATCTGTGAACCTACAAACTTCTCTTCTTCACGCTCATCCTCCTCAAGGGCCTGCACAAGAGACCCCCGGTTGCAGGCTCCTGGAAATGAGCACACCCTAAGTGTGTCACACACACCCTAAATGTGTCACAACTCCTCCTGAGCCTTGATATTTGCAGCCCTGGAAATCTTCCCAGCCTACACCAGAGGAGCCTTGGGGACAACCACAAATGCATTATGGCAGCAGAAAGCATCTGCATATGCTGTGACATGGCCAAAAGTTTCCTAATTTAAGTCCAGGGAAGGTGAGTGGGAAGAGCCCTGTGACAGAGCGAGGACCTGGCCACCCATCTCACCCCACCAAATGCTTATGTGACGATTCCCCTTCCCACTGCATCGAAGGCCCTGCCCTTCTGTGGAAATATAGCCTCCACCACTATGGTCAGGCACAGGCGGGACTTCTTACGTCCTTA